>CM077462.1:43597621-43930376 GCA_039654755.1 Calcarius lapponicus | reverse complement strand
ACTTTCCTTCTTAAATAGACCATCTATGTTTAAACTGCTATGGGGAACGATCCTTGGCTCAGTTTTGACTGGGAGAAGGTTGCTGATCTTAGGGACTCTGCTGGCAATTCATTTGCAAATCCTGAAAGAATAGAAGAATGGTCCAGAAAAAAAATGAAGTTAATGAAAAAGTGGTTATAACGTGCTAAAGAGAAATTGATGTCTGCGCATCAAAGATGTGACATAGAGCAGAAAAATGCACAGAGAGCAGTGGTGGAGCTGGCTTACCCCAAAATAAGAGGGGCTGCCAAGTGATAAAGGCTGTGTTCATGTTTTCCTGACATTGCCACAGGAATTTGCTCCTGATTGAGACCTGGAACATTTGAATGGAGATATCTGGTTTTGCTCTTTCTTCTCCTCCTTCTCCAAGGACAAGGGGGCTTGCTGGCCCGACAGAAAGGGAAGTAGCCATCACAAAGGGGACTTTGTGTGGGACAGTCCCCATTAAAAAAAGGTAGGAATGACCCAGATGTATTTGCACCATCACCTGGCTGAGGCACATAACTCTGGGGACAGGGAAAGGTGTCCAGGCTGCTACAATGCAGCCTGGGTGGCCACAATGGCATGTCACCATCCGGCCCTGCATCCTAGCAGGTTGTGAGAGCCAAAGGGGGAATGATCACATGGTTACTGAAGTGCTGGGAAGTCATCTAATTTATAAAACAGCAGCATTAAATGCTCTGGTGTTCAGGTCTGTTTAGTCTCTACACTCTCATTGGTCCTGAACTGTGACAGATGTGTCAGGGGTGTGCATCTAATTTTTTCAGCAGTTCATTGTGATGCTGCAGCAGAGCATAGCTGTAAAGCTCTTACCACTTTCAACCATTATAAGGATTTTTGGCTTTAACTACAGATTAAAACCAAATCATTATGTTCATGACATGACTGTCTTTTCTGAAGAGCTGGTGAAGCAGAATGGCCATTTTACTCTCTTCTACCCTTTGGTAAAAATTTTTTCCGGTGCACTGAACTTTCTCAGATAAGCAGCAGTTTGAATTGGGATCTCTCCAAAGGCAAATGTCAGAAATAAAACTCTCACAGAACTATGGAAAAGATCTAAAGTCACAAACAGACTGATTGAACTAGGCACACAGCTTTTGCCTGAAGTGAGACAAGGTAAATGCATCTCAGTATTCTTTGCTTAGCTGCCTCAGCTGCATAAAAGTTGCCTTCAGGTGTATGAAACCTGGAACTCAATATTAATAAGCTTCTTTATTTCAAATGAGAATTATTTTCAATAACCTAGTGTTATTGAAATAATAAGATTATTCACTCATCACAGCACGTTCATCTTCCTATGTCTGTATGCTGAATTTGGAACAGACAGCCAACAACTCTGACAGGAAATCCCAAGTTGCTTTTAGGAATGCAGAATTTAGGTCAGATCTATTTGGTTTGGGCCCAAATCAGTGGAGCTCACCTCGGGGCAGGTCAGGGATGTGGTGGATCTGGAGTCTGGCATGCCTACAACATCACTAAGGAACGGTACATCTGAACCCGGGCTGAGCTGAAATGGGGCTCTTGGGCCAATGGACAGGGATTGGGAAGAGGCCCACAGGGAGCACAGGACTAGGCAGCTCAAGGGCCCATTATAGCATTTGGAGAAACCCTGAAATTTTCATTAATGAAAGTTGCATATGCAGAACAAATACGGAATGATAGATATTTAGAGGAAACTCAGACTGTTTCAGGGTGGGATCTAGGATTCATAGAATCGTTAAAGCTGGAAAGATCCCTAAGAGCATTAGTCCGACTATTAGGCTATCCCTGCCACTCCCATCACTAAACCATGTTCCTATGCACATCTACAAGCATCAAATCATCATTGCACTGATTTTGTCTTATGCTTATATTTTCCCAGGTGTATTTCATCATCTCATACAGTGGTTTGGTTTGTTTTAATTTTTGTTGCTAGAGTTAGTAGAGTTTTGTTTGAGGTTGGTTTTTTTTTTTTTTCTTCTTTGGTTCTTTTTTGGTGTTTGTTTTTGTTTTATTTTTCTGGTTGATTTTGCTGCTTTTATTATTTTTCCATAGCACTTCATTCATTGACAGTCATGCTCCTATTTGTTCTTTAGCAGAGCTCAGGAGCATGTTTTGTAGTGCCATAGTCATAAAAGCAAAGGTTAATACTTCAGTGGAAACGTGGCAAAAATATGGACAATGTGGAGATGAACCTCACAACACTGAAAGAGTTAAACGCTGATTGCAATGGCATGCCAATATAAAGTATAAATGGCTCACAGATTTCTGCTGAGTGCCTATTTATCAAGGAAGTCTGTCGGTAGAGGTAAGGATATTTGTGTCCACAGAACCTCTACTTTCCAATTTAATTCTATTGATTAATAGGTTTATCTACTTCCTTATTACCTGTAGACATTAGATAATGTGAATTTAAGAAACAGAGAAGAGTAGGACGCTGTAGCCACATTCACGTATTGTGCAATTTATAGTATCTTCAAAGAAGACCACGTGTCAGAATCAATACAGGAAGAACAACTTTGCCAGAAAAACTCTGGGAGTAATTGTGGTTAAAGGAAGAGTAATTTCTTCTGTGACTTTGAAGACTAGAGAGGAAATATGGATATAATTCCCTATAAATTATAATTTTAACAAGCTTTGAAATCTAACAGAGACAAGATGGGTTGATAAGAGATATCACTTTGCAGAAACCAGTGACAATTCCATGACACACTTGGGATTTAAAAACCTCTTGCATAAGAAAAAACAAATATTCACATTGTGCCTGATCTTCATTTGATGAAACAAGATGTTTGGAAAAGCCCTTTTGTCTCTCACAGTCAAAGCAAGGGCCTTTGTTCAAAAACTTTAGGGGATGCAAAACTACATAAAATTTGTCTGTAAATGATGTATCAGGTGTTCCATAATGTCAGCTGCTTTAAAATTAGACCTTTTAATTTGTATTTGAAGCTAAATGAACCAGAGAAAATAATTCCATTGAAAACACATCAAAATCAAATACACAATGGATATTGCCTGCAAGCAGCACATAGCTCATTCCATATTCTAAAGTTTGTCCACAAAGGAAATTAGTAACCTTCATATTCTATAGCCATGACAACAGTCATACTGTTCTTTTTGATTTATTAATTTATCTGATTATGTTAAAAAGTACTAGAAGTTAATTCATGCTGTAACTGAGTACCAGACCTTCCCAATCCCATTGCTCTGATAGCCAGAGTTTTAATACACTAATACCAGGTGCATAGATTTCTCAAATAGGTAAGAACATGTGAATTCTGAATTAATGTTTTATGGTGTTGAAAAGTTGCTGCTTTAGAAGTTACTGAGATTATTTTATAACAGTTATTATACATTAGTATCTTCAGAGAAGATTTTTAAGACTTCCAAGAAAGTTTGGTTATGGCAAAAGTAGCCCAAGCAAACAAAAAACTCTTCACCCACTAAAATAATCTGTGGTATTTGACCTTCACTTGAACAGTAAATCTTCAGTCATTTAGGAAATTCAAGGCCATTTTAAGGTATAATTCTGCCTAAAACAGAATCTGAAATATAGCTGATGAATGGCGCTATGGTAGTGCTTGTTCCTCCTCTTAGATTATAAAAGGGCAACTGCTGGTGACCTTGACAGTAAACTTTAGACCTTTACAGTGAGTTTAATCCCACCCAAGAAAATTCACTCTTTTACTGATGAGACACATAATCATGGCTGTGCCACATGCATCCTTTTTGGTTAAACAATGTAGACTTAAAATGCTGAGGCACGAAATGAGAACGGCAGTCAGGTAACCTAACATCCATTTTACACATTATAAGTAATATAACACTGGCAACAGGAAAAAGTAAGGTAAAAAAGTGAAACAATAGAGTTGTTCTGTATTCTTCCTTAGTATTGTTTTTGAGATTTTTGGGACCATGCAAAGAACAAAATATATGAAATATCTTATTAACTAGTAATGAAAGCATTCACTTGAAAAGGGAACTGTTGTCTGTTACAGGTAGATCTCAAGCATTGACATTAAATATTCACTGTATAAAATCCTAACAGACATTACAGTAAGCTGTCTTCCGTAAGATACTGATTCATTATAGCCTTTAATATTAATTTTTAATTTTTGTGGTAGTTTTCCTTGAATATCTGTATTTTTCCAGAGTCCCTTTTAAAATCTGGACTTCATCACTATGAAATACCCTAACATATGTCTCAGAGTATTCGCTTTCAATATAAAACATCATCATTTGTCATGAGTTACACAGGAAATATGCATCTTCCTAATTAATCCCAATCCAAATTTTCCACTTTTTCTTACCACCTTCTATCTCCTGCAGCATCATTAATGCACCATAGACCACCTGATCTCTCTTGGCCTTCCCATAAAAAACTGCCCTTTCTCTGATTCATCACTGCCAGAATTCCTTCAGTGTTGTTAATTTACGCATATGCCATTTGGCACTCAGCAAGACCCATCAGAATTTCTAATTTATTGGATGCCCTCTATTCTTCACTTGGCTCCCTCTCCTCAAATAATAACATGTTCTCTGTTATTATCTTACAGCCACAATGCAGAACATACTGACAAGAACTTACAAAAAAATAAAGAGAGGAAACGGAATAAAGAACCTTGTTGTGTACTAATCTGCTACTTTTCATCTCTCCTCCCAGACCTCCTATCCTGTTTAACCAAGTCTCTTATGCCTGTGTTCTCTGTTTTTATGACTCTGGATTACTGTAATAATTGTGTGAGTTTTCAGTGTATTTTCCTCAAATAATACACTATTTTCAGTGTTCAGACGAATAAAAGGCTAGTTTAAATATATGAAGCTCTTGATGTTCTCTTCCACATCAGGAACATGTGTACTCTAGGTAAGCATATGCTCTCTAAGCTTTCACACCTGCCAAAGGCTCATTTACCAGCAGTATGCTCTGCATCTTTCTTATACATTAACATGTGGTCTCAGTGGTGGCAATACCAGTTGAGGGAATGTCTTTTACTATCCCTGGCAAAGATACAATCACCAGGGTCAGTGATTTCTTATGTCCTGGTAAAATATACACTCATGTTCACAAACAGGACTTTATTATTAGAGACAAAGGCTAACTGTCTCATAATCTATTTTTAAGATAAGCTGCCATAAGCAGCCCTTTAAATGGAAGGAAGTCCATGAATAATGGCTTGTCATCTGAGCAGGAGCCAATAGTTATGTACTCAGGAATGACCTTAGTATGTTAATCCATTTTCAAGTAAAGCTGAACAGTCACCTATCTGGGCTGCCTCCAAGGCTGACCCATTTAATTTTCTACCTGGGAGACATATCCACGTTCCACCTTCTCTTCCAGACCAGAGTGAATCGTTACTTGCCTGGGAGGCACTGTACCAAGTTTGATGAATTACCTCACGGGCTGACCCAAACCTATTCCTGTCTGGAAGGCACTGTCTTTCTATTGACCTAATTATTAAACAGACTGTAACAGTTACATATCCTAAGATGTGTAATGTAAATTATATCTAAAACTGACTGTCTGTTCCTCTAGATTAATAATTCATATTTAAAGTCATCTTGATTTTTAAAAGCAGCAGTGACTTTTCCTTCTGAAAAACATTAGAACATTCACTTAACTCTTGTAAATAACTTTTTTTTTAATTGATCAGTTTTCTGATCTTTATACTTCAAAATATAGAAGAACAGGAATTTATATTTCAGGTTTTGAAGGTCATTGTGAAGCCTAATTTATGATCTTAAATTGCATTGTAATCTTCATTTAAAAGGTGTTCAAAATGCAAAATAGTAGTGGTAGTATTTCTGAAATCTGTTCTGGAGTTCACAAAGCTTTTTAAAAATTAACCATGTACATGACATCTAAGATTTATAGGTGAACATTGTCAATGACTACAGAACAACACACAGGTGAATTTGATAGTGGATGAATAATATGATGTAATAACAAATTATATGTTAAAAAAAAGACAAGTAAAGAATTATCTTGGTAGTAAGACCAAAGGAATAACAGACAGTATGGATAAAACGGAAACTGGAAAAATCAGGAGTTGAGAAACTTTCAATGATTATAAATTAGCATCAAAATGCTAAAATCCCTTACTTAAGAAGTGTTATCTCCACCATTATCACACTAAGATAAATATGTTTTGTCTGCACAATTTTTCAGAAGAAAAAACAGCAGAGAAAACACAGCAAGAAATAGATTGCTAAAATCAACTCCTACATTATTGATAAAGCAATATTTAAATTGCTGTGATGACCCCAGTTTCATTTCACATAGAAGCTGAATGCTCCTTCCAAGACAAAAAAGGAAAATTTTCTCTTTTGGGCATAATAGGAGCTCTCTGTTTTTGCAGAGATGTGTGTCAGAGCAGTTGGTCTAGCAAATTAAAAAGCGCAGAATAATGTAGTCCAACCAATTAAAACATGTACTGCTATTTTTTAATGGTTTTTAGACTCATCTGACCTTTTCTTTTCAGTACTCAGAGATATCTGCTTAACTATTTTCTTCCAGTTTTTATTTAGAAATGGTATGCTTTTGAATCAAGTGTTTAAGCGATATGATTTCCCAATGTGGTGAATCAGACATAACTACTTGCACATGTGCAGTAGGAAGAGTTGTAGAGGGATTTAGAGACATGATAACACAGCCAACCTTCAAAGTAAATAATTCATTTTCAAGGTTATGGCTGTGAATAGCATTACAGAATACAACAGAGAGATCAGAGAAAGCTTCTGAATGCAAGAAATAAAAGAGAGAAGGCCCAAGTCACACAAGCCTGTCTATGACAGAGCTGCAGGCTGTCTGTCTGAGATCCATAAATAAGATGCATTCTGCACCATGGACAGTCTCAAGGAAAATTGCTCCATCCTCTTTCTGCATAATGTGGCTTGGTTTGAAGAGTGCTCAGTAATCATTGTGACAGAAATTAGGTGTAAAATCTATCCAAATAATTGACTTTTTTGCCCTGGCTGAAAACTAGATTTCTCCTTTTTTTTTTTTTTTTTTTTTTTTGACACAAAATCCTTGTGGTGTTTTCCGCTACCTCATCATGCTATCTCAAACTGTGAAAATGCATCACAGCTTTGTATGCAAATTAGTTTCATTTTCAGTCATTCCCATATTGAAAGAGGTAGGAACACTCTGCTTCTCTGGTTAAACTTAAGGCATCATTTCATACATTGCGAATTGTGCTTTATCTTTACTATTACTGCCAGTGCTGTTACCACTAGAATTCTTTGTTAAACTGTGCCAATGGTTTTATCAACTTCCAGAATATCAAATGAAACACATCAGTTTTCCCAGTCATATAAACTTAGTTAAAAGGCAAACCAACTTGAGTCTTTTGCTCTTAACAAAGTTTACAAGGAAAGAAAAAGGAAAAAAAAGAAACAAACAAACCAAACGAAACAAAAAAATAGCAGAATGTCCAGACTGCTTTGTCTATGGAATCCAATGTCTAAAGATGGAGCTCTCTGTTTTTTAATGAACAGAACTGCTGAATAATTAGAATTTCCGTCCCACAAAATTCTTTATATTTAACAGGCATCATTTTCCTTTGAGTCAGCATATATAGCTGAAAATGTAGCTGTTCCCCTGGAAGCAAAATTTTCAGAAATAATTAAGTTACTTATTGTATTCCCCCATTCTTCTGCTATGGAGTACAGATCAGAAGGGGCTTTCTCTTTTTTTTCCCATTCTTTCCTTTTTTTTTAAGCATAGGAATACAAAAATTTTTTTAATTTTTTTAATATATCAGAGTTGCAGATTTTCAGAAAACATATTTAAATATGAAAAATATTCCATATATTAAACTTACTACTTAAATTAAATGCTTTTATTTTCTGTGTTTCATGGATTTCATGCTCTCTCCTTCTTAAAAAATTTTCATTTTCCAACTGAAAAATGTCAGAGAGGATCTTGGTTTTTTGAATAGCGAAGAGATGAGTTTTGTAATTTTGCACATATGCTTGCATTTAAAAATATTTTTTGGATATTTTTTATACTGAGATTAAAGAAATAACATAAATGCATAAGGAACATGATGGAATAAAAAAAATTCTAAAAGCTCAAGTCAGCTTGAAAGATCTATGTTAAAAATGTGTTTCTTTTAAGATGTGGCTAAAAAGCAAACAGCCTGGAGAATTTAAAAAAAACCAAACCTTCTTTAACTTGTGCTTTAAAGCCCTAAAGGCTCTACTTACAATGTGTCACCTTATCACTCATTCTTGAAGTGCTTTACTGCTTAATCATGTAATACTCGCATCTTGAACAATATCTGAGGGAATGAAAAACTTCTGTCTTCTTCAAATCTCACTAGAGCATTGTGTGTGATAGAGTAGAAGGTTTGGTCAATATGCTTTTGCTTTTTTACTCCTTGATAAATTCTGTAAAACTTACTGCAAAATTCTGAAAGTGGTAGTTAGAAAACTCTCCTCTACTAGGATTTTTCTCAGCCCACTTTTAAACATGATCCATAATTTGATCAAATGCTCTTGGGCACTATTAAATAGTAATAATGAACTTCACCTAAAGCCCTTAGTAATTTTGTTCCACATTTCCTTCTCTAATTATCCACTATTCCCTATTTATTATTGCTTCATTCCCTGCCTTGAGGCCTTCTAAAAATACTAAGAATGATAAATTAAACAATACATTTTGGCACCAAGTTAACCAGTGGGGAGGGTTATAATTTAATGGGATGTCTTCTAAATTAATTATTTTTGAATTATTTAATTGGAGCTTCTAAACAAAATTTCTTACTCAAAGTGTGATACTAAAAGCCAAATTGTATTCCTATATTCTTTAGCAAAAGGAAAAGCAAAATATTAAAAACCGTACATGTTTATATTAAATTCACAGGTTGTCACAGATCGATAGATAACTTCTGTTTTCTTTTATATTTATATTTTTGGCAATCAGCAGTGACTTGTCTCCAGAGTCATGACAGTATTTTTCAAGGTAATCTCACAAGTGTAATCACTAAGCAAATGCCACACTGGAGTTAATGTGTTTTTTTCCCCATCTTTATTTTAAAGTGAAAATAGTCATTGGCTTTTATATTACATCCTTAGACTTTTCATTCAGAATGAAATTTAAATAAAGCTCTGATTTTAGTTTTAATCTTAGAATTCCCTATTCACTCCCTGTTTTTTATTGATTTGTTATTAATTCCTGATATAATTTCACATGTTCTTAGTTTCTAAAATAAGTATTTTTTATTCTTTTGAGAAATATGACATTTGGGGGAATGTTAAGTAGGTGGTAGCATTTGTGTGTGTGATCTCAACAATTTATCTGGATTAATACATATAAAGATTTTGCTGAGACACAGCAAAGAAAATTTGTCAGTATCTATATGCATACTCTACATACTTTTCTGCATTGATACTGAAAATTCTTGCTTGGGAAATAATTAAGTATGCTATGCAGCTTGTCACTTCTCTGTGATTGACAAAAGGAAAAGAAAATCAGGTCGTGTGATCCATTTAACATGATGCCCTACATTTTGCAGGAGTGTGTGCTTTCCTAAATAATAGTTGTTGTACTTAGTAGGCATGTGGAAATTGGAGTTTTATTCCTCATCCCACTAATTATTTTCTCTGATTCAACATAAAATTTTTAATACCATTGTGTACACAGTTTCCATGGATACACTGTTCTATTTCAGACTTGTTTGTTTTCCTGCTATTTTTGGTGCAATGGCTATAAAGTGCCAGAGAGATACTTCAGTATTTATCATCCTATCAAAAACTGGTGCAGAGAAAAAAAAGAAAACATCCCAGTCACTCAGAAATTCCAGATAAGTTTAGTGTAAATTTATTAATTCCCAAGTAGCCACAACAGAGAAGAATATACTCTGCTTTCACCATGTAAACAGAAATTTGCTGAAGCTTTTGTTGGCATATTTTTTTAACATCTATTAAGCAGGCTTGTTCCTTCAAATTCATCTTATAGCTACTTCTGTTTCTCCATACTAGCCTTTGGCATATCTGCAGAAGCATACAGATTTACTTTAAGATATTAACTATCTTTAAATTAAGAAGGCATAATTTATGGAATATATTTGATGAGTGATAGTACAAAAAAAACAAACCTCCAAAAAAGTGTGGAAGATCATATGAGCTAAAATTCAGCATATTACCATTTTATTTATGTCTTCATCCCTCCCAGACCCATATTTGTCCCCTTTTAATTTACCAGGATACTTCAGGATACATTGCTTCCAGTCACTCACTCACGTACTGGACATGAGGCAGAGAAACCCTCTGACCCAGCTTTTGTCACGTAATATGCCACTTTTCTAACTCAAGACTAAGCTGTGAGCAGCGGTGTCTGTAGCAGCTGTCTTCCTGGCACAAGAGAAAGATGATGATAAAGTGACATGAGCTATACTTGCCTAGAGGATCCCAAGCTGTAAGGCAAGGCAGCAAATTAAAGCATCTGAATCTTCAGTATCCTGGAATTTTTCTGTGTAATATCTGAAGCAAGGTAAGAGTCCATGGACCAGAGTTTTCCTTACTTTTCTGGCAATTCTGCTCCACCTTACTCTGAATTGCTGTCTGAATCTCTTCGAGGAATTTGGGTCCAAGAAGGACAGTCAAAAGCCTAATAATCTGTTGATAGAAAAATGTTCATGTATTTGTGCTGCTCCTTGGTGCAAGGCCTCATCATTACACAGTGTTTAGTCTTGAGGCTAAAATGGAAAGTGTGATAGATTGCATAGGTGTTTAGGGTACAAAGACTAAGTATTGGAGGATTGTTGGATAGGCAGCAGTGAAGAAGACTAGATATTTGCATTACCTCAGTTTCTGATTTTAAATTAATTGTGGACACCACCCATGTCCTCTTGGAACAGCCTTCTGAGGAGTAGAACAGAGGCAGTGAAAGGAATAGAGCGACCTGTGATCTTTTGGCACATGATGAGGTTAGGAAATTCCTGAGAGCAGTGTACTTTCTTGCATTAAAAAAGATCCAAGACTTAGAAATGGGGAAATTTTCCAAAGTACCCAAAGATGACTGTGTCACATTCTGTGATTCACAGATTCATAGACTAAAGTAGATCTGCCTTGTGAAAATGCAAAGGCATAAGTTTATTTTTATTTAATTCGACTCATAAATACACCTGCACTTTTCTCTGTTTGAAGAATTGTTCTGTTCTAGAATCTTATTTTCTGTTTCAAGCGCATCATTGATCTAAATTCTGGAAGCAAATGGGAAGACAGGCTTCCTGGAACAACTTCATAAACCAACCATTTGCCTGTGTTTCTCTGATCTCTGTGAGCCACTTAGAGGCAGTGGGTTGATGAGTATCTTTTCTTCTGTTGTTAAACTTGATCATCCAGGACATAATTAGCAATAAAGATGTTCCAAATTGCAGATCTTCCAAGTCCAGCTGATAAAATTTAGACATAATGGCCTCAATCTCTTTAATAAGCCTCCTTAATGTATCTACCTTATTTTAAAATCTGGAAGCTGTTAATCATATAGGTGTATGATATATGCAGGTGATTTTGCTTTCCTTTAGCCATCTTTTTCTATAAATATTTAGCACATATATAGCAATGAAATAATTTGCTTGATGAAAGTATGCAGTCATGTATACTGACAGTGGCATGAAATCTTGACTACTGTCAATAAAAAGATCTCATTTTCAGAAGACCAATAAAATTTATCTAAAGACAAAATTACAAGAATAGTGGATAAAATTAATATATTAATGAGTTGAGAAAATAAACTAGGAAAAAGTATTGTATTAGACAAAACTGTGGGAAAAAATATTTCAAAGCTTATTTATCCATTTACTAGTAAGCTGGATAAACAAGCATGAACAAGGATGTGTTTATTAGGGAAATATCCTTTTTCCACAAAATGAAGATGATAATCCCCAAATATTCAATAAGTTATACAAAATCTGAAATAGCCATGTAAATTTTGAACATGAAAACATAATATGGTTTTAAATAGCTGCACGGAAGCGTCACCATTTGGTACTTACAGATAGCTATGACTGAGTAGCTCTGTTAATTTTGAAAAGATATTTGTAATTTTCTTAGTTAATTGTTTTGAAATAGTATCCACAAAAATACTGGGTTCTCTTCTATTTATTTTGCGAACATCATAAAATATTTTTGCTCAAGTAATCTGTCCTTTTTTTCCCAATGAACCTTTTTGCAAGGGCATGTCCTGACCGAACAATGGGGAATGGCTTCAGACTGAAAGAGGGTAAGTTTACATTAGATAGTGGGAAAAATCCTTAACTGTGAGGGTAGTGAGGCACTAGCATAAGTTGCACAGAGAAGCTATGGATGCTCCATACCTGGCTGTGGTCAAGGCCAGGTTGGATGGGGCTCTGAGCAACCTGATCTAGTGGAAAGTGTCCCTATCCATTGTAGACTCCCTAAAATCAAAACTATTTGATTATTATATCATTTAGTGTTAAAATAACCTGGATTTCATAAATAGAAATGCAACATATATTCAAAGTATTTTCTCTACATCTATGAATCTTTGTGTCTGTAAGCAAAACCACTTTCTCTTCCTTCAATCCGTACCATAATGTTTCTGATTAATTATCTAATTAAAAATTTAGATATTCTGATGCTTTTTCACACTGATTTAAGAGAATACACATGCAATTGTTTTTGCTAATGTGCTAACTGGTCAAGTGAGCTAATGCTACTAAAATAAATATGTGGAATTTGTCTTAAATAGAAGAAGATGAAAAAGTACTGCCATTCATAGCTGAGTTTTGAAATAAAGATCAGAGTGATTCTAGTATAATCTATATTCACAAATCTTTCTTACAGTATGCACATGATTTTACTAGTAGCTCTATTAGCACAAATTTGATTTTTTTCCTTTAATTTCAGTGTGAGGTTCATAAGTAGAAGCTTGCTACATTTTCTGTTCTATTTCTGCATTTCTCATTATACCACTGTCATGTACCTGACATTGTGAAGCAAATGTACAGAGTGATCTGTTCTACTCACAGTTATTCAGAGCTAAGTACTTTAGTTATTTCAGGTGAATGCAAACACTGAAGTAGCATTTTGAGCCTGAATGTGAATTTTTCAACTAAATATAATGATCAATGTATATTCTTCATTGAGCTTCATATTTATTTTGTACAAAATTGGTATTAAAGTCCTTTGATCACTTTAAAAGTCTCTATGTTAAGTTCATAAAAATGTTAAAGTTTATAAAAATGTTAAAAACATTGCAAGGAATTAGGTAATTTTTTGGGCGTACTGGTGAAAAGTAAATCAGTTGGATGTTTTTTCAGAATACGTAATGTAATCAATTTTGACTTAAGTGTCATATGCACAAAAATAGATGCTTATAAACTAGTATTAGCAAATATTTCTTTCACGGAGAAAGAGCCAGATCTTAATACATTTTCTGCCTTTTCTGTCTTGACCTGTCTTCTAAGCTATAGAAGAATTCTCATTAGAATGCCTGTTATTCCAGAAATGTAAAATCTGCACACAGAAAATTCTGGCATGTATAATTACCCTGGAGTTCTTATGCAAGGATATGCATTTAAGGCCCAAAAGGTGCATGTATGTGAACTGATTCTAATATATCTGCCTAGTGAATTCCACAGTCCAAACTTGCTGTAGACTTTAGGCATAAAGTGGGGGACAAAATAAATCATACTGAAATTGGGTTTGGTTCCTACACAATAGCTACAGCAAAAACTAGTAGATATCTGCTCCTTGTAGAATATTCCTATCCCAAATATTTCTATTTCACTGAGTGTTTGTTTTAATTAAAATCCAATTCTGTAACCTTGCTAACTTTTTCAGAGAACCCCTGGTACTTTTTTAGAATTAAGACTAAGAAAGATGTTAAGTTAGAAAACGGAATCAAAATTCCAAATTCTTGGAAGTATTCTTCTTAGAGAATATATTTCCTCTTAGATCAACTTGCAGATCAGGGGGAAAGGATCAAATTTGTTTTCCATCTGTACTTTCTAGCTGGTAAGGTGATTCCCTTCAATGCTTAAGGAAGTCCCGAGTTTTCTTAAAGTTTAGAAAGCATGGGCTTCTCACAGCACTGCACCTCCAGCTCAGATCAACAGCAGCCAACTTTATCCAAACCCTGAACCCGAAGCCAGAGAGCTGGCTGGTACAGTAGGAATTGTGCTGAAGGCCTCTCTATCAGAAGAGCTAGCATATTTTGACTCTTTCATTATTGTTGAAATTCTTAATAGCACTCTGCTCTGCAGGCTGCCCTAGAGACACCTCTTTTCTATCTGAACTTGTTCCAGGATTACCCTATGGTGTTTTCTTTAGCCTTTGTACTGTGACATGTAAGGCAGTTGAGGTGCAGGGAAAAAGCAAAGTTAAATTGTTTCTTTGCCCTCCTTTATGCCATAAGGACCTTGGGAAGTCATAGCTGGTCTCTGAAGTTTAATTTCTTCATCAGTAAATTGGAATGAGCTCTAGTTCTTCCTAGGCAAAGAGTTTTTTGTTCCCTGGCTGAAAAAGAAGCAACAGACAGTAATTAGGTATTATGGAAATATTAAAGAGCTTAATAGCAAGCACTCCTATGTGTACTAGACAGAGAGTTCTCTTGTACATATTTGTAAAAAAGGTATAGTGTTATGATTTCTAGAATCACCAAGTGAACCTGTTACTGACATGTTTCTATCTTCATTGTATGATTTAAAATAATCTTTTTCCTTTAGTGCTGTTACCTTCAGGGAGATAGAGAAAAAAAAGCAATAGAATAAGATTGATTGTAAATCACTGATTACTCAGAGTCAGATCTCTTGCAGGGCTCTGCTGTGGAGAAGACCACAGTAGTATTGTTTTATTACCTCTGCTTTCAAGATAACATGCTGCGAATACTAATGTGAAAAGGAAACAATGAACAAGAGATGGGGTGCAGGTATGCAATAGCCAAAAATAGAATGTGGTTGTCAGCTGTTATTTCCATCTTTTATGGAATAACTAGGTCTAATCTATAAGCTATTAATTTTGTTTAAAATGGTGTACATTCACATTGTGGTGCATTGATTCTAATTTTCTGAGCTGATCTTAAACTAGATCATTTTTTTCATTAGACATGTATAGTGTCTTGAAACTAGAAAACTCATAAGTTCTCTTTTAGAGGATACTTAAACAACAATGTAGAAACAGTATACTTCAAAAATTCTTAAAACATCCTCAAAAAACCCCAAACCTAAAGTTTCAGCATATGTCACATAATGATAGTCTAGGCTGGCTGGCTATGTGGCAGGATAAGATCTATTATCATAAAAAGTAGGTAACAAAACAAAGTATTAAAGGAAAGCAAAGTATTTCACTGTGAACATACAGTACCTTAGACTGGACAGTCATCTGATCTCATCTCCTGCTATATGCTAGGTGAGGGTGCTCAGGACCTTCTACTGCTGAGTTTTTAACACCTCCAAAAATAAAGATTCTCCAACCTCTTTGGAGAACTTCTCCCAGTGTTTGACTGTCCTTACTGTGAATTTATATATACAATTTCAATTATGGCAGCTGTCAATTCCCATGGTCTGTAAACTTTGTACTTTGCAGCTTGGACAATATTCTGGCACTCTACTTTCTCTAACAAATAAAAGGTAGATGAATGCAGCAAACAAATGGTCTCTCAACATTCTCTTTTTCATGTTGAATAAACTAAACTTCCTCAGCCTTTCTGTATTTCTTATGTTCCTCCTGCCACTTCATTACTCAGTTTTTCAATCCTTCTCCTGAAACCCCAAACCAGAAACATTTTTTCAAGTGCAGCCTCAAAAATGCCCTGCAGGAGAGCAAAGCTGCTTCCAATTGTCTGCTGGCTTTGCTTGTCCTAATTCAGACCAGTAAAACTTTAGCCATCACTAAAACGGAGTGCTGATTCATGCTCAACTGGTGGACAACTAGTTGTCCACTAGATCCATTCATACAAAATTACTCCCCATCCAGTTAGCATCCACCCACATTTTGGCACGATCTTATTGCATCCCAAACACAGCAGATTTTGTTTGTATAGGATGAATTTCATGATGTTTCTGCCAGCCACTTTCTCCAGCTCCTGGAGTTCTCTCTGAATGACTGTATATTAACTAATTCCCAAACTTGCTTTCTTCTGCAAACCCACTAAGTCCTTGTTGTGGATAGAGTGACATACTTCACTTTTAAGAGAGAAATAGTGGTATGTTTATTGATACAGAACAGCATTTTAACTATGCTTGATAGTAAACGCAGCAGTGATCCAACAAGATTCAATGGCAAGGTACTTATTTACTGCATAGAGTACAGAATCAGATAAAACCCTCAGGAAGACAATTGTGATGAGGCATGAGATTCAAAAAGGATCTCCTTGGGTTCTAAACTCCATTCTGAGAGCAGTTAAGATGTGACTGGATCCACATAGACAAGACAATATGGATCACCAGTCTTGGTCAGTGGTTTGTGCCTAAAGGACTACATGTGCACAAGTAATCCTTTCTATCACTCAGCTGAGATTTCAGTTTGAGTGCACTTATTCCAATTCACTTACCGAGTGTCTGATGCGATAAGGATTCCCTCAGGCTCCAGGAGTGACCTTGTGAAGTGTTGCTATGCAGGGGGAGATCCTGGTGCGCAGAACACTGTTGTGCAGGAGAGCTCTGTAGGCCCTGAACTGTCCACTATTTATGGAGTAAAATGACTGGCTTATAGCCCTTTTTGCAAGGCAGACAGTTTTTGAGTTGGCACATGCTTGACTACCCCTCAGCTGTTGAGCAAGATTTATGTCCCTTAGGTGCTGAGCAAAATTTATGGCTCTTAAATATTGGATGCCAGATGCAGCTGTCATTGCAAACATTGGGGGCTACTGCTCAAGAAGAAAAAGTGAGAGTGGGGAGCACATTATCATAGTCATTAACAAAGATCTCAAACAGGATGAACCCTAGCAATAATCCCAAATGAACAACACTTAAAAATATGCTTTCGAACAGCTGATGACTTATAAGCAAGTTTTTTATCAGTCCAGTGAGTCTTATCTACCTTTTCTCTGTCTTTTTCGGCCACTTCTTTTCAGTTGTACTATAGAGATTTTACAGCTGACCCTGCTGCTCTTGCCTACTCAGCCAGTTAACTTGGTGTAGAAGACAATCATACCAAACAGGCATGATTTGCCCATAGTGAATCCATGCTAGCTATTTCCAACCACTTTTTTCCTTGGAAATATCTTTCAAAAAGATTTGCTGCATTTTCTTCACAGACCTGTATTACCTTGGCTCTTCATTCCAGTTTAGAAGATGGGCATAATAATTGTCTTTTTCCATGCTACAGGGAACTCCTTTGACAGATACAACCCTTTGAAGATGACAGGCAGGGACCTTGAAATGGCATCTGACAGGTCTCTCAGAAGTCTTGAATGTTTGTACAGTTTGTTAACATGGTCCCTAACCTGATATTTTCCTGCTGTTAAGTTGTACTTCATTTAGTAGACATGGGAGGCCTGACAGCACACATTGCAAGTGCAAACTAATACAAATGAGAAAATTAGTATCTCTGCCTGTTAATTTTCCATCACCAGCAATTCACTAGCTCAGTAATAGCAAGCCTACATCATCTTTGGTTTCTGTTCTGGTTGTTGCCAATGTACTTACAAAACCCTTCTTGTTGACTTTCACATTCCCAGTTTCAACTATAAGCTTTAGTTAACTTAATTGCCTAATTCCATCCATACATCTCATGTCGAATTCCGATTTTTTTTCCTCCTGGCAAGAAATCTCTATTTCCTCCTTCCATACTCTTTCTATTTGCATTTGAGTACAATCAGGATATTTTATCCATGGCCTTATGCCAAGCCAATCGAATTTCACAGACTATCCTTGTGCTTTGAAGAGCTTCTCCTCTGCAATAACCAGCTATCTTGAGATTTGGGTTGCTTGGGTGGGGAGTTTCTTTCTTTTTTTTTTCTTTTTCTCCCGTTTGAAACCACATCCAAGGGATTATTTTTATGAGTTACCTGAACAATCAAAAGTCTCATCTTCTCGATCCCATGCCTTGACTATACCTTCTCTTTTTCTCATTTTCCTGAGGACACTTGATTAAATCATCTGACAGCACTTGGAATGAAGGTTTTTGTTTACCAATCACACTACTCATTTTTATTCAGAAGCAGCAGTTCTGGCAGATGACTCCTCACCTGTTAAAAGAAAAAATCACTATTTAAGGAGAAATCTACTATTTAAGGAAAAGTTCTATTTAAGGAAGGGTCACTATTTGAGGAGGTGAAGGAGAGATGTGCACATCTTAGGGGTGATGATCATTAGTCTCCAATTTATTGATTAGGTTACACACTTTTATAATAGTGTTAATAAGTTCATACATATTCTGTAACTTAAGCATTCTATTCGTTAAGCTAAACATCAACTCTTCTTCATTCTTTCAGTCTTGCATTCTACTTTCCCACGCCTCTCTGACTCTTTGTTATCACATTTAGAGATGTCCAAGGACACAGTATTTTCGCAGGTGCAAGAACTCAGATCAGAAGGCTAAACACAGTATTTTTCCAGCTTCTAATAATTAGCATTCCCACACTCACCTTCTGTCCATACAGCATTGGCAATCAAAACACCAGAATTCTCCTGGTTTGCTTGTGTTCAGCCATGTCCTAGGGTGACGTTATGATTCTTGTATCCCCATTCATGTGTTCTGTTTATGCTGGATATTATGTTCTCTGCCTTTAAGACTGGCTCTGAAGAGTGAATGTTTTGTCTGGGTTTTCTTATCAGCCACTCCCCCATGTCTGGCAGGACACAGAGACAGGGCAGTTCGCAGTGCTGTTTTGGCTTTTTTGCTTTTGCTTTTCGCTTTACTCTCTCGCTCTTGCTTCTGCTTTGCTTCTGCTTGCTCTTGCTTCTGCTCATTAGCTAGTTTAGCTAAACAGTCCAAATTTCTTCCTGGACTGTTTCTCCTTTCCTTTTTTGAACCACCTTGAACCTGCTCCGGACTGGAACCTGGGAACACCGAGAGTTTGCACCTTGTGGCTGCAGCAGCTGCCCCAGCGCCGGAGGGACTGAGAACAGAGCAACCCCCCCACCCCCGAGAGAGACTCTCTGGATTTGTCATCTTTTTCAGAGCAGTGAGAGTGGTGTCATCTGGTATTGTTCATTTTGTGCGCTGGGGGTGCTGTGCCTGTGAATAAACAGGTTCTTTCCACTTCTCTCTGAGGAATTCTTCCCGAACCGGTTGGAGGGAGGGGCCGTGTGGGTTTGCTGTCTGGAGGGGCCCCTTTGGAGATTCTCTCCCAAATTTGCCCTAAACCAGGACAAGCCATATCCAGAAAATGTTGGAGTAGTTGAAGTCCTCCGCAATAACTTTGTATTGCAACCATGAGACTTCCTCATCTGTTTTGAAGCATTAATGAAAAACTGTTTGTTCAGGAGGTCAGTAGCCAACTCCTGCATCATATTCTGTCTGTTTCTCAAATGCTGTTTCAAACGCAGCTGATCAGCCTTTTGTATCGTCTATAACACAGCTCTATATATTTAGTTAATTTACTGACATAAAGCACAATATCCCTTTGTTTTCTTCTCTCTTTTTCCAATATGAACCCATGACAACATGCCCCACATTCCACTAGCGCCTGACTGCAAATTTAGCAAGATTTGTAATAGCATTAGAACTAACTTTGTTCCTAAATTATCCATCTGCCACAAAATCTGTTTGTCTGTCCTGTCTTCCCTTTAACTACACCAACTTCCATTACTATTCTGCATTTGCTGGGATTAAGTCAGGTTTTCTCTCTGAAGATGAATCCAACACAGCTCCATCACGTACTTCCTGAGAATAAGAATGTAATTAATATATTTTCTGTAATTTTTTCAGAGTTCTGGGGTTTTTGTTTGGCTTTTGTGTGTGTGTGTGTGTGTGTGTGTGTGTTTGTTTGTTTGTTTGTTGAGGGGTTTTTGTGTGGTTTTTTTTATTTTTTCTTGTTCACATATTCACATCCTCAGACAATTATGTCTCAATAGCATAGTAAGTTACAATACTAAGCAGTCTTTTTACTAGAACTTATCAGCAAAAATGCATTAGATTTCCAATATTGCTGTGTTCAGGCTTGCATTTCAACTATTCTTTAAACAAGAATTGTACATTTTAATTTATATTTGTGCATAAAGTGAAGAATAAGCTGTTACACCATAACTTCATGCATGTAAATTAATTACATGCTTTTTTATTGGAATAAAATTCCAATATTACCGGATGGAAAGTGCCTGGGCTCTTCTGTCCCTTGCTGCTTGGCCTTAGACAGCAGCTGTGGTGGTTTTCACCACAGAGATATCTCTGGCTGGCTGGATGCAGCGGCTGGGCCACCCAGGCTTGTAGGAACTCAGTTTACCTCTGGGAGAAAGTCCTTAGGCGAGGTAAAGAGGAAAAGGAGCGGGTGCAACGGAGCTTTAAGATCCAGATTTTATTCCAAGGTCACGGGCATCTGAATACCGGAGCTTTAAGATCCAGATTTTATTCCAAGGTCACGGACATCTGAATACCAGGAATCTGCCCATTGAACGAAGAACCACGTGCTCGCAGTCGGTTTTAAGGCCCAGGCAGGGGAAGGGAGGGGACAGGTGAGCCACCAACCAGGTGGGAGGGGCAGGGTCTCAGGGGAAGAGTGACACCCAGGACAGGCCAATGACCTTGACACTGAGGGGCATCTTTTGAACTTCTGCCAACCAGGCAGTGTAACTGCTGGAATGTTAGCTTTGACTGACAGCACTTAAGAGGAGACAAAGGGGAGGGGGAGGAGGAAGGTATTGCCACACCTGGGAGGGGCTGGGATGGCTGGGAGGAAGTTGCTTCACACTGCAACACTTATTATCTGAAAGAAAAATACTGTGAAAATACCAATCCTCCTGAGTCTTTGAAAACTTCTAACTGAAGCCCCTTTAAAAATACATGTATTTCTTGTTTTCATTGTTTTCTGAAGTGATCCCTGCATGTTCTAATACATCCAACTTGACTTTCCAAGGCAATTTGTACATGTGATGCATCAGTCAACACGGCTAGGGGACCATTCCCAATCAACAGTTTGGATGTTGACATTTTTTAGAGGATAAAAGAGCTTAAAAGTATCAACACAGTCTTGTCTGTACCAGTTGGCCTCAGGGACAAATATGGACTATGTACATTTTCTGTCTTGATATACTCACATATGGTGGACAGTTCATTTTTACATATCACACGTACTGAGCCTTAATTCAAAAATTCTTTATCATGTATTGTAAAAATTCTAAAGATCAGATACTTTATAAATACAGAGTAGGGAACATGTAAGAGGAATCACTCATAAGTAGAAACACAACATAAATACAAATAAATTACGATGGCACTGCAGATAAAGAATTGTTCTCACTACTTTCTGTCACATTGATTTACAAGACTTCTTCTTCTAGCCTTAGGTTTAAGGACATCTCAATTATAGTCAGTTTAGAACAATAACTTGATTTTGAGAATGAATTACAACTATCTTCTTAAAGTGCTTTTTAAAATCACATGTATTATGATGTAGAGTACTGATTGGTGTCATGGAGAGGTTTTATTGCCTTGAATGAAAGATGATTAACTGGATCTGGGATACTCTTCAGCCATTCAGATCACAGTTTTCTTCCAAGTCATTACATATTTTCCTTTTGTCAATTCAATGTTTCCATTCAATTTATGAAATCGTACAGGCTGTTGCACATTATAAATTCAATATATTCACAATCTATTCTATCCTATCCTTAAATCCAAATGTTTTAAGCTAGACTGGTGGTTAAGAAGACTGAAATGAATTAAAAGATGTCAGGATTAGTGTGTTATGCTTTTATTTTAATTAGAAATTTATTGCAATGGCTACAAAGAAAAGATCCACAAATGAGGGAAATTAGGTGCTGGCTTCTCTGATCTAAGATATATAGACACAAAACTATATATTAAATTGAACCTACCTAAAACAGTACCTTCCTATTCCTATTCTCATGTCTGCTTAACACTTAAACTGTTTTTATACTTTATTCAGCTGTATAGACTAGACTAATGAATTCTCAAACTAGACTATGTCTAGTTTGAGAATTCATTAATAGTCCATGTAGCTGCATTGCCTGGCTCATTGGAGAGAGAGTATAAATTTTCCTTTCATTATCTTTTTTTTTTTTGTTCCACTCCAGTCTTAAGGTAGAGATGAAACAAAAGTGTTTGTTTTTTTTTTTTTTCCATATACATATATTGTGTGATGCAGGTCAGCCGTGTAAGATATATGATCCCCTTAGACTTCCTACAGGAGATAGACAAATCTTATCTTGAAAAATTAAAGTTCATACTCTGACTTACCCTAAATTAGTCATCC
This sequence comes from Calcarius lapponicus, assembly GCA_039654755.1. Lineage (NCBI taxonomy): Eukaryota > Metazoa > Chordata > Aves > Passeriformes > Fringillidae > Calcarius > Calcarius lapponicus. Next base: position 43,908,013 of record CM077462.1, on the reverse strand, counting down.
AGCAGTTCAATGTCTAACAGATATATGTCACATAATATTTTTGCAGTCAGTAAGACACAATTAGCCACCTCCAGAAAGTATCTCGTGTCATGTTAGGGTGGGCAATAAAAATTGCATTATTAGACCTCTGGAGGTTCCTACATTTTTTACTAAGATATGAAAGAAGACAGAAGATGAATATGCTATAGATATCTTACTTTTAGATGTACAAAATAAGGCTAAATTAATTTTACCTTATATTTAACACATGATAAAATTGTATTATATGTGGTAAAAATTATTTTTGACAAATGACTACATGTTTAGACAAATCCTACCCTTGAAACACATGTCCTGGACCACAGCTTTATATCAAAACTTCTGGGATTATTTTTAGAACAAATTTGAAAACCAGATTTTCTAACAAAAAAAAAAAAGGCAATCCATGCAAGTTTATAATATATAACATTATTTATATTGGTTATTTTTTTCCTAGTAGAATGAAATTTTAATCTACTCTCATGACTCTTCTAAAAAAAAATCTGTGTTTGGCAATATTAATAGTTTTAAATAAAATATTTTGTTGTTTATTAATTACAGAGAGTCAAAAATAGGTAAAGATCTTGACCTTCAGTGTAAATCCTGTTAAAGCACTCTTTATAACCAGTCAGGCACTTAACACAGATTGTATCACAACTACTTCTGCTATCTATGACATTTTACTGGGCAAGTTCCTGATTGCCAAATGAAGGAACAGTGGAACTGATAGTGCTGCAGAAGGTACAGTACTAACCGTATCAACTCACGGCAGAAAAAAGGAGAGATAAAAATCAGAGGTAGACGAGGTAGACAATACTATCTTATTAATTGATGTGTTACAGGAAGATCTAGGAGGCAGTCCATGCTCCCTGAACAGTTTTCTAAAACTTGAATGGTTTTAAAAAAACATAGGCTGCTGAAGCAGGTTTTAATTGGAGTTTGACATGACACCATTTGTAATTCCACCAGCATACATGTATGAACACTTACATACTTTTAAGATGCAAGCATTCAGCAATTCAGAGCGGATTTAACACAGGTATACATGATGGGGTTCTATCCACGGTAGTGGCAGTGTGGACTTCTATCCTTAATAGAAAGGTTATATATGTTCAAACCCTATAAAAAAGTGTCATTTGGCAGAATATGATAAATATATGGTATATGTTGACTCAAACCATATCCTTATTCTTTTAAGCATAAAACTGGAGACCACATAAAACTCTGCCAATGCTGTTCCATGTTCTCACCCTCTCTGCCTCTTCTACCCTGAGCCACTTAAGTGCTCTGCAATTTTCATTTTTATTCCAGTTCTGGAGCTTCCCTTAACAATCATCTATGGCCCATGTACATATGCAAAAATGAGTGTTAAAAATCATCTTGTCTATTTTAAATGAGTGCCTGCATGTATATAAAGAAAATGCAAAGATCGCAACAATGACACCAGGGTTCTTTTGGTTAGAAAATCTGTTTATGGCTATCTAATCCTGACAGAGGTGTTTTAAACCTCCATTGCAAGACACGAAGAGGTTAAGTATTAAAACCCAATCTCTTAAACTTTGACATCCATATTGGCAAAAACATTATCACACAAAGATCTAAGGTTGTTTCTTTACCTCCATAAAATGCAGATAAATATGCTTAGCTGCTCTGTGAAAGCACGGTAAAATATCTGGATAGACATACAGAGAAGTTATGGAGTTTTTTTTGTGTTATAACTTTTTCTAAATGATATCTTAGTATATGTTGAACCTGTCCAAGAGTATAATAATTTCTAGCAATACAGCTAGAAGTGCATTTTTTTATGTTAAATGTAAGGAAACTTAACACTGTAAAGAGTGGTTTATCAGCGAAAGGCAAGCTTCCACTTCCTTAAAAAAAAGGACCTTAAACTTCCACACATATCAGAAACACTCAGAACAAGGAAAATTAACTCTATTATTCTTACTCACGTAGTCTGTGACCTGAGAGGATATTTTCATAGCTTTAACAAGCAAAAAAACAGCCTGTCCTTTGGTTTATGCTTCCACCTGAATTTTTCACTTCATCCTTCACCTGTATGTCTACAGGATAGAAAGGAAAGTGATAGCATTTTAGATTAGAACAGAAAAATACCAAGTGCGCAAGAAATTCTTTAGATAGATATGTCAAAATATGATAACCATAAGAAAGAATAACATGGGTTTCATATTGCTGTACCCTTCCTTATGTTTCATCACATTTTATTCAAGCAGTTTCACATTTGAAATTTTCTACATGGCAGAGGAATGCACTGAAGGTTTTACCTCCAGAGTTTGAAATAACTTAGAATATATACATACAGTTCTCTATGTTGTAACTGAAAATCTAGCCAAAAATATCTGTGGTAATGAAATCAGTAGTCATTATAAGGTGTTGTATGTTTATATTTTGACACTGCTTTCTTAACTTTGGCCTTTTATAGATGTTGAATCACTATTCCTAAGTGCATAACCTCTCTGAGAAATCAGTGGATAAGGTGCTCCACTTGTGAGCATTTTGCTTAGTTCATCTTTGGATTCAGAGTTATAAATCATGATGATGAGTTTCCTCCTTAAAAAAAATTATTTATTCCTGGGACAGAAACTTCAACAATAGGACTCTTACTTTGAGAGGAAAAAAAAAAGGTAACCTTCAGAAACATCCACATTTGCTATCTCTCCAGTCCAGTAAGACTAGAATCATTTACAGAAACTACTGGAAAGACTATGAAACCTCCTGCTCCACTTAGTACTGGGATAATTCCTTCTTTTTGTAGGTTGCCTGCTGAGTTGCTTCCTTGGTCTTTCCTCTGTGGGCATGTGATTTGCATGCTAGTATTAATAATAGCAGCCTTATTTTGTCATCTACGATTTTGTCATCTACAGCTGCTGGAGTTAATGGGACTGTTTATATGCCCAAAAGTATTACAGTGCTGAATCAGGGTCTTTATGATGAATTCTATTGATTAACTGAGGAATGATGACATATAAAATTGCAGAGGAATTTCTCATGATCATTCTCCCAGTGCAAACTGCCATCTCCAAATGTTACAGTAATACCTGTTCACTGGAAAAACACTGACTCTTTACATAGAATTTCCTAACATCAATTATTTGCTGAAATTATGATAGGAAAATTATATTTCTTTTCTCTTCAAAACAGAAACTCATAGAAATACTTCCCTTTCAAAATCAATTTTTTTCCCAAAAGGAATCCTGTATTCCACAAAGATTTGTCTCAAAAGTAATTATCAATGAGGCTTATGCACATAAACCCATCCAAAGTATCATGGTAAAGAAATAAGACATTCACACTTGCATGTTATTAGAAGTTTAGCAAGGAAGCTTAAAGCAGAATGTTTTCCTCTGGGAAGAGGTTGTAGACCAAAGGAAAGGCTAATATTTACTTTTTCTAAAATATATTACATCAGAATTTTAATGCAAGATAATTTTAGTTGTGGACTGTTTAATTTCCTAAGTTTTTGTCTTTTTTCCTTCCTATCTTTGTAGTTTGGAGAGATTAATCTTCATCTCTCAGCAGCTGGCTATTGAGACTGAAAAATGAACCAGAATGAGAATAGTGGCTGGAGCAGATAATCTAGCTAAAAATGTTATGTATACTAGCTTGGATTGTAGACAATGTGTGGCATTCATTTTATTTTCTGGACTGAGAGAACAATAAGATTCTTCAATGACAGTGGAAAATTGTGATACGTAATGTAAATAAGTCAGCAAGTTGGATACAGTTGGCAATAAAAATAAGCAAACAAAGAATAATTCAGTCTGAGTTCCTTATTAAAATTTGGATTGTAAGCTTTTAAATTAACAAATATAAATTATTTTTTCTCCAGGAGGCAAAAGGAAAAAAAAAAAACACAAAACCCAAAAACCCAAAACTAAGCGGAAGCTTTACGGAAAGTATCAATGTTAAGTTGCTTTATCTGAATTACAAACAAGCAAATTGCTTTTTAAGAGTCTTTCCAATGTGTATTTCTTACAAAATATTGACTGTATGATAATTTTTAGAAAATATTGACTGTATATTTGTTAGAACTGAGCCAAATTTTCATAATCTTACAGTGAAGTCAAAGGTCCCCAGCAAAGGAAGGATATCGACCAGTTGGAATGAGTCCAAAGAAGGGCCACTGCTTTGATCAGAGGGATGGAGCAACTTTTCTATGAGCAAAGGCTGAGGGAATTGAGCTTGCTCATCCTGGAAAAGAGAAGGCTTCAAAAAGTGACCTAATTGCAGCCTTTCAGTACCTGAGGGAGCCAGAAGAAAGATGCAGAGAGACTTTTTGCAAGGACAAATAGTGACAGAAGTAGTGGAAATAGCTTTAGACTGAGACAGAATAGTTTTAACCTAGAAGTTAGGAAGAAATTCTTTACTATGAGGTTTAATGAGGCACAGGAGCAGGTTGCCTATATAAGCTGTGGCTACCACATCCTTGAGAGTGTTCAGCGTCAGGTTGGATGAGGCTTTGAGCAACCTGGTCTAGTCAATGGTGTCCCTGCCCACTGCAGGTTGGAACTAGACAATCTTTAAGGGCCCTTCCAACTCAAGCCATTCCATAAATCTATGATTCTGATATTTAAATTATATTCATGATATAAAGAATATTCACTGTTTAAACAAAGAACTGGAGAAAGTAGCATTTTCCAGCCCCAGTGACTCCGTGATTCTGAAACACTGTTATGCGGCAAATCTTGCTTGCAACACTTGTTGTCCAACTCAATGCCTCTTGTTCTGTTTGTTTGTTTGCTTGCTTATTGCAAACATTTAGAAGACAGATTTTGCTCTGTACAAGCATTTCAAAAAGAGCTTTAATTAATAGAAGTGCATAGACTGATGTGCAAATGAGTGTTCTTGTGTTTGATTACACATTCTTGAGTGCAATTATGGGTATTCACTTCAAAAGTGCTATCATAGCCCTCCATAATGTATATTCATGTCCACTGGTACAACTCCTATTTCAAACCTTTGAGCTGATCTAATCAGCCCAAATTTAAAAACAAATTTTTCTTCCTACACATGAAGCCCATTATCATTACCAGAACCCAATCCTTAAATCTATAAATCTATAAATTATACAACAAACTGCAGTCTAGTCATGTTTTCCCCCAGCTTGCCTTCACTTCAAAAGATTGGTTTTACTGTGGTGTAAACACTGGCTGTTGGCTATCACCTTTCCCTATTAATATGAATGAATGACCCTTAATAAATCACAATAAGCTACAATAAATCTCACAAGTCCAAAAGAAGCTGAACACCAATAAAAATTTTTCAGATAAATATTAAGCCATATAGTTAGTGATTAAATCCCAATTTCAATTAGAGTGAACTGAAAGAAGCAAAAAAGGAATCCGGTCCATCTAATACAGACATGTAATTGATAATTGTATTTTGTGCCCTCTTTAAACCAGTGTGCCTAAAAGCCCTGTGTTTCATGAGCACAATAAATGAAGGTTCCTTCCAAATGGCCATGGGGCAGTGTGTTCTGTGGGGGAGAAAACTGTGTCTGACCCCACTAATTTTAACCTTAAAATCAGAAAAAGTTATGGAAACTTTTTGAAAACCTAAGGTAAGATGAAATTCACTTCACCTTTAAAAAAAAAAAAAGAGATTTCTTGGTTTGTCTCTATAAGCTTCCTTTGCAGTCAGTAGAAAGAAGTAGTTCCTTTTATAGAGCAATTAATCTAATTTTGAGACAAGAAACTGTAGTAGGTCAGATGGGACACCTTTAAGAATTCCTGGGACTGCTCTGTTGTACAGTTCTATGGCTGTAAAGAGAAACTGGGAAGTCAGATTAGATGGCTAGATGGCAAAAATTAGGTAAGAATAATCTTACCCTTAGCACCTGTTGTTTTATATGCTTCCCACGTAATTCCGAAGCCTGATACAACAAATACAGCCTGAAAATGGTGGCTACAGACTATATTTTTTCCAATACTGATTTAAATTTTATATGATGTTTATGCTATTTTTTAAGCAAGAGCAGGCCAATAAAATTATTAAAGGAGAAAACAATAAGAGTTGCAAACTGCGAAGATTTATCCCCACACCTCTCTGGAGTGCACCATACATTACAACTGCCTTAGCAAGAGAGGCATAAAATTGCTGAGTTGCAGCTCTGACCTATGCTGGTAAGAGCAATGTACAACTCTCATGCTGTTTATTTCACTTTAGTCAGAGACTTGCTCCTCTTGGTCTGAGAATTTTAATAAGGAGACTATGGGATGGAAATGCAGAAATAATTTTATAATAAAAGGGAACAGTTAATAAAGTCAGAATCGATAGATAAGAGAGTACTGGTGAACCTCTGACTTTGTTTTTAATGACTTGCTGCAAAATTTAAATAACAGTTTAATATATACCATTCAAATATAAGATGCCTGGTGAATAAGATGACAAGAGACTTTTCTTACCCTTGCGTTTAATTTTTATTTTATTTCTCGTCCTGATTAGAACAAGTTCTTTAATAATCAAGGCATCGTAATGACCAAAGAGTATGCTGTAATATTGATGGTTTGAGAACACTGCTAAAAAGACTTCTAAAAGAAGCAGGCATGATTCCCTTTTAAAATGCAAGACTGATTTGCTGACCATAAGGGGTATTACTAGAGGTCACCGTGTTACATGAAGTATGTCAAAGGATTGTCCCTATACACACTGAATAAATGGAACGCTTATTGGATATTTTCCTTGGGTGGATGTAGATTAAAAATTTATGATAATACCGTTCTCTAGAAAACAAAAACAAGTGTTTTACTGAGCCTTTTGAGACATTTGGAAATTCATTCTGTTTATGGAAGGCTGGTGCCAAATTTACTATGAAAAGTACTTCATTTTCCTTAACCAAACTCTGAAAAGTGGCACTGCTTCCTGAAAGCTGAGAAACTTGTATATAATGGTTATTCTCTTTCTTGCAGAATATAATGCATTCCCTATTTAGGTCTCTTGACTCTAAATATCTCTGTATATGTCAGGACCACAAAGGAGCAATAAGTTTTATTGCCTCTGCCCAGCCTCACCAAGGACCTCTCTACACCCTACCCACAGACTCAGGAGCTCCAGCTCAGCTTAGCCCGGGGCTACTCGCCCCAGCACCAGCAGTGTCACAACTGTGACACAGTGTTGGTCTCCAACTGCGATACAGCCTTGCCCTGTCTCATCATGGAATCCCTTGACCTGAACTTTAACTCCTGGGCTGAGTTCCTTGCCTGATCCCAGCCACCACTGTCACTATAGACCTGCCTGGTCACTACAAGAGCTGTAGTGACCAGGCCTATGGATTGGCTTTCCAACTTGACTCCAGATCTTCCTCCTCACTATGGCATCCCCCTATGATCCAGACACTTTGGCTCCGACCATCCTCTCTCAGTCTACCCTGCTCACCTCACTGGGTCCTGTGAGATAGTGTCTGCTGGCCTTGGGATTTTCCCCTGGGTGCCTGGTTAAGCTTTTCTGGCATCATATCAGCAGTATTGATCCTATTAGGATGAAGGAATTTTGTGTTGGCTTTCAAGAAGCATTAAGAAAAAAAGGATTGCCTTACATTCATGTAGGGACACTACCTGGAATTCCAGAGTTACATATCCCCAAGAGTTTCAGGGGACCATTCAAAAGAAAGCATGGAAATTACATGAAATAAAAGGCCTTACAGTCCAGTTACACTATTTTTTTTCTGATAAATGGATGAATAAATGACAATTTCCAGATGGCCAAATCCTCTTGGCAAATATTCTTGTCCCAGTGTCAAAAAATAACACATCCATAACTGTTGTTTATAGTCTAAAAGAAAATCCCTAAATACCCCTAAACAAATACAAGATGAAAACAAACAATGCTAAAGTGGACATATTGATTTTATTCAAAATTCAGAGAAAAATCAGACAGGAAATATGACCTTGTATTTTTCTGAATGTTTTCTACATTAGTATATGAAAAATACAAGATCTGAAAATTTTCACCGAGTGGATTTCTAGAAAGCCACAGATCAAAGAAATACATTTTAAATGTTTTTCTTATTGAATTAGCATTCGCTTCCTCTGAGATCTACTGTATGCATCCTCTTTATGGCTAAATAGACCTTAAAGATAGTTTCTGTTTTCTGTTACCCTGGAAAAAGCACATCTATATCTACAATCCAGCCATGAAGTAGTCATAACATATAAAAAGTAGTTTCCACCTATAAAAGAAATAAAATTTAGGATTGTAGCACAATAATTTTCTAGACAAGTAGATTTTTGGGGTTTGTGTTATTTTTTATCTACTTTGACCAGCTCATCTAGGGAAATATAAACTTCCTGCACTTTCTACTTTTAGAAAATACAGAGAGAATTGATTCAGGTCATAAAAGTCAGTGCATTAAGAACATTAACCAAGAAGAGAACTCTTGTAGACTTATAAATTAATGTGTGCCCTACTGACCATTAAAAATCATGAACCTTGCTTTTATCCTGTTTATAAGGTTGCTGTGAGGTTGAACAGAACAAAGTTGACATATCTGTAATCTCCACTGGTCTACTAATCTCTCACCCTACTTCTGTCGGAGCATTAACCTGTGACATGACTTGAGATGAGGCTCTCATCAATGCCAAATGTCTGGCAGGTACAGAACATCTATTGTATAAAAATGAATAAAGGTTTATAATTTTTAATACAAATCCTGCAACTTTTGTATTTATATTCCATATGTTAATGTGGTCAATCTTTTGACTCATAATGTTGAGCTCAAATACATTTTCTTCTGAGCTCCTAAATTCCTAAAAGATTAAACCAAAAGGGATTTGTCCATCACAGTAAATTATATATTTTATATGATGGACAAAGAGAATTTACTATGACATACTGACTTTTAAGAGCTTTTGCCTCTGTAAATCAGGTTTTCTGGTTTTGAGAATAATGTAATATAGGATAACTGATAAAATACTGCCATTTGTTACTATTAGTATATAAAGCAAAATGTAATTGCCATAAACCATAAAATACAATTGTAATTTTAAACCCCTAGTGGCTTCTTTCACCATTCTTTTGACTTTATTGCTTTTATTATTCAACAAAGTTTGGAATGAAATGGAAATTCTGGATGAAATGCTGTAAACCAGTGCCCTTCAAATCCCAGTGACAGTGGAGTTGAAAATGAGGGGCAGGGGGGACACAGGGCTGGGAGACATGGGGCGACACAGATAACAAAACTATACCTCCCAGACATGTGTTCACTTATTAAAGATCTGCTTTCAGTAGGGGAAACTCCTCTCTAGATCATGACCCTCACTGGTAGGTGCAGTGAACCACCTAAAGAAAAGCAGTTACTTTAGATAAACTAATGCAGCATAAAACTCAGGAGAGGGATATTGAAGGCAATGAAGGAATAGATGTTGGTGAGCTGTAAATGAAGATGTGAAATAGAATTGCATAGGAAAGGGTGTGATCTATTTTCTTCATGACCTGTGCTAGGAAGCAAGTCTGAAAGATGCCAGTAATTGTATTTTTGTACGTGGAGTTAGACTTGTTTTATTATCAGAGGGTGAAATTAATCAGATAGGAAAAAAAAGTGAGTCCAGAACAATGACAGCAAAATTGTGTTTTACTCTTTTCCCTGCCAATTTTGTCATTGACTTTATAATTAAAGCTTGAAGATTTTCCTGCTTTATTTCTCTAGATTTCTTTAGAAGAGAGTAAAAAAAGAGGCAGACTTAAAATGCAAAGTTCATTCTCTCCTGCTACATGCACTAGAACTGTATATTCAGAACAAAATATTTTTGTTTGAGTTATCTCAGGCTTCACCAAACTTCAATAAATCCAAGGCCCAGTACAGCAAAAGTCTGCACCTGGACCTTAAAATCTGAATCTGTGACATTTGTGTGGCATCTTCCTCTCCATGCAGTGAGAAAAGTTACTTTAGGAATAGTGCAGCCAGCACTCTCTTTGGCTCTATCTCAGCTTGGAACATTGTCAGCAGCTTGAAGAGGGGCCACTCTGATGGTTGCCTTCTTCTGGAACATAGCATCCCAAGGAAATAATACCAAAGGTGGATTGTAGCACAACTCTCTACATGAACAATTTTCTTTTTCATCTTATGCATCTGGTTTGCTTAGCCTGTTTGTTGGAGTACTTGGCTGAGTACTTAACATATATATGAGAGAGTTAATCGAAGGTTTCTGGATGCAGACACTCGTGTCTTTAACTTCTTCATAATTGTGAAAACACCACTGCCTTTCCCTAGCAATCCTGATCCTATCTTTTCCTAGAGCTTCTAATTCTTCTGTAATATAGATTTACAGATTGTGCCAACCAAATTCTAAATTTATTTATTCTTTTGGGAAATGTATCAACATAAGTTAAGGAACACAGAGACTTTGAAAGGCTGTCAAAGAATTTGCATCTTATTTTATACAGGACAAAAATAAGACTCTATGTATTAAATACACAACACCTATTCATGTCACAACACTTAAACTAATTTCTGTCTACTGTTGAATCACTTTTGTATAATAGGAAATCATCTTCTTTTGGGTTTTTTTGATTATTTATATTTTCTTCTTTTTCTCTGACTTGTATCACAAAATGCAATTTTTCTCCCTGATCCCTACCCTCCCTTCTGTCTGTAACAACATTCCTTTCATTCAGTTTCTGTAAAAGCAAATTATGAGTGATGTGTTTCATAATTTCCAGGACTTTTATCAAAGAAAGTTCTTGCTGGTTTATCCTTTGAACTTACTTGTTTATGTGATTTGGTGTCCATTTTTCCTTGATAAAGCAAATAAGATGCCAGTGTATGTCTACATGAAAGACCTGTGAAGGCCACAGGTACCAGGGCTGCACAATTGTCCATTAGATGTGTATTTCTTACATAAAGTATCTCCAAACAGAAAATGACCTCACTAGAACAAATAGGTAAACTGAGAAATACTATATTTAATAATGTTGGGGTTTTTAACAAATCACATTTCATGAAGTTTAGATTTATTTTTAATTTTAGAGAAGGGGCTGTTTAACAAAGTTAAATATCCTCCAATATTTCTTATTGGTAGTGCTTTCAGAATTGTTTTATGCATAACTTGAGATTTCTTTTACCCTTAAATAGGAGATGTTCATAATTGGCATTAAAATTTGAACCTGTCCAAACAAGAAAGCAAAGAAAAGCATTGAAGAGCAGCAATAAGAGCACACCAGAACATGGGTTTTATAATTTATAATTACTACATTATTACATTTATAATTACTATAAATCAGAAAAAAAGAGTAGAGGAAGAAAAGCTCGCATAGGCCCAGAAACAACACTATTTTCTTGACTCATTTTCAATAGGTTATATTCAATCTAGATGCAATATTCTGTCATATTCTAAAACAGAAGTGGTTCTGCCCCCCAAAAATAAATAAGTTCTTTAAAATGGAGATTCAGAAGAGTGGAAAAAGGTTGTGATGCCTAAAACATCATATTTTTGCATTTTTATGCGTATTTTTGTAGTGTGTAAGTCAGTGGTACTGTTCAGTCAACAGAATTAAGGTAAGAAACAAACACTACAGTTTTGCACATTAAGCAGTTTTGGCTTAAGTCATTACCAGCTGTCCTTGGAGATGAATCTTCTGCAGAATGTGATGTTATGAGATGTAGTGCTGTTTCAAGGTCTTTGAAATAAAAGGAAAAACTTCTCCTTTCTTTTTAGAAAAAAAACATTGCAATGACCTTAACTTCCCTTCACCTTCATGTTTTAACATAGGAAAAACTGTAATTTCCCTAATAATAGTGCTACTTCCAGAGTCCATTATAGATATTATAAAAAAGGTAATCATTCTATAGTACCGGGACCTTACACTTATTTCTAAAGACCTCCTGTACAATTAGCCTCGAGACCATTATATATTTTGGTGTCCCTTCTGACAGTGAAGGGAAAGCTTCATTTTATCTCACAGGTCTGATGCTCACTTTTGGTTTTAGTTTGTTAATTTTGTCTCATAAACCCCACAGTTATCTGACTGTCCAAATGCCTTTGAGTGCATCATGAGTGGTCTCAAATATAAGAAAACAGGAATACATCACTGTTCTTGGATTGTCATGGTTACGTAAAAGGTACTTGCACTTCACAGACATCCTGACCCATCATACTCACTGAATCAGTTCAGAAACTAACGTCTGAAATTGATGGCAAGTATCTGATTCAAAGTAGGTTTTCTTCTAAGTTGCAGCCATCATAATAAATTAAATTGTATTATGTTGTGTCATGTTGGTATACTAGGTGCTACTTAAGTCCAGGTAGACAACAATCACAGCCTTTCCCTCATCCACCAAATTGGTCATACTGTCATGGAAGAAGATCAGGTTAGTCAAGCAGAACCTGCCTTTCATAAAACCTTGCTTGTTGGGTCTGGTCTCTTGGTTGTTCTGCATGTCTTACATGATGGTGCTTAGGTTGGTCTGCTCCATAATGTTCCCTGGCACTGAGGTCAGACTGACAGGCCTGCAGTTCCCTGGGCCCTCTTTCTAGTCTTTCCTGCGGGTGGGTTTGCTAACTTCCAGTCAGTTGTGATCTGGCTGGCCATCCATGGCAGATGATAAATAATGAAAAGTTGCTTGTTGAACTCTTCTGACAGCTCCCTCAGTACCCAGATGGTGGCTCCCATCCAGCCTCACAGATCTGTGTCTCTCATTGCAGTAGCAGGTCCCTGACAATTTACCTTTGGATTCACCTTCTGCCTTTTATTTCCCACACTCGTTTGTGCTCAGCTCCTGCTGGTCATGTTCTTTCATTTGTCCAATTTCCTCCTGGCAAGTTTCACTGGAATAAGCCTGGTCTAAGCTTTCTCATGATGGCCGCAGGAAATATTCCAATTGGAAAATTGGAATTTTGTAATATTCCTTTTGTTCCTCTCTACATTATATCAATTCCTCTGATCCTCCCTCATCTTTGTGTTTACCATGATTAGCCATTTATCACAGTAAGTAGTAGTGTGTAAGGTATAGAACAAAAACACCTTCCTCATACACTGTCCTTGAGAAGAACAGAAAGATGAAGTAGCAAAACACCACCTGCAGATTGTTTCTACTTTACAAGTAATCACATCCTTACAACTCCCTAAAAATTCTCACAAGCCACTGTGAGAAACGCTTGCTGTTTCTCTCTCTCTGTCCCATGGCATCCACACCTAATCAGTCCCTCGTTTACCTAAAACACATATTTTTAAAGAAGAGACATCTAGTCTTGAGAAATTACTACTGATATAAAATTCACTATAGCCATTGATCAATAAAGTTTGCATTCACATTTCATAAATCACCAACTCAAATGTTAAAAAATTATGCATTTTTTCTAGATGGATCCCCACTGTTGGTTCCTTGTCTATTTTTATGTAAAAACTCTAGTGACAGAGACCAAGATCAGAAAGGAAATTTCTGATTCTGAATTATTGTCTACCAATGAGATTAAGTTTAAAAATTATATTGAACCCTATTGATTAGAATCTCAAATATTTGAACAACTTGTGTATTTCAAAGCAGTTTTGTGAAGTATAGGAGATTGAAGAATAAATGGTTTATTATCTAACCTTCCTTGACTTCAAGAAGAGTTGGATATCTAGATCCTTGTTCACCTGCAACAAGATTCTAGTCTTGTATGAGAACAGAATTTAGCTAAAGAGCCAGTAGCTGTGTAAAACTTATTTTCAACATTCTAAAAATGTGTAGAAATCATTAAGACACCAAGGCCCTTATGAAATTTATACAAAAATAGGACTATTAGCAATAAGTATGTTAAGAACATGTGCATGCAGAGACACTAACAGATCTAAGCTATAAGGTAATACATTTGGCGGAATTCAGATATCCAGCAGGCATGCATACTATTACAGACACAGTGCAGACATGGCATATTTTATTGTTGAAAATAGTAAGAGAAAGGCTTAGAGTTATTTACAATGAAGATGGACGTGAAGGACACAGATGTGTAGAAAACCAGGTTTCATTAACTCTATTCTTTGCAGAACAAACCCTGCAATTGAAGAACTACTCCCATGAAATAAATAGGAATAATGGATAGTACTAATCACATGAAAAAACCCACCAAAATCCTTTTCTGCTTTTGAGTTTTCCTGTGATGAAAAAGACAGCTGTGTGTTGAAGTACCTTAGACATAAAGTCAAAGAGCATTTTGATAGCTGCAGTCACTTGAAATACAATTCTCATAATAAGCGGACTTTTTTCAGGATACAGAGACCTCAAAAGAAAGAATATAATCAGGCAGAAGTAGAGAAGCATCAGAAGGAGAAAGATCAAGCAGCTACCTAAAGTAAGCTGAAGTTGCTTATCTGATTGTAGTTCTCTGATCTGCAAATTCAGCTGTTCTCATAATAAAATACTTCAAAAGATATAAATATATTGTCTATTTTTATTGAAGAAAATTAACAAGCTAATGGAATTTTTATAACATAATATTTGAAAAACAGTTGATTTATTTTCTAGTAGGGTATAGGAGGGGCTTGATCCAGAATGCAAATCAAAACAGGTGATAAAGACCAATTAAGTAATGAAATCATCAATTGCTATTATCTATACTACCACTGGGATCAGATTAAGAATATAGAATTACCGTCATTTCTTATTTACCTTTCTTTTAAATTAGAAATATCTTCTGTATTCAAGTGATTCTAGTGTTGATAATATTAGTGAAATTATTAATTTTTCTCAGTGTATAGAATTTTAAAGTGACAAAGAGGATCAGAATTTGTCTGTCACTGAACATCACATCATCTGTCAGCCACATGTTGCCCAAGGAAATAGGCAAGCTGTTAGCCTGTTACTAATTTTAGTTTGTATTTATTCAGCTTGGGTAGTTCTCTTGGGTCACTAATTAAAGTTTATGTGCTATGATTCAAAATAAAAAGTTCTCTTTCTTCCTGAAAATATCTGCTATAATGAAAAGTGACCTCACTTTCCACTCTAAATAATAAATGCTCTGATAAGAAAGTGTTGCATTTTTGCGTTTACAGAAACAGAGAAAAAAGCACAATATTTTGTAATTTTGATTGATCTAACATTTCCCATCATAATTAATGTTGTAAAATAGTAGTTCCTGATAAGATTGTATTTATGTGCTCCCAAAACCTTTGGAAAAATTATCAACTGTGGGGGTGAATTTTTTACTAAGAGCAAAATGAAGAGAAACATAATGTTGAATTCCACAAAGAATAAATTACAGCTTCACACTGTTTTCAAACTGCTATTCAAAAAGCCATTCTGAGACACAGTGACAAATTGACCAACATACAATTGAAGGCAGACTTGACGTTGGATGCAAATATTTTCAACTCTTTTCTTGGTTGTACTACTTTTTGTTCTAGTAACTAACAACATAATTTGGGAAGTTCATATGAATGTTAATGAAAAGCAATCGCTAGCTTTTTTCTCCTTCTTTTAAGCCCTGATTGCAAATCACAGGATAATTTAAGTCTGAAGGAACCTCAGGAGGTCATCTGATCCAACCTCAATAAGACTTGTCACCTTCAACTGTTCAAATAGAATGGAGGATCAGGTGTAGTATTCTATACAGAATGCCATGTAATAACATTGCTAACACAAACCCTGCAACTCCAATGTAATAAAAAAATCTATGCATAATAATCACATCCCAAATATTCTCAGTCAGAAATATGGTAATACATATTTGCTACCAATTGGCATTTATTTGACTCTTTTCCAGGATACAGATTTACACAGACTTTTTGATATGAATTTACAACATTTGTTTAAGTCTTCTATCAAAACTATGTATCTAGAGTAAAAGGCTAAAAAGTAAATAGATTACCATAAAGTTTATTAATCTGACCTCTTGGTGAGCCCAGCTCCTCACTTGTCAAGTTCATTAAAAACGTCCTCAAGGTACTGCTATTTTCTGAGGTGAATACAAAAGAGAACTTGACAAAAGTTCCCAGGAGGTTCAAAAACAAATTTACTGGTAAACTTTAGAACATCAAGAATTTGGCAAAATTTAAAAAAAAATATTCAATCAAAATAAAGAATTTCACAGAGCTTTGATTTAACAAACTCTACCCATTTGACCTAAATTACCCATATTTCAAGAGGAAATTAGGTGTAGAAAATAAGTAAAAGAAATAATAAGAAAGAGAGAAAAGCAAGATACAGCTACTGCCTTTGATCCTAGAGTAGTCTCAGCTGTCATACAATCCAAGGACAAGAGGGACATGACCACTTGCATCTCAGGGCAATGAGCTTTATATGCACTGATCGCCTGTGGCCACATCCACCACTCCTATTACCCCCAGTTGGGGCTTCTGGTCATCCAGCTACTCTGGGGCTGGACTGGGGCTCAAGGGAAAGGGTGTGGGACATTGCTTCTGCTGTGCCAGGTGTGCCAGTGACTGACAACCATTCTGGGCTGGACTAGAGGCTCCAGAGGGGTGGGGTGTGGAGCAATGCATGTCCCACTTTCTGTAGAATTTGCCTTGCCCCTCCTTACTCCATTTCATTTTTTTCTGTAATCATTTTCTCTACTCTCACACCTCTACTTCATACTCTCATTCTTACTCATCTTCTCATACATGGTAACTGGAGAAGGAGGAGGAATTAGGGTTGTTACTCGTGTACTAGTCTGTACTACCATTAAGAGACTGGAGTCATCAATGGGATGGGAAAGTCAGCATTTTTTACTCTGTCTACAAAAATGGATAACTTTTGTTTCAGTCAATACCTCTGTCTGGAACAATATAGTTTTCCTAATGTCTCTGAAGACCCTAAAACAGAAAACCATTAAAAGAATAACCATGGAATCATAGAATACATTGGGTTGGAAGGGACTCTCAAGGATTATGGAGTCCAACTCCAGGCCCTACACAACATCATTCCCAAGTGTCACACCATGTGGCTGAGAACTTTGTCCAAATGCTTCTTGAGCTCTGTCAGGCTGGTGCTGTGACCTCTTCCCTGGGGGGGCTGTTCCAGTGCCCAGCCCCCATCGGGTGAAGAACCTTTTCCTGATATCCAACCTAAACCTCCTCTGACACAGCTTGAGGCCATTCCCTGGGGTCCGGTCACTGTCACCACAGAGCAGAGATCAGTGCCTGCCCCTCCTCTTCCCCTCACGAGGAAGCTGTGACTGCAAAAGGAGGGCTCCCCTCAGTCTGCTCCAGGCCGAACAGACCAAGTGACCTCAGCTGCTTCTCATACAGCTTTCCCTCAAGGCCCTTCACCATCCTCACCAATATCAACACAAATAATATTACTCTATTTTAGAACCAAAGGGCATTTTACCTTCATAAAGCTGATGGTTGGGTTTTGGTTTTTTTAAATACCGTGGAATTAAAATGCTATATATATAGCCAAGACTGGTTTAGAGTTTAAATTCTAAGAAAATAACAATATGGGACAAAATCATCAATTACATGAATTTCAGGAAAATCACATGACTAAATGCTATATTGGAACTTAGTTATGTCCAGCCAGTAAAATGGGAAGGAATTAACCTGGCTATTTTTTTTTTCTGGAGATTTTAATAATATCTTTCTGGAGTTTTTAATCATGTTGTTCACTTGTGTAGACTTGACTTCAATCCATGATTCAGAAAAATGTTTTTTTCACACTGGCCCATATGATATGCTTGAACTCCAGCTTAAATGGGGATTTACTTGTGCATATCCCTTTATGACTTCTTAGTCTTTTATTACACTCATTAGCATCATATCCTAAATTAATACTACCATGTGAGGGTTTGCTTCAGTTTTTTTTTGTTTTTTTCCTGACAGATATTTTAATGTAATTGATCAGATCCACAGATAATATTTAATGAAATATATTGAATTTCAAAAAAATAATTTGCATTCCTTTTTAAGAGATATGACTTGAATTTACTTAACAACTTACATGAAATTTGAAATAGTGGAACCACTGGAAACTAATGCTAATCTTTTGGCAGAAGTAGCATTTTTAATAGGCCACTATTAAAGAGAAAAGAAAGGAATAAAATTGTATCGATTATAGACAGTGAACACAAATTAATATTACATTCTGTTGAAATTGAAAAAACAAATTATGTAGATATTAGTTTTGGGGTTTCAGTGGATTTGAGAATAAGGAAAATATGCTGCATGACTAAGAACTATCCAGAAGTTTTCACCCCCTAAATACATAGAAGATATTTTAAAAGCTGAAACAAAAACAGAAAACCCATCCAGTATTCTCTCTGGGATCTTCAGTCATCTTTCTGGTTCCTATTTTACCAATTCCAACCACACCCATCCAAAAACTCTTAAGTACCGTAGTTCTGGAAAATGAAATTTACAGAGATGTAGCAGAAAGACAAAAATTCTCTTCTATGGGAGCTTATTTTCACACAGAGAATATTCTTCATATTTTTACCAAATGTCCTGTCACTTTTATCAAAATCTCCTTTGGACAATGGTATAGGAAGAAAGTACAAGCTGTACTCTAGAGAACCATATTCAAAGGATAAAGAAATGGTGTGCATGATTTCTACGCATAAGGACAAAGTAGATGATTTTCTCTGATTAATTTTTATGTGATTCTACAAAGTAAGAAAAAGAGAAATACACAAGAACAAGTTTATTTTGTTTCTCTCCATAAACAGATTTATTTATTTATTTTATTTTTATTATTTATTTTTTTTCTTTGCTTTGTTTAATATGTTTCTTTGAAAGATCTCCACTGGGGATAAAGGAAACAATCACATTAATGTGATCTTTGATTAGTCAGGCTTTTTTTTTTTCCCTTCTGCAGTCATAAAATTACAAAACATAAGAGAATCTGAGGCTAATGATTTTGAATCAATTCTAGAGGGAAGGATGGACTGCATAAAGGAAGGGAGCACAATTCCAAAAATATCTGTACAAATGTTTGTCATCCTTAAGTTGATATCCTGTGAAATAAAGCATTTTATTAACTCTCTTGTAAGTGTGACTCTTAGTTTTGCTAGGAAGATTCTTGCAACCATTTTAAAAAGTCATAAATTAGTGGTTATAGCTGTAAACTTCTGAAAAACTGGTGTTTTGACCAACTTTCTGACTATTTAAAATTTTACTAGGCCAAGGAATATCTTTCAGTGAAGACTTGCATATTTAAAATATGTTTTCTCTCTGGGTTGCTGTTAAAAACAAGGGAAAAGTGAGCAACTTAATATTTTTCTAATTATATTTAGGTTCATGCAGAATTGTCTCTAAGATATTCAGATGAATGAAAAGCCAAGAATTTGAGAGAATTCTAGACATACATAAATGTGCAGGAATCTTTGTTATGTCTTCTTGAGCTGATGTACTTGAATTCTGAGCAAAGCTCAGGATTATTTTTTTTATGATTCATGATTGCAGCTAGAACTCATAGATTAAATCATGAATGGAGCAGATCCTTAAGGCAAAAAGAACTAATTGTGAGAATGGCCCAGATTAGATTTCACATAAGTACTAATTGAAAACAAATAAGTTAGGAGACTAATGGAATTTCATAGTTCATGCAGATATCTTTCAAAATCCAAAAATTCTTTGGCTTATCTTAAACTTCCTAAAGATCCTTGATACTTTTGTAAAAGATTATAGTGTGATTTCAGGTCCCACAGAAGTTCCCTAAGAGACAACAAAAATCTTTAAGCCTGAAGTCTCTGTGTGACATTGGGCTTGTACGCAAATAAGGAGAAAGTTGATTTTCTGGGGAAGAATTTTTTTTCCAGGTAATTGGAAATCAAGGAGGAATGGAAATTATGTCTGTTATTAACCTCTACTTGTTGTCATTGCATAGTGTCTCTTTACTTTTACTTTAACAAGATCAGTCACTTAAACGAGTAAGAATAAAACTCCAAGAACACAAGAACACAAGTAAAATATGTCTCCCAGATATGCTTCTGAATACTGAAAAGTGAGTACATAAGATGTGAAACCTACTAATTCTATTGCTTTATGCTTTAATGGTAATGTTTAAAGGAACAGCAAATGCAGTAAACACACTATAGATAAAGTAACATACAAAAAGAAACTAAATGCTGAAAATAGATGATAGAATATGGTTGTTCAAGATAAGTCAACGTTAAAAAGTAAATTATTTAGGTTGCTTACTAAAAGTTTTATTTGTAAAGCTTAGTAGTTCTCAAAACAGTCTATGTAAGTGTCCATTTTCAGTGCAGACTTGTACCAAAAGGTTTTAATTCAGCTTTTCTTTGCATGTGTCACTCCTAGCAGTTACACTACCATCTTGTTAAAGGACCTGTGTCATTTATTTAATATATTTACTGCTCTGGAAAGATCATGTCTCTTTCCAGGCTATGTTTTTATATTAATCAGCTGCTCTCAAAAAGAACACTGTTTTTTTTTTGGTTTCCATCTAGACTTCTACAAACTACTACTTCAAAGGGAATAAGAAGCAAAAGAGACATCAAGGATCAAATTTAACAGTGTAAATCAAAGGAAAGAAAAGATAGGAAGAAGGGCTCAAGATTGTCCTTAAGAGTTCTTCAGAACTGCTGCCAGGTCAGCTTTGGGAAAAAATTATTTTCATAATACAAAGTCTAAATAATTTACTTATAAACACAGACTATAATTTTAAAAAAATAAGGAACTGATATAGTTGGTGGGCAAATATTAAATGTAAACTACATCTAGCCAAAAAGACTTTGTTATTTTCATGTTTTATTATTTTTTCACAAGACTAAGCTTCCCAATAACTTTATTTTCTACATGTTTAAGCAATAAAGAAACCTAGGGTAAATTATGGAATTTAGCTGGGCATTTGCCTCTTGAAATAAAAGAATTCTACACATAATGTGTAATCTTGATGCAGTATAAGCAGGAGTGTAATTGGGTTTTGTTTATCCAATATGTATGCCAATACGTGGACAGCACAACAGTCTATTGTATTTGCTGGCAGGTAAATTTCTCATTTAGTGAGAAGATAGCTCTTCTAAAAAAGCAAACACAGAACTTAATTGATAGTGAATGTTTAATTCATTTTCATAAAAATCAATAGTGTTTCTCAAGGGGATAAAGGTGAATTAATTCATTTATCTAGATCTTTAAAGCTGATGCATAGTAAATATGAGGTGTTTAACAAAGGTTAAAGAGTGCTTGTTGATAGGCCTTCAAAATAGCAACATTATTTTGATTTGTTTGGTTTCTTAACACCAGGAGGATTATTTATATTAAATTATCACTATATCATTCCACAGTAAAATGGGTGCTTCTTCATGTCATATTCCTATTATAAGTAAATTAATAACACATGAAGCACAATCAAAACAGGAAAAAAACCCATTTTTTTATGAACATGAGTGAATTCAATTGTTTTGATATGACAACCATTTTAAAATACATATATATAGGGTACTAAATGCCAGTAAAAATCTCAGCAATGCAAAGAAAACAACCCCACTTTTACAAGCTTATTAGACTTCCTGTACCTTGAGCATTTTAGAGTCCCAGTAATAATAAAAAGGATGGAGGATGGGAAAAGCGTAGATGTCTGATAATTGCAGGGCTTTCATACTAGTCCATTATTATTTATTCTATTTTCTATTCCCTCCTTTGATGATTCCATCACATGGGGCTTGGAGTGGACTGTTTTGGTTTGCTTTTTCTCCAGAATCTTATTGTCTGCTACAAATCTCAAAATTTAAAGAGTCATAAATCAGCCAAGCAAATAAAGAAACAAACTTTGGAAAGAAATAAGCCTCTTTTGGTGGATTTAAATTTTGCTTAAAAATATGTACTAAATTTAAATGCATTGAGACCTACATTTTACAAATTTGTTTTCACAAGCATAAATTTCCCCTGCAGGACAATTCTGGAGTTCCCTGTTGATAAAATTGGTACTGAAGAATTGTAAAATTATCACCAGGAGAGATGACCTTGTTGAGAGTGAAGAGTTGAAGATATAACAATAAATATACAATTTCTCTTCATATTTATAATAAAATAAAACGAATGCCTCAGTCACTGGCATTTATGTTATTATAAAACATAATTTGATCTGCTTTCCTTTGAGATAAGAATCTAACAACTTATTAACAGTGGTCATGCAAATCCTAGTTTTGAACAAGAATAAGTGTCCATTGCATTTCTTACTTTGGTCTGCTTCATCCAAAACTGGCAAAAAGGAAACAGAGCCATTGGTTCAGATAGGTTCAGCTGCACACTTAAAAGACACACAAATTCAACTTCCCCATATATAAGGACTTAGTCACTCAGTCACACTGGGATTTATCTGCTGATGGACATGTGCAACTACAAATTTGCTTTATAGGCCATTGATTATAACAAGGCTTGTGTCTTATTTTTATGAAGAATTGCCAGGAATCTTAGAGTATGAGAAGACTAAATTTCATCAGCTGAAAATTCACTGAGAAGTGGCATAGCTACCAGACCTTTACAGAACTCAGGAATCAAGAACAAAACTGTATACCCCAGTTCTGCCCTTCTGTCCAACACTGCAAACTAGGGAAACCTTGGAGTGTTTTACATTCAGCCTGGTAAATTGGGTATGATGCCATTTAGTCAGGTTTATGATGATTGATCCAAACATAATGGCCAGTCAATAAGATATCCAGGAATAGATTGCAAACTGTATATGAAGGTCTAGTCAAGGTCTCACTTTTAGCATGTAGGTACTATAATAGCATGAGGTAAGCAAAAGTCTGAATCAATTGCAAATTAACTATGTGCTATATCTAATACAAATAAAGGAAGCTATAGGCAAATAGCAAATGTGATAGAGTTTATTTATCTATGCTCATGTATCAGCTACATTAAAGAGGGTAAGAAAGTGCATCTGGATGCTGTTAAAGAGTAGCTAGCTATCTGACATGTTATCTTATCTTTTGCTATTAACTACACAGACAGCTTGAAGATATCTTGTTTATATGCCCATACTTTTATTCGCAATATGTAGCCTTGGCTGGTGTTTTTTTTATCACTGCAGTAAAATGGTCTGCATGTGGTTTTACTTAGAATTCCACACCCCCCCCCCCCCCCCCCCCCAGGAATACTATTCCTTACTGCAGCTGTTCTAGGGGGAGAAAAAAGAAAAGTTTTAATCAGCTTCCACCCCAAATAATAAAAAAATAATAAAAAAGCATGCAATAGTTAACAGATACAGCCATAGATTACAAAAAGTGTTTTCCTTATTTTGTTTTAATTTTTAAAGTAAATGAGAAATTAACTCGCCTTCATTTGGTGAGAGTTGATTCATTCTGATAAATCTTTCTAATGAAGTTGATGTTTGGGTGAAACGTTCTTTCTCAGAGGCTTGTGCTGGAAGCTAATTATCAGCCACCACATAATAAATCATTTCAGTTTCTATACATAAATATGTTAAAATCAGGTGCAGTATAATAGGAAACCTGTTACAACATTTAAAAAGCTGCACTTAGATATACAAGAAATCAAGAGTGGGTTCATGATGTGTACAGATCTACACTGCATCACTCAATCCCATACAGAGCTATTCAAGCTAGCCCAGCACAAGACAGATCTGGAACAAGAAGCAGCACTGTTGTGCCAACATTGTGCTGTGCCAGAGCCAAATAATCCTGTTAGGGGACTGTGCTGCTGCCAAGACCCAAGTGTATATCTCTATCTGATACTGCACAGTTTGTTATATACATACTAGGTTGTTTGGGCGTTCATTACATGGAACTGCATTGCATGGTGCGGGAATACACAGATATCCTTATTTACCATGCAAAACACAATGGGCCTTGATATGCAGCATTCAGCATTTATTCCCCTACTGTTATGAAAACAACTTACATTTTCAAAACTCATTATCTGGCAACAGGATTTCACAGTATCTAAAATTAAGATTGTTCTAACTCTACTCAAAGAAAGGCTGGCTCTATTCCAGGCTAGAGGGGTTTTTTTGTACTTCAAAAGTGCAACAGAGGTTCATGTAAATCTATGGAAGGAAAAAGTCAAACCAGATAACTTTCCAAACCTTGGAACTTCTGGCAGCCTATCCATGACAACATAGATGGCAGAGTAAGTGTGCTATGAAATACTGGATAAGTATTCAGAGGATAATGTCTGATTCATTATAGTCTCCAGGTGAAAAAGTTACATTTGTTCAAGGAAATTAGGAGGGTAATGCAGCTATTCTTGTATACTGCTATTAGTTTCTAAGCTGACTGTTTTCAAGAGACCTCATGTTTGCCCACACAAGCTGTAGTTGCACATTTAAACACCAATGTGTTTGTACAGAGGTGTGAATTACGTGCATACCTTAATCATAAAATTAGCTCTGTCCTTGTTAAGAAGGAAACATTTGTTTCTCTGCATCAGAAAACAATAGTCATTTAATAGAGATCTTTTCTGCTCTGAATATGTCTTCTACTCTGAATGTTCTCTTTTCCATAGGATGTTGATTCTGTGTGTTCTTGATCCCTCAAGCTGTTAAACTGTGTACTACTGTTGTCTCTAGATATGTATATTAGAATACATTCTACATGTACACTTTAAAAAGATCATGTTAGACAGGAGACCAAGCACCATTAAGCTAAAATATCATCAAATACAATGTGGAGTATGCATGCCTTGGGTTTGAATTCGGCCCATTTCTCGCTAATATTGAAAATACATTAGAAACTTCCGTGTTTCATGGAAGGAAATAAGGTACAGTTTTTCTTTGGACTTCGTCCACACCCTAGAAGGAATATAGTTTCACACTGTACCACTGCAATACTAACTGTAGAGACGTGACATCAGTTAAAGGAAACTAAGGCAATAACAAGGTAGATGCTATCTGAGTGTCAAAAAGGATCCAGATCACTTTCATGGTGGAGCCATCTGCAGCTTTGTTTAATATTTTTCCAGCTGTTTCATTACAGTCTGCAATATTTAAAAGTTCAAAAAGCAAATTTTGCCCAATTCTATAGACTGACGAAATACCATTACTTGCTCAAATTGCAATAAGATAGATACTCTTTATGTATGCACCAAGTTTTATCACCCTGTGCCTGAGTATCTTGCTAAGCAACTTTGCCTACTCACAGTGTGAAACATGTGATGTATATTTACAATCATAAGAATAGTGGTCTAAATAATGCAATTAGGTACATTACAAAGACCAATACCTGATTGAATCACCTTAGAAAGTGACTAAATTCTAATTGAAGATAAAAGATAATATTTATATTAACAATCTTAGTAAAGCATTTATTTTAAATTTGTGATTGTTTGTTCTCTGACTATCATTTCTTATTTCCTTTCAGAAAAGTAACAGGAAAAGTATATTTCACTACACTTTAGTCTTTTCTTTAAAAAATATTTCCACTTGTCAGACTTTTACCTCACTTTTATGATTTCTCTAAGGTAAGGAATATAAATAAAAGAGCTAGTACATTATCAAATGTGGTTAATTGGAGAAAAAACTACTTCTTTCTGTGATTGGTAGTATAGGGGAAATATAGACTAGGGAACCAGAAAATAAGCTTGGAAAACTTTTTTAATGCAATGACCCTTCATTTCCAAGTGTCTGTTCTATCTCAGTTTGCTTCCCTATAGTTTTTAAATCAATATTGATCTTGGAGCTTTGTAGAAACCCATGCTGATAACACTGCGATTACTGTCTTTTCTCCTTAATTTCTTCAAGCAAGTGGAACTTTAACATTTTCAAACTGTATGTGAGTAGTCCCATCACAACAAACAGATGTTTAGAACATGTTGACATTTCTGGAGAAGCACCTTAGATTCTCCAACTAATCAGGTATGTAGTAGCTATTACATATGTCAGTGCCTATTTTACATCAGTAGGGAAAATGTGGCTGTCTAGGGCAAAGGAAAAAAGCCAGTTATTAAAAAAGAGAAAGAAAGCCAGGTATAAAACAATATATAAATCAAATATACTTCAGTACAGAGAGATATATCAGGTGATAACTTATTTGTCTGCATTATATTTTTTTAAGCACATGCTTTTTCTGGGTTTATTTGTAGTCAATAACCATTCAAAAGATCCCGATAATCTGGGGCAAAGAAAGCGTAGATGTTGCAGACTACCTTGCTCAAATATATGATTTTCTTGGTGGTGGAGTGGACAGAGTGGGAAATGGAAGTGGGAATAGGAGGGAGGGGGATTAAATTTTTAGTTAGAGCTTAATAGAAAATTGTTTTCCTATTCCAAAGTATTATCGAGATGTGAGCATTTAGTTTTCTCATTAAATGTAGAGGAACCTTGGAAATCATAAATAGTGCTTCTCTCTTTGGAAATGACAGAATTAGTCAAGCTAATGTTTTGATTTTTTTTTTAATTCGTTAATTATAATCAATATGTTAAAAGATGGCTTTCTTAGGATGAACAGTTTTCTTTTATCCTTACCAAGATGTTAAAACGTGTTGCTTCAATAATTTTAAAGCTGTCTTTAAAAATGTTTTTGAAATGGAAAATTCATTTAAGCAATCTTTTCTTCATAAATTGTTACCATTTCAATACAGAAATATATATAGGAAGAGGGAAGGTGGAAAGTTTTTTTTAAAAACATGACAAACTTTGCAATCTGCTTTCTAAAATCATTGCTAGTCTACATCTCTGCAGTGTGTGAAGGGGCATTTTCAGCGACAGGTGAAAGATGACATTATGATTAAGGCATGAGTCTGTGACTCAGAAGACTAGTAAACATGGGAGTTTAGCTACAAGGTTCCACTGTGATATTTGGTAATTTAGTTCCTCTCTATTGCAGTCAGCTCTTCTCTTTGAAACAGGTGTACCTTGCAGAGGTATTCTAAGAGTAAAGGTATTAACATCAAGCTGCTGAGGTGATAAAGGTTCTGTAAGTGCCCACTTAAAAATAGTGAATGTACTTGGACTGCAGTTCATTCAACAATTAATGAAAATTAGTATTTCCTTGAACATTACTATGGTGGAACTATTCGATGCAGGGACTCATTATGATAACATATTATTTATTAAAGAATCACTTTCATCTTTAAAGTGAAATAGTCCCTGCAAATTTGTCCTTGTGTCCTTAGCTCTCCTGTTAAGGATTATTTGGAGCAGTAGTTTAAACATCCCGATACTTGAGCTTCTTTAGAATTTAGAAAAAATATAGAGATCCTGTAAAATCTTTCTAAGTACAACAATTATATGCACAATCAATATCATTGTGTGATTTGGATAGATATATAGATCAGCAGTATTCCACCTCTCTTAGAATTCAATGTTCTCAAAAGATCAATTTTATATTTCCCTTTCCATAAAGATAAAAAATACCTATGATGTATAAATACAAGTTAAATATATAAATAGACATTTAAAGCATCAAAGAGGTAATTTGAAAATAAAAAACACATTCTAAGTTTCTTATGATAAACATTCTCAATTTTAAACCATTCTGCATTTAACTGACTGAAGATAGGAGTAGTATTGACCAAGCCTTGTCCCATCACCACCTAGGTTATGTTATTTGGAAAACTCTTCTGCTGCTTCCAGATATGATATTGAGACACAAAACCAGAAGTAGCTACCAACTAAAAGAAAAAGGAAGTACCTTATATGAGTACCAAAAAAATGTGGATTTTTGGCACCAAGATTTGAAAATTAATGTTCTTACTGCAATAAGGTTTAAGACGATGCCCTAGTGTCACAACTGCCATCTCCTTATGAAGTAAACTAGAAATTTGAAATATGCCATTGAAATCTAGGTCCTATATCTTGCAAAGAAATATGAATAAAAATACACATCTGTAGATCAATCTTTATTAAAACAGAATGCTGAACCATATTTTTTCTAATTTTTTTTTTTCCTAAAGTACTCCATATTTTCTAACAAACCTATACAGAAGAGACAGCAAAAAGCTACAATGCAAACCAGTAGGAAAACAAACAAGCAAAAGAAAGCAAGAAAACAATACAGGGAAGCAAAAAATTACTTGCTCATGTCCACAGAAATTTATTTTCAAATCAACGTAAATTTTAAAATTTGAATTCCAAAAACTTCCTGAATTTTACTTTGCTCCATTTTTCATGTCAAGAATGATCTGTCCATGACTTATATAAAATAGTCACAATATTTAATTATTTTATTGTAGAACTTTAATTAATGCTTTTAAAATATGCTTTGGAGCTTTTTTACTTTTAAAAAAGGGTAAATTAGATGAAGACAATTTAAAGAAATCAAATTTTTGATATAAGAAAATATTATTGTTAAAGTCCTGGAAACAATCCTTTTTTAACATTTAAGATATGTGGTTTATTTAAAAAGATTTCTTTGAAAACTATACCATTAAGTATTTTAAGTCTAGTGTAGCTGAAAAGTATATTTTTTTACATTCCAATCAACAAATTTTCTTCCTGTTAGCATTTGTAACTATACATTCTGCATACATTACTGACTTAAATTCTTCATTTCCTAGCTTTTTTCCTACTTTCAAAATTCTTCATTAAGATATTTTTTCGAGTAAGTGATAATATTCCTCTTTTTAAAGCTGCTATAAACTTCTTTTCTTGTTACTATTGCTTTATTCTAATCATGCTTGATTTGATTTGTTTTCTCTTGTAAGAAATATTTTTCTGCCTTCAGAACAGGCATTAAGACAGACACATATGATTATCAGTATACCATAGAAATTAAAATGCCATTTTTAAACAAAACCAACTTGACTCACTCACTCACTAAGTCAGAAGCTTTTTGTCTACTCCCCTCAGTCCTATGCTGTTGAATTCTAATTTGTCACAGTTGCCATAAACAGCATTTAGGAATTCAGTCAGTGTCTAGGGTGGAAACCAGCCTGCTATGTCTCCTTTAGCTCATGCCTTGTTAGATGCCCTCTTAATAGGCACTTATGTATGGCTGTTAGCTCGAGTTTTGAAAATGATGAGGCAGAAAAAGGATTGTAGAAGTGAATTTAGTTTCTCCGTTCTAACATTTGTTGTGTCCATCAGCACTGGAAGTTATACATAGTGCCGGCAAAATTCACCATCAAGGACTGAGCATAGCCCATGGGTATACCACCAGTCAAAAGTAAAAACTCTTATGTGTGCTAAAATAGTCATGCATTGTTTCTTGCATTCAGACTTACTTATTTGTTCTGCTTACCCTTCACTGTCATCTTTTGTGTGTAATGTGCAATATGATCTGAAAGTTAAGACTTATTGCCACACTTTAAATTTCAATCTATGTATTCTAATTCATTTTATGTTGTTATATTATGAATACAAATACTTTGGAGTCAGTACAAATAAAAATGTGTTTTCCCCACAGTTTTCCAATGATTAAAAGAGATAGTAGTAGCTTTTAATTTCTGCATGTAAGCATTTCTTAATTCTACAAGGCTGGGAGAACATAGAATTTTATGATCCTTAGAGGTCCCTTCTGTCCCTAACCATTCTGTGATTCTGTGATTCTCTAATTCCTTCTCATAGAAACAATCTGCTTTTTGGGTCACAATATTTCCCCTAATCCTTGGGCTCACTGTCTTCCCTAATTCCACAGGGGAACACTCTGCAGAAAGTGCGACTGGGTTAATTTGCATATTATCAAGAATTCTCTTGCTTTAGAGAGGCTAGATGTGACCTGGAGACCACATGAATATCAGCTAGATTGTAAAACTTGAGCCACGTAAATGGTGACATTTATGGCTGTGTTTAATGTATTTCATGAGGCAGAAACATTAAACTCATCCCTGTACCTCAGCACTTTTCTCTTTCCATAGATTCCAAAGTGAAACCTGCCATCAAATATTAAAAAAATAAATTTTTCTTGCAAATGTAGCAAATTACCCTTAACTGGAATAATCAAAGCTGGGTACATTTGCATGGTTTCTCTGCTGAAATTATTTATTCAATAAAATCCACAAACTCATAACCAAGGACTCTGATACTTAAATTCTCTTCATTAAGCATTGCATTTTATGGCCTAAATGTTTTCAGCTGAATTTGTATAAAATGACTACACATATGTGGCTAGTCAAAGTAGATCGAGTTTGAAAAAACAACAACAGCCACAACATTCCCTATCAGCAAATAGTTATTAAAGGCTTGTCTTCTGCTAGAAAAATACATTCTTCAATGAAATTTAATATCATATTTCATCAAAGTTTAAAAAATTCCAAAATACATTGGTTTTAAGTTTACATTTTTCTCTCAACTTGCATAAATCTTGATTTTTCTCCCACTCCCTTCATTGTCTAATGCCTTGCCAAATTAGCTTTGATTTTTTCGGATAGTTCCTCCAGGTTCTAACGTCCTTATTCTGTCCTCGGACCATTAACTTCAGACTCTTCTCAAACCAGTTCCCTTTCTCAAACTGATATCCTAACCAACTGCTTCAGCCTTACACTTCATGTTTTTTTCTCTCATCTTCTGAGAAAAAGCATGACTTGGTAGTAGTCAATGATATTCTTTCAGTTATTGTTCTCTGTGAGAACATGCTCCAAGTTTGTGTCATTGAATTAGACAAAAATTGTTGCTTTCACAGGTAACAATTTTGGGGGTTTATCCAAAATGCTATTATTTAGATTAGAAACAGAGAATAATAAATGCTGTAAAATAACTCCAAGGTCATCAGGTCAAGCCTTTGGCTGAATACCACCTTGTCATCTAGAACATAGCACAAAGACAAAACTAAGCATTAAGAATAGCACTTCCAGTCATTTCTTGAATGCTTCCAGATGACTCAATCATTTCCCTGGGTATTATTCCAATGCTTAATCAGTCTTTCAGTTATTTTTTTTCCTAGTATCAAACCTGTATTTTCCCTGGTGTAGCTTGAGTCCATTTCCTCTTGTCACTTGTTATCTTAGAGAAGAGGTTGAATTTAATCTTCCAACAAACTCCTTCCAGGTAGTTGTAGAGAGCAATAAGGTCACTTCTGAGCCTCCTCTTCTCCAGGCTAAACAGCCCCAGTCCCCTCAGGCACTCCTTGTAAGGCTTGTGCTTGTGTAGGCCCTTGACCAGTTTTGTTGGCCTCCCCTGGACCTGCTCCAGCACCTCCATATTTTTCCTGTGGTGAGAGGCCCAGAACTTAACACAGGACTTGAGGTGTGGCCTCATCAGTGCCCAGTACAGCAGGACAATGACTTTCCTAGTCCTGCTGGACACACTATTGCTGATGCAGGCCAGGGTGCTATTGGCCTTCTATCTCTCCTGGCTCGTATTCAACTACAGTTAACTGGCACCGCCAGGTTCTATTCTACCAGGCAGCCTTCCAGAAGCTCTTCCCCAAGTCTGTAGCCTTGCATGGGGTTGTTGTGACTCGATTTTAAGACCCAGATGCTCACCTTATTGAACTTGATACTTGTTGACCTTGACTTATTAATCCAGAGTTCCAGATCCCTCTGCCGAGACTTCCTACTCCCCAGCAGATTAACACTGTCACCCAACCAGGTGTTGTCTGCAAAAACTTCATACAGTTGACCATTCAATGATTTGGAGTCAAAAGATAATCAAGAAGTACCTCATCTCTGCTGTGTTCCCAGGGATCTGTTTCTATGAATGTAATCACCATGCATAAATTTCTCATCTGTAAGATTGTGATTGCAATGCCCCATATTTCACAAATATGTTGTTATGGCAACTGAATTAAAAGGAAAACTTAGATGGGTAGAAGGAGAGTCAAAAGGTATCCTAAATTAAAAAAGATAAAAAATTAAAGCAGATTTATTTCTCCAGATAAAGATGTGGGGTTAAGAGGTGGGAATGGCAAGGAAAGGAGAGAAACAGATACGATGCATCATGTGAACAAAAGAAATGCTGATTCAGAAAAGAAATGGTTTCAGAAAACTAGGTGGGTGTCTTAGGCTAGCCCCTACAGAGAAACTAATTTGCCTGAGTGATACTTGCACAGCAGAAAATGCAACCTGACGTTGACCTTGTCAGTATTGCAGTCACAATGTTTTTGCAAGGAAAAAAATCCTTGAACTATGGATTTCAATAGAATGAAAACACATGGTATCCTTCCACATAGTGCAATTTTCTTATTTTTCTGCACAAACTAGGCATGAGAAACAAAGGGGATTTCCATTTTTCAGTTTTCTGCTTTCTTGATAAGAGTGTAGAATCGATGAATGCACTTTTACGATGTTTTTTCAAGGTTTTTATACAACAGAGGTTTAGTCAATTTTTATCAGAGAAAAGTAACCTCCCACACCTTTTTTTTAGTCTTGTAAAGTAGGGACACAAATTTTTGCCTTTTCTTATTTCTGCATGATAATTTTAAAATACAAGAAACAGAAAAAAAACAAACAACAAAAATGGCATCAACATAACAAATAAATAAATCCCCCCAAAACCCACAAATAAAACAACAAAAAAGTCCCCAGAATCCTCAAGAGTCTTGAGGATAAAGTTGCAGTACTCTGACAGCACTACCACTATGGTGAAACTGACTGCAAACCAAAACATTATTCCTGCACAGGATACTGAAAAAGATAAGATTTCTTCTTGCAAATGAGGTGGAGATAGTATAAGATAGTAAGTCCTATTCAGCTGCCATCCCTTTGTTCTTCCTGTCTTTGCTTCTCCATCAGAAACTTTTTCAAAATTTCTCATTATGAGAGAATATATATTTCAGATCACGACATTAAGAGCATGGCTCCTTGTGTAAGCTCTTGGGGAAATTTACAAATACGCCAAGTGCAGATTTGCTCCCATTGTTCACACATCCAGGCTTTGAGGGTAAAGAAGAATTGCAAATGGGAAATAGCTGAAGAAACCTACCTTTGTACTCCAAATAGGATGGTATTTTCACTAGATATTTGATATGACAATACAGATCCTTATATCCACATCAGTTTATAGGGTTGAAAGAGAGAAACACAATGTTTTTCTGCATGATTATGCCTAGAAGCATAATTATTCTGACTTTTTTATATTGGTCTACAAAACTGGTAGTCACACCACTTTATCACTATTAGGCTTTAGGTTTGTGTTGCAAGGAATGCGGGGGTCGTTTCCGTGAAAAGTAGTCAGAAGCATCCCCTGTGTCTGAAAGAACCAAAATGCCATCTGGCTTCAAGGCTGAGCCCATCATTAATGGCGGCAGCACCTCTGCAATGATAGAGTTAGAAAAACAGAGGTGTTAATAATTGAAGAAAGAAAGAGCAGCCTGAAGAGAGTGTGAATATAACAACCCTGCAGATTCCAAGGTTACTGAAACAGGAGGGAGAGAAGGTGCTCCAGGTGCCAGATGAGAGACTCCCCTGGTGTGGTGAAGACCATGGTGAAAGAGACTGTACATCTCCAGCCCATGGAAGACCATGAGGGAGCAGATATCCATCTGCAGCCCATGGAGGATCCCATGTTAGAGCAAATGGATGCCTGTAGAAGGCTGTGACCGGATGGGAAGCCCACACTGGAGTAGATTCCCAGCAGGACATCTGGCTCTGTGGAGGGAGGAGGGCACACTAGAATAGGTTTGCTGGAAGTTCCCTGAGAGGGACCCATGGTAGAACAGTCAATGGAGAAGGGAAGAACCCAGGTTGGAGAATTTCAGGGAGGACTATCTCCCATGGGAGGGACCCAACAGTGGGGTGGAAGAAGGATTTGAGGGGTCCTCCCCTGGAGGAGAAAGGAGTGGAAGAGACTGATGATGAACTGACTGATGACTGCAACTGTGATGAACTGGTTGCAACCTCCATTTCCCATCCCCCTGTACCACTGGGACAGAGCAGATATAGAAATTGGGAGTGAATTTGAATTCGAGAAGAAAACAGGGTTGGGAGAAAGTGATCTAATATTTATCTTTTATTTTTCATTACTTTTATTTTGTTTGGTGATAAATTAATTTCCCCAAGGCAAGTGTTTTTTGCCTGTGACGGTGATTGATGAGGAATCTCTCCTTGTCCTGAGCCCATGAGACTTTTTTATGTTTTCTGTCCCCTGTCCAGCTAAAGAGGGGAGTCACAGAGTGGCTTTGATGGGCATCAGATTGAGCCAAGGTTAATCCAGCACACTGTGTCCACATGTTCAGGGTCAATGAACAGAAAAATCACTGTGAAACCAGTATTCTTTATAGAAATGAAATTAAAACTGCCCATACTTACATAAACTTCTATGCTTGCCTCTGTGCTCCTTTAGATTGGTCACCTGGGTTTATTTATAGTTTCGTATTTAAAGCTTTAAGTTTACAGCAGAATGAAAACGCAGCATGAGATACAAATGACTTTCTGTGGAAAGAATTATTTGTCCACATCTCAGATTAAATAGTATATGTTGATCACCAAAGAGGTACAGCAATTCTTACTTTTAGCTTTAAGGGAGTTGATTTGACCCAATTTTATTTAGTTACTTACTAAATTATCCACATCATTTACCTGTTTAAAGAGTTTGTTTCCTTAGATAAAATTCCTCTGGCCTAATTTTGCATTTAAAAAAGCTTAAGACTTCCAAAAGGTGACTTGTATCATTCTATGATAACTATTCAAAATAGAACATCTACATCATGCTACTGTCATGATTATTTTTCTTCATTGACTTAAAGTGGACGTTTGATGACTTAGTAACACTTTAATGGCTAACTTTTAGACTTCTGAAGCAAGGTAAGGTTAATAGCATGTACAGTATATTACCAATGCATTTCACAATGAATGCATACTAAATATGTGTGTTATCAATCCAGTCCAACCCAAATTGCAATAACATAGGTGATATGTCTTATAGTATCATGGTTCTCTGTATTCACTTTTAAGTCCTGTCTTTGATTATTACACTCTTTTTCTACCCAGTGGTAGTTATCTTGTTCATTCAACTAGCTCCTGTGAACTTCCTCTTTCCCAACCTTCCCTACATCTTCAACCAGCACTTTACTGAACATCTACAGGCCACTTTTGATCCTTATACAACTTCCATGACCTGTCTGTGAGTCTATAGGTGCTCTAACTTTACCAAATTCCTTGTTCTTTTTACCTTTCCCCAGGGTCCCTCTTTACTTCATTTCACTTAATCTGTGTGTCTCAGTCATAAGGCTCAAGTGGAGAGCAAGACAGGTAACTTGAGAGATGTCTTCCTTATTTTACCAAGTGCCCTGTTGTAGGGGGTAGCTTCAGGCACTGTATGAAATATGCTTCCCAGTGGGAGGTGGGAAAAACCTATCGTTGCATTTGAACCTTCAAACAACTGAGTGGTGCTGCAATCTTGAGCAAGGTTTAAGTCTGCAGTCCTTTAAATGGTGTCTGTGTCAGGGAGTTCACTTGAACAACTCTGCCCAAGAATAAGAGCGTTCAAGAGTGCATTTTGCTTAAACATACAGGTCTTTATCTCAGTGACTAATGTCACTACTTATTGAAACTGTGTGCACAAATTTCAATTTTATTACATGTGACATAAAACTAAAAACTAAAAACAACAAAAGACCAAACCTGTATCAAACTTTTATGTTTTAAATAATATTGAAAAATACTTTGTTTTTTTTTCAGCTGCCATCATGTAAAGCAACATATATCCAAAGCAGAAAGTTTCTACTGAAGGGCAAACCACATGAAAAAGTCTGCTATAGTTACTGGAGCTTTTGCCTTGCACATGCCAAAAACATTCCTCTGACTCTTGAAAAATAATTCAATTCCTGATAACCACTAGATTATGGAGGAAAAAGGAGTGCCCAAAACCCACAAAAGTAGCAATATTTGAATTCAAACGTCTGATAGTTTTGTACTAGGTAAAAAACACATATCAGTCACAATATTTAGTAAATATAATGCTCTGATGAGAGAGGCAACAGGCCCATTTTATTGACTTAACACACTTAATAGTAGCGTTAAATTGGGCATTTGACCATTTAAAATTTAACTAACATGAACCCAATATTTTCACTCTTAATATGACTTATTTTTCACACAGAACTTCCTCCTAACAAAAACCCAACCCCAAATAAAAAAACCTGAACATCACTAACTTATTTTTTAAGAAATTTTGAAGGGTATTTTCCTTATATGTTTTTGAAGTCGGAATATTTATTGAGTCCACTTCTAGGAACATTATATAAAAATACATATTTTCTTACTTAATGACTTGCTTGTTTTTTTGTTTCCATTTATGGATATGAAACTTAGGATCTTCTATTCCTACATGTTCTACTGCGTCCATGTCTTATCCTGTCAGTATTAAATTACTTCTTCCATTCACCATTTTTCCAGCCTAAATTCTTAATTATTACAATGGGTTTATCCATTGTTTTTTCAATAAATTTCTTCCTCTGTTTGATCTGAGGAGAATGAAATTTTCTCTAGTTCTTTCTATTGTTATTGAATATACAGGTGACATCCATGAATTTTTATATTCCTAAAAGCTCATTATGCTGAATGGTTTTCATGCTTTATTTGAATGCAACCATGCTATTGATCATACTGATAGGTAGATATTTATAAAGCATTAATTCTAAGACTTGAAAAAAGAATATAACTTATAGTTATATTTTTAAAACTCAACTATTTTATTCCAGTATTTTTCTTCAATCTCAGATGATTTTAGATTACATTTGAGAAAGTTTCATTTGAGAAAGTTTTTGTTATATTCTTAGAGAATTTAATTTAATAGCTACATCTCTGTACACTTGGTTTAGCTAAATTATACCTTAAATCCAGAATAAAATTTAATGGCTTAAATATGTGAATTCTAAACCACACAAAAAATAAAAAAAAAAGAGAGTGGTGAGGAAAATTAAGAAGCTTGTCATTCTTCTTCTTCCTCCTTGTAAAGTTAGCAATTTTTTTAAGTTAATGGTAGTTCTCAGATGGATAAAATCAATCTGCCAATCATAGAAACAAAATAATTTAAGGGCTTTCTTTATAGAATCTAACATTATTCTTGAAACTCTCCAATGATCCTTGTTAACTTTTTTTAAGATACTTTTCCCCTTTTCATTTTCATTAGATTTAGCTCTAAATTTTAACCTCATCTTAGCAAAGCAAAATTTCAGAGTAACACTGGAATTCAAAAGTATACGGAGAAGAATAGTTTTGCTGCCTTTTTTGTTTGTTTTTTCCCCCCTGTAATCATAATCGTATTTCATACTACAAGTTCTTATTTTGGTGCCTTTTTACCTATATTGGTATTTCCCAGGGTCAAAGGCAGAATATCAGTTATTTAGAGTGATCATCTGAACTGACATGTTGAAATATATTTTCATGAAAAATCACTTATCATAAAAATAGTGGCAGATTTTAAAGTCAGATTCCTCTTATTTACCTCCCTGCTGCCCTTGTCTCCAAATATTCTTCCAAGTATTTTTACAATTCATTTAAAATAATTCAATGATTTAATTTCTTTTTTCACTGAAATTTCAGATGCCAGAAAAGCTTTCTATCTACATCTTTAAGCTGTCCCAAATTTATTTTCTTTGTTCATATGCAGTCTTTCACTTTATAGGTTAAATCTGTAACTAGTGCTATATCCAGCAGAGAAGGCAGGCATAGGAAGATTTTGATTCCCCCACCTGCAATTCTTTCCTCATCTTCTTAGTCTCATGTTTTGATAAACTTCAGTATTCAGACAAAAGGGCTGTTAAATATCTGCTTCATATTAGTAATTTTGATTTTTCTTTGTTCTTTTGTTTCTCGAAGTTACATTGTAATTTTTCTTTCAACATATCTCTGAAGTATCTCTTTCTTCTGAGGATTATGGCAAACATTAATCCAACTTGGGTATTGAAAATGACCTAGTATATCAGTTTGGAATGCTTCCAGCTGAAGAAAATCTTATTCTTCTAGTCTCTATATATTTCTTTTCAGAATGTTATCTGTCACAAAAGAGGCCTTTGATCCACCAGTTAGAGCTGCATTTTTGTTTTGCTTGCTGATTTTTGCAGATAATTTTATCATTTATTCTGTTATTTGTCATTTTTTCCGTGTAGTATGCCGCAGCCAGTAGGCGTATATAAAAACACCTAGCTATCCTCTCTGTGTCAGAGTTGTGTACTTGTAGCTGGTCAGATTTAATGGAAATGAGTTTTGTCATAAAGAACCCAGATATTTTCAAAGCAAAGGAACTTTTCAGAGGCTTGATAGCAAACAAACCAAACCCACTAACCAAACAAACCAAAAATTATCTGAAGGTTTGTAGAATCATAGTAAGAATCACAGAATGGTTTGGGTTGGAAGGGATGTTAAAGGTCCCTATCCCATCTGCCAGGGAGAGGGACGTCTTTCAAAAGATCAGGTTTCTCAAAGCCACATTCAACATGGCCTTCAACACCTCCAGATGTGGGGCACCCCCAACTTCTCTGGGCAACCCATTCCAGCACCTCACAATTCTCATCATAAAAATGTCTTCCCTATGTCCAGTATAAATCTACCCAGTTGCTTACTAAAACCACTGAAAGAGAGCTGTTCTGCCATCTGGTTTTCATGTGACTACAAAACCTTATGTCACAAACTTGAATTTTCAGTTTGTACCTATGCTTGCCTTCATGCATATAAATTTCGGTGTTGCATAATCAGTTAAGCAGGAAAGCAGATATCTGTCTCACCACCAAGATTTTGCTCTAGGTGATAGTCACCAGATTTGCTACTGCTTAACTGATTTAGATCAGCAATTTTCAGGCAACATCACCTCTCTAACAATTCACTACTTTCATACATGGTCTCATGCGATTCCTCTAGGTAGGGTTAACTTGGATGCATAAGGACTTAGGCTGCTTCTGCAGAACCTCAAATTTAGCTGTATTCATCACATGCATTATCTCTTTTATTCTTGAGGCAAAAATTATTATTACTACTACTATTATTATTATTATTATTATTATTATTATTATTATTATTATTATTATTATTATTTATTACTACTCACATGTACATAACAAGAATAAATTGGGTGGAGGGGAGATGGCTATTTTTGGTTTGGTCTTTTTCTTGTCTTATTTCACAAGGAGCTGCTGACTCTTTACAGCTACCATGTTTGAATCACCTGAAGATCCCATACCAGTAATGGCTAGAACTCCCAGGTTTCAGATAGACATGGAGAGACATGGATATTTCTGTTTTCAGATAGAAAGTTCTTCATGTCTAGACAACTGCAGGACAGTCGTCTGTGAGAATGGTTTGCCCATTGATGATGAAAGATTTAGGCCCTAATTCACCTTTTGTTTGTTTAGCTCTTCACTGACTTTGGTGTCTGCAAAACTGTTTCTCTCTCCTATCCTCACTCCTCTCTCTGTGAGCTGTTGAAAGACAGATTTTACCCTTTCTTAAATATTTTTGATTGAGCTTTGGCCAGTGGCAAGTTCATCTTAGAGCTAGCTGGAGCTGGCTTTCTCCAAGATAGGGGCAGCTTCTGTTCTGTTCTCATAGGTGCCACATTTGCAGGACCTCCACTCTAACACTTTGACATGTAAACATCATATCCACCTATCCATGTGCCAATAAACCTCACCTCTGCCCCTGGGAAGGGGATGGAGCAAATCTTCTAAAAGCTATTATCTGGCACCTGAAAAAGAGTAAGGTGATTGCAAACAGTCAAATAGATTTACCTATTAAAAATTGTGCTTCAGTAACAGCATAGTCTTTTGTGATGAGACTTCAGTGACATGGATAAGCATGGGCTGGCAATCAGAATTCAGAGGCAGTAATCAGCAGGTACAAAGTCCAGCTGGAGGCCAGTTAACAGGTGTTTTCCCTCTAGTATCAATAATGGGGCCAAACTTCTTATTAATCCTGTGTGTCATGAGATAAGTGTATTCCAGGGGGGAAACACCAAATTTTGCAGAGTAGTCAATATGGGAGGGCATGAAAGGGACCTGAGCAGGCTAGAAAATGGACTTACAGAAACCTTGTGAAATTTAATAAGGATAGACATTAAGTAATGCATTTGGGATATACTAATTCTATGCACTTGTACAGCAAGTGGGTGACATGTTTTCAGTGAGGACAAATACAATATATTTGACAAATTCAATTTTTTACAGGTTGATGAAGTTCAAAGAAGCTATTAGAAAATAAAAAAGGGAAATACAATGGGAAAAACTGAGAAACACTAAGTCGTTACTCATAAAGGGAAAATATCAGAAGTAATTCCCTAAAGTATTTTGTTTATTTAGTTTTTGAGGCTAAATAGTGAGGTATTTAATTAAATCAATTAAAAGAAAAAAATAGTTTCTCTTTTTTATTGATTCTAAGCAGTAAGAAAGCATCCTAAATTATCTCATTCATAAAGATGTTAAATTGGCTGTCCAATTAGTTATAGAGCAAGAACATCAGCATGGGTTTGGCCAGGGATAATGTTATTTAGCTGTGCATTTGATATATGGTTACTGATACCGCTTTTTTCTTTCCCTGGAGTATCAAGAGTGATTAACAAAGGAAGCAGGATGCAGGTTTCATTATTGATTACATTGTCTCCAACTCTGCGCACAGACTTCTTTTTCACAGTTTATAATAGCAATAATTACCTTATTAAAAGAATTTAAGGATTAATGTAATTGAATGGCTAGGCTTGATAAGCCTTTTCAACTAAGATTTTGGTTGCCAACTCATCTCCAAGAAATGCTCTAACTTTCTTTTTTGTGAATATTTAGGTTCATCTTCTAGGTTGGTTAAAAAGTGGCCTTGCAACTTCTGCCAGCACCTTCATTTAAACAGGGCAAAAAAAGGCAGAGACTGATCTCAAACACATTTTACCACTAGCCCCTGTTTTCTGACTATTCACAAAAATGCTATTTCCCAAGGCAATATGTATAATTTACCACGAGGAAATGATAAAATTTTCCTTCCACTTCTCAAATAAGTAATTTTCTGTTTAAATGGAACTGAAAGCAACGTTGGACTAATACTATTGAAAGAAAAAAGGATTGTCACATTTCTGGAAAATAAGGGTCTTTACTCAGTAGTTCCCCAAGCAGCCCAAAGTCTACTTTGTCATATCCAGGCTTGAAGCTTTGCTGGCACTTTTCCTCCTGTCAGCAGAGATTTTAAATTCATTTGCTTCATAGTCACTCTGCTCAAGACACCCAGGAAACACCTCTTCACTCATGAGACCTCCCTCTGTTAAGAAGCAACAAATCAAGGAGGCTATTTTTCCTTGTCAGCTCCCTGTACAAAGCTTTCATACAAGTGTTTTTGGAACCTTCTGGACCTGTTTGTGCGAGCTGTGTTAACAGCTGTTAACATTCAGCAAGTTGAAGACCCCTGTGAGGACAAGGGACAGTTGATTTTGATGTGTCTCTTAGTCCTTCAAAGACTAACTCACTGACATCATTGTCCTGGCTCAGTTATCTGTAGTAGACTCCTGTATATATAGAATTTGGGATTTCATGGAAAAATATATCTTCAACCTCAGATTTAGGTTATTTATTTTTAACAGAGCATGTATTTTGTTCTTTTTATACATAAAACCTCACATCTCAGAAAAAAAATATAGAAACAATGCATGTGAATACATTCCATCATGAATATTAATAAATTTTGGATTTGTCTAGTTTATTCATCATTAAAACAGTATAACATTTTTCAACTAATATATTTGGACTAGAAAAAAATATAGGATGGAAACACTTATTCTATTTTGTTCCAGTGGCAGATAAGAAAGCAATACAGTTCTGTAGTTGCCTCCAAAGAAAGCTGCAATATTTACTTTTCCCAAACAAATAAACATTGGGTATAACATAATTACTGACTTGTATGACAGCCACATGGCATGAAGGGTCTGGGTATTAGCTGCAAGGAGTGAATATAGACAAAATTTCAAAACTGAAAAAAAATTATTGGAAGGATATACACATTGGAAGGATATACATATCTCCTTGTTCTGTTTGTTAGCTGGCCACACACATTGCTGAAATGGAAATTCTGAGTTGCAGACTGAACTTTTGAAGAGTACAGAGGCTTCCACCATTCTTTCTTTTCCATGGAAACCAGGGCAGGGTAGAAAAGATTGTCCCATGCTCAGATCTCATTCCATATACAATCAAAAGTCAGTAAACCAAAGAGTGAAATAGACAAGCATAAAAATGTCCATCCAGTAAGCAGGTGGAGCTGAGCACTGGGAAAGAAACTTGAAAAGAAAAGAAGGAGAAAGAAACATGAAAATTAAATAGAAATGATCTTTAAAAGAAATAATTAAAATATAAAAATAATTTGAAAGACAAAGCTCAGAAGAGCAGGCTATCATTTTTTGAACTCTTTGACACAACCTTCCTAAATTTTGCAATTTTTCTAGGTCTGCTTAGCTTTTTTCATTAATAACTTTGAACTTAGATATTGACTAAGTAGTACTCTTTAGTAACTTCTGAAAGCCATATACGAAGTTCTCTCAGAGATCTTCCTCTGAATAGTTAGCAAATTGTAAAAGTTGTCACATTATTTGACTAAATGTGTTGCTTGATACAGGTAGTACGTCCTGCCTCAGCAATTCATTGTTGGCTCACTTCTCTCATGTTAAATGTAAATAGTTTTAAAACGTAGCTGGACCAATGAAAAATAGGCAATAAACAATGGTGTGTTTATGAGGAAAGGCACAAGAAAAAGTATTAAGTTATCTTGAATACTTCAATATAAATGTGTTCACCTCCCTGCTTTGGCTTTTTTTCCAGAGCTTCCTAGGAACAGCTGCAGCCTGAAGTGAAAGGGCATCACAGGTGGCCCCTCCTGCTGTGTCAGTCAGAGCAAGAGGCAACCATAACT
Source organism: Calcarius lapponicus (assembly GCA_039654755.1). Taxonomy (NCBI): domain Eukaryota; kingdom Metazoa; phylum Chordata; class Aves; order Passeriformes; family Fringillidae; genus Calcarius; species Calcarius lapponicus. The sequence goes on along the minus strand of CM077462.1, from coordinate 43,865,452 downwards.
CCATTCCATCACTTGATGAGTAAAAATATACAAGTAGAGCTTCCCACAAGATAGGTACATTCTTCCCTGCTGTTTTGCTTTATTTTTTTTTTAATGGGATTTGCTCTTAATATAGATTTTGGCGTGTGACTTTTGGGAACCAGAGCTAAGAAAGATAATGGGGAGTTGGGTGAAAGAGAGATAATCCTTCATTATCTCCTGCATGAATACTTGCAGCTGGGAGTTTAGTCTATTTGTATTAATTGTAACTTATAATGTCGTGTTGTCTTTGAACTCCAAGAACTTACATTTTACTTTGAGGGGTTTGTTCATTTAACTAAATATGGAATTATACTGCTATATTTTATCCCTTTGCAAATTAGTTATATTTTTGGTAATAAGGTGAAAGCTTAAGCACTAACATGACCATTAATGCAAGAAATGTTTTTGCACAGATAGATATTCTTTTCATGAAGAAAAGTCAGATAAGTACTTTGGTACACAAAATTCCCAAAGATATAAATCACAGAAAAAAGGAGGAATTAATTTGGCTAAACATACACATTAAGACTGTCTGCACCTGAGCTAATCACTTCAGGCTCCCTAGAAGTCAAAGAGGAGAAACAAGCACTTCTAGGTCACAATTCTTCTTATCCTAAAATAGGCATCTGAAGTAGGTCAGATGAACTGCACCCTGAGAGTGCCTATTATTCTCTACCAACTATAGAGAGAGCCCTGGCTTATTAATTCAGACTCAATGTAGATGTTTAAGGAAGATGAGATGAGTCCCATTCAGGGAATCCAGAACAACTATTCAGAGACCAATAGCAAGTGATAATTCTTGTTTTCCAGATCTATATAGGATACCAGATAATAACATATATCTAAACACTGATTTTTAGGTTCCTAATTCATTTAGGTATTTCAGAATATTTAATCTTATTTCATGCCTTATTTTCTTTTGGCTTAGAGAAACTACTATCAACTTTTTATTACTGTATTTCAGTCTAATGATCCATGATTCATATTCTCTTTCACTAAGAAAGATGAAAGCCTTCCTCAACCTTAACAGACTTTTATGAACAAAAACTTAACAAAGCAAAGAAATTCACCTTTTCATCTATTAGAAAAGTCCTGTATTACCAATAGCTTGGGAAATATAACAATAAGGACAGATCTGCTACTAGGCTCACTAGTATAGCTTGATTTCAGCAGGAGTGCTATGAACATTTTGTCAAATGAATATCCGAGTTTCAAATTAAGCCAAAATGCCTTGGATTCTCTCTTCCAAATTTATGTGGAGCAATAATGGAGTCCAAATATATTTCTCCTCCATAACTGTGACTCTGTTTCAGCAGTGAAAATACTGCCTTATTTAAGAAGTTTTTGGTTCAAATGAGAGAACAAAACAGTAGCTAACATAAAAGGATTTTTAATGAAAGATATTTTGAATCTGATCTACCAATATCTTAACTAATAATGCAGACCATTATCCACTTAAAGTATAAATGGATAGTTTATAATGCCTCTAATCAGTAAATAAGTAAATTTTACAGTGTCATTGAAAAATTTCTGATCTAAAAGGTTATTTTTGAGTCTCTATTTATCATAGCAAAGAAAGTATTCCATTACATTTTATCACTGTCAATGTGGGTATATTATGTTCATCTTAAAAAGAAAATCTAAATGAAAAAGAAACCTAACTCATAAATTTTATCATTTTTCAAGTTATTTGTTGGAGAGGAGCTGAAATAGTAGTTTCAGATAGCATTTTTTTCCTAGTCTTTGGTATCCCAAATAAGAGAAAAAGCAATGAGGATAATAGAGGAAATATTAATAGGATTTATAGCCCATTGAATTATCAGGATGCCTTCAACTGACTTTGGGCTTTTGATCAGATTCTAAAGTAAAGAACTACATTTAATTTCTTCGAGTGCTTGGAGCTCGCTAACAAAAGGGGTTTGAGAAAAAAGAAGGAATGCTGTAGTTTTTGAGATTTCTTCTAGTTCTGTCATTCTACATAAGGATAATTGTAACAAGCAAGATACGTCTAAGCAGAAAGTACTAATGAGATAAATGTTATTTAACTTCTATCATATTAAAATCTTGCTACCATCTAAAAATTAAGCATTTAAGTAGTTTATAAAGGCTACACAAAATAAGAACCTCTAGAAATTATTGTGAATTACAGAACTTCTACACTGATTTTAGGTTAATTTCACTCTGGTTGGTGGCTCTATTTGCTGACCATAAATGAAATTTAGATATCTAGCAAATAAAAATTACTAGCTTCTAAACAGCTAGAGTTTTTTGTACCTTGCCCTTCTGGAAGCTCTTGAAACCTTGAACAAATATAATATTAACACTTGTGTGTGTGTGTATTCTGGTGGGAGAAACCACCAGCAAGAAACCTTTTTGTCAAGAGGAGAGAAAAAAATACCTTCTTCACTTCATTTAGAGAATTCAATAAGTAGTACAGTTATTTAAGCTACTTAAAAATGCATTTGTTTAGCAGTGTATTTCAGGTATTTCATACTTGAATCCTGTGGAATTTTGGTTTGATTGGGTTTTGGTGGGGTTTTTTTAAGATATCCCTATAGTAAGAGTTTTCCTAATGTTGAACTTTCTTGTGTGGATTACTTTGGTTCTGAGTAGATTAAAGTCCAGATTTCAACCTTTGCCTCCATGGAGGCATAATGGAGATTTAACAACCTTTGTTTCATAACTGAGAGCTGATGTTTATGAACATATTAATCTCATACCTTAATCTTTCACCTTTTATCTTAACTGAAATATTACAGGAGCATTGTGGTCCTTAATACAGGAGTATTAAGTGGTTTACTAGAAACAGACATACAAAAACAAGAAAATGTGTATGTAATGGAACACATAGATGCAGAGTAGCACCCACGTGGAAGTTTTATCTTCATTCCCAGTACTTGAAATAATGCAAGGATGTATTCTGTCCCATGATGCCGGTGTTTTAGTGAAGCTGAGGTATGTAAGTCATACCATGACACCTTGTTGGTGCATATTCTCTACGCAGGGCTGCTGAGGCCACACATGTGTCCAATTCTGAGCTCCTTGGTCCAAGAGAAGCATGGATATATGGGAGAAAGAAGAGCAATGGGCTGCAAAAAACATGAAGGGACCGGAGCACCTGACATGTGAAAAAAGGCTGAGAGAAGCTGTGACTCTCTAATCTGAAGAAAAGAAGGCTTGGGGGTAATCTTATCAATGTGCATAAGAGCTTGAAGGGATGGTGTGAAGATAGAGCCAGGATCTCTTCAGTGATGCCCAGTGAGAGGACCTGAGGCAATAGACTGTCACTGAAATGCAGGAAGTTCCACCTGAACATCAGGAAACACCTTTCACAGGAAACACCTGTGAAAACATAACTGAGGTCAGGGTGGTTGAGCATTGGCACAGATTGCCCCAGGAGGCTGTGGCCATGTTCCAAAGCCCATCTGGACATTGCTCTGGGCAGCCTCAACTAGGTGGCCCTGCTTGAGCAGGGTGGCTGGACCTGGCAACCTCCAGAGGTCCCTTCCAAACTCAACCCTTTGATACTGATATTGAAACCAATTAATTTTAAAAATGCGCTGAAACAATATCATGAGACTCAAACTTTGTCAGGAAAGCTAGTTTATTTGTACAGCTCTAATAATATAGCACTGTGGTCTCTCACTCTGTAAATAGTATAATAGGAGCTATCTGAGAGTTCTGAGCTATATCAGCACAGCAAAACACTTTTTTTTTTTTTTAAATCAAACACACATCATCAGGACCACAGATTTATATCCAAGTCTTTTAATATGACACAACACACCCATAGAGAAAATTACAGAATGAAATTGGATACTGTTAGCTAGACAGCAGATTGTTACTTTTAGGTGTTATTAAAAGAAGTGAATAAGCAGTTGGCAGAGTTATCAGATCATCTGTTTGCATGTCTGTTTCTCCTTCTCCCTTCTGTTTAACTAAAGTGTCTGTACAGTCTAGCATAGCAGCCCTGGAAATTGTGCCGTTCATCCAACAAAAATATTTTTATATGAAAATTGAACATTTTTTATTCCCTATTTTACTTAGTCTCAAGTGTCCATCCTTCTTCCATACCTGAAAAACTAGATTGAAATTTAATCCCAACAGTGTATTAAACTTTGAAAAATTTCTACTCTATAAGAAGAAGTAGACATCTGTAAGTTCCTGAAAGATTTCATATAATTTCTTGAAGGGATGTAAGTGGAATTCAAAGGTTTCTTTTGGAAAAGCTGAATTTAGGACACACCTGTGGAATACATACTTTCATTATTTTACTTCTGCTCAGCCAATAACACAAATTACAAATGCTAAACTGTCAAAGACTCTCCCATCTAAGGCATCTCTCCAGATCAGTCTAAATCTATGTCCATGAGGAAGAACAGTGCATGGAGACAAGGCTGCGGGGTGTGGAGGTTCAGGGACACCATGCCATGACCAACATGATCCAGTGAAGCCAAATTTATTATCCCTAAAAAGACTATATTTATAATAAATCTCTAGTGTCCACGTGTCTCTAGCTAATACACGATTGGTTAATCCTAGCTGTTCACGCGTCTAAATTAAAATGCTGATTGGATCATCTAATTTTTTATGCATCTTGCTGTGGTCATCTGGCCCACCCATGACTCACTTTTTTCTTACTTTCCCGAGCTTGCTGACAAACTTTCTGAGTTCTGATGACTCTTCTTCTTGTATCTCTTTCAAGGATATACTGACCCCATTTCTGAAAATGTCCATTATTCATTGTTTGTGAATGTGACCATTGTCCATTAGTACAAGCAGGCTGGATTGTGCATCGGCTGAATATGGCCATTGTCTAGCAAGAACTCCTCAATCTGCAAAAAACTCTCAACACAAGGCTAGATTAGAAAACAGACTGAGAAACAAATTTGATTAACACATCTAAGGCCTAAATTTTATGGGGTTGATCTTATCCTCCCATTGCTACAGTTTTAGTCTAGGAAAGTTTACCTTCTAAATAATCAAGATTGTGATGCTCTGTCTTTAATATTTTAGTCTTGGGTTTAGTACTAGTCTTCATTTGGAAGTGGGTTACAGTTTCAGAAATTTGAGGTACCTGTTGCCAGATCCTTAACCTGTAAAATGAGTTTGTATTACTAGCAGGAACCCAGGGGGAAAAATGAAATCATTGACTGATCAGTAATCTTAAAATATAGAAAAATAATTTTTTTTTCATTTTTTTTCTAAATTAATTTTAGAGAATAATTCCATAGATATTAAAGCAACAAGAAGTTATCCTTATTTTTGTTTTGCTTTCTTTTATTCCTTAGTCTTCTATTGCTCCCCCACCATTAAAATAAAAAGTATGTAATTTATTTGAAAGGTAGCAAGAATTTCTATCACACTTAAGCAAACTGCTTGGGGGAGATGCACCAAGGTTACCCAATAATTTGAACAAAAATAAGCTACCAGCTAGTGGGGAGGGTAGAAAATATGAAAATTCTTCAAAGGAAGCAGAGAATGAATCTTCATATTTTGAACAAAATGAATAAAGCATATATTCACATCTTCAGAGTATCCTGTTCAAAGGCTATTGAAAATTTCTCTTTCTTTTAAACCTGTCCAACTCCTCTCCACAGGATATAATTTAATCCTAGTACATACATATATATTGTGCATTCCCATCTGTGTGGTCTAGAATATCACACTATGCATTCTGAAACAGAAATGTGCTTTCTTTTTTTTGGACAATCACATCACTTATGTTACTGACAGTGCAAAGAATGTGCTTCAGTCATTGAATATTTAAGTTCTTCAAATCCATGAATTAATGAAGACAGTATGTCCATCCAAGTGAACAATTGCTTCATGGGGAGCCTGTGTGTCTCAAATTAGTTAATTTCTGGACTTTAAATTGGCCCCTGTTCCTGTTGTTTAAAGCCAGCAAAGAGTAGCACTGGCAGGAAAGCTGTCTGCCAGAAAAGGGCATTTTCAAAGTCACACAGCATGAACATCTTCTTGTCAAGACCCATTACAAGAAAGAAGTAAGTGGCATTTCAATGGAATTGTGAGGAGGGGTGTGGGGGTGAGGTTGGTGTTTGGGGTTTTTTTGTTTGGTTTTTTTAATATTATTTGTAACCACCTGGATATGAAGTACCTGCTACCTACTCTGAGAATATTGGGTCATCTCTCTGTGACAAGAAAACAGAGGTATGTTTGGAATAAGGAAATCTAAGTATTGTATTTCTTACTTTCTTTCACATATTTTATATTTTGTTTTAAATTACTCCTTTAAATTTTGATGCAGGCATATCACTTGTATTGCATTGCATTAGGTTAAACATATTCTGTGATGTGACATAATTTGATGTGACTTGACCAAACCAGATGAAAATGTCTTGTTGTGTTGCTTATTCAAAGAGAAAAAACTGTCTGTATTTTAATTTGCTTTTAAAGCTATTCAAAAATTATTTATGAAAAGTTAATAAGGTCCTCTTATATGTCAATTTCTTATAGTCCTGTGACAGACAAAGTAGCAAGTCTACTCTAAGGTTCAGATGTAGACATTAAAAACAATCAAAATCACTGACAATATTTATAAACTTTGAATTTCCACTTAGTTCATAGGCATTCTATAGGATATTGCATTATTTCTACTTGTGCAACTATTTTTAAGTTAATAATCAGTGCCCATTTTAAGAAGGCTTATTAACTGACAAAATATTTTGTAAATACAAATTCCAAGTTGGAGTTTTTGTGGCAATATCAACTCCTATATAAAGATCTTTGTACATATTTTTCTGCCCATTTTATGTAAGTGCAGAGTTAGGATTGTAATCTTTCTTCTAGCTCTGGAAAACTCTGTTATGAGTCTGCTGTTAGAGTTTTTGCTCATAGATCTTCTTAGCAAGTAGGAAGGTGTTTTACAAATTCCCACAAGCCATGTACTTTTCTGTCTAACATTTTAAATCATCCATCAATACATTTGAGAAGAAAAATGCTGAAAAAATGAGGAAAGGAATCAGTAGTTGACACCTTACTGGCAATTAGCAGCATTGTTTCCTGGTCTTTTAATATGTGGGTCCTTGAGCATCAAAATAATTGTAGTTTCTATCCTTGTGGCTGTCCAGAGACCAGGACTGCAGTTGCTAGTATTTCTTCAGTCAGCTTGATGGAAACACAGGGTTTTTATGAGGCATGCTGGCAATAAATAGTGATTTATAAATGCCCAGTTATTCCATCTACTGCCCAAATATGGACATGGTCCTTCAGCTGCTCACTTTGAAAGGTAATTTGGAAGAAAAACACATCCTAGTGCTGTGTATCTGCAGACCCACATCTGTCTACATGGATAGGTAAAAACAGATGACTGTCTGATAAAGGCATGTTGTTCAGCTCTAGTAAGGGAGATTTATACCTTTGTAGTGAAATTCTTTGGATTTCCTTGGTATTCATATATTGTGAATTTGCTGCCATTAACTACAGCACTGCACTGAGGAAGACACAAATCTTTGAATCTTCAAATTATGTACAAGCAGAGGAATTCATGTTTGTCTTCACGCATCCATGCAGATCTGTTTTCCAAAGGCCATAGTGCAGCAGGGAATATGGCCTTTACAGTGCATGGAGGAGTTTATAAAGCATGAGGATATTGGGGGAAAAGTCAACATCCAGGAGATTTCAGAAATTCTTTGTATATCACAAAGCACTGCTCTGAGAATCCCCAGGTTGGAAAGTCATGAATAGTTGATTACCCAGTTAGAAGTTTTTCCAGAGAGTATATCCAAAGGGATGTTACTGAGTGACGTGGACTGAAAGATGTGGTTTGGATGACTGGACCCCCATTGCTGGACTCCTGATTGCTTTACTGTGATGAAGTTCAACTGTGTAGCCTCATAATACAGTATTGCCAGTGTAACAGGCCATAAACTTTGTCCCGAGTCTACCCAGGCTCAAGAAAAAGGCTTGTCAAGTCTATTATGAGTGTGTTTCTCTTGACCTGTCTCCAGGCCTTGCCTGAATTCCCTGCAGAAGCATCTCTCTAACTATGGATTATCCAATTATAATCTGGTTTACTGTTGTTTATTTGTGTGGTACTATACTTTGATATACAGGTAACAAGCATTTTTTTTCCAGGTAGGAAGAGATATTTCTGCCTGGAAGGACAGTAGAGGTTTTCAGAATCAGAGGCACAGGATGCAGCGCAGACAGTACAACTGTGTGGTGATAAGGAATGGGTCACAAGATGGTGAGATTGTGTAGAAAAAGCTCATCTGCACCCACAAAGATGGACAGAGACAACAGTGGATGGGTGAGCTAAAATTCTGGTCTAGTTCCTGACACCACAGGAGTCATCACCCTGTTAAAGGCCTACCTCCATAGGATCAGAGGATCACAGGGACACAGGGAGGCAGGAATCCAAATGACACACTCCTGAGGAACACCCTGCCACCCACCCTTAGGGGATGAGGCTCATCCCCTAAGCCTCACTACTGTTGGAGCTGGGGATGTGAAGCTGGGGATATCAGCTCCAACAGCCTTACCTCTTTTGAGCTGCCAAATCTGAGTTTCCCATAGTACTGGAGACCCTACATCTATAACCAGCTCAGAAATGATCACTTAAAAAGTAACTGGACAAACTTGTTTTAGGGGTAACAAAAGACACAAGGAAACATTATCTGACATATGTAAAAGGCATCACACAAAGTAAACTTGGATGCAGTCTGGAGCTTCAAATCGCTGAAGAAAAGAAAGTTGTAAAAGGCCCTAAATGTGGAAAACAATACAAAAATGAATTGTGGAAGAGAAAATCATTGGCATGAGCAACATGTTCATTCCAACAAAGAGACTTCAGATGTTGGCAACGTGATAGCACCCTCACCACCATGAATACCATGGTGAAACCACTGGCCACAAAGGCAGTGTGTTTGTTTGAATTTCAGAGGACATGAATGGTTGAAAAAAAGAAAAACTGGTTAAAGTGTTTCTGCTTGAAGAAGGCGCTTGAACATATCCAAGGAGGAAGCCTCCATGACAATCTGTGCCAATGCTCAGTCAACCTGATCTTACTTTTTTCACAGAGAAAAGTGTTTCCTGATGTTCAGATAAAACTTCCTGTTTTGCAGTGAAGAGTCCATTGTCTCTGGTTCTCTCAGTGGGCATCACTGAAAGTTGTGTTGCCCTTCCACCTAATGGTAGACTTTACCTACCTAAGGTTATCATGAAGAGCCACCTCTGCAGCCTGCACCTCAAAGACCTTGCCACCTAAAGGAATTACAAGTATTTGTGTGATTGAGGATTTGTGGGCATTTTCTTGATGCCAACAGAAGCTACTTATTAGTTAAAGCAGTAATTTGCAAACCCCAAAAGAGGAGAAGCTAAAGGCACACACATTCAAAAAATAATCTCTTGAGTAGAGAGAATATGACATTTTTTAATTTCACTATGTTTAATTATCACAACAGTGTTTTGATTATAAGTGAGTACCAACTCATACTCCTTTTGTCCCTGAGGAGTTGTGATTCCATTGGGCTCCATGTAGACACAGGACTATAAGCTTTGGATGGGTTTACACGGGACTATAAGCCTTACATGGGTTTCAATCTGAAAATTTGCTGACCTAGAATGAAATACGTCAATTCGTATTTCTTTTCATTTCAAAGCTCATATGTGAAACTCAGTGGCACAGCAAGCCCTCTGATACCATGGGATATAACAATTTGATCTTTAGAAACTGGTCCAAGTGATCTTTCCATGACAAAAAAGAATTTACAGTTATATCAAAGACACAACAAAAATCACCCATGTTAACTGTATGTAGAAGAGAAATAGTAATTTGAATGAATGTGTCTAAAATGCTTCAATAAAGCCTTTTACTGATAGTAGAAACTCAGATGTGTCAAAACATGAGAAACAGGAGTGCAAAGTGCCTTTTTTTCATCCTAATAGTGGGAAACTGTGGTAACTATGACCCATGGAGAGTGTTGAGAATTATTTTACTGTAGGCAGGTAGCTGCTTCTGAAATACAGCATTTCTTTAAGGTGAATCTGACAGAATTTGACATGCATAAAAAATGAGTAAACAGTATGTATGTAGCATGCATCACTGTGACATTCATACAGTCTGGTTTGGCAACAGTTTGGTTTTGTAGGCTACTTTTGACATTTAAACAGAAGAAAAGAATCTTTCTGGAAGAAGCTGTGTTTGCTCACCAGGTATGAATATAGAGATATATTTATGTCGTAGCAAAGGCCATCCTCAGGCAAAAAATTCTGTAGAATTTTTGTTGGAGGTGACATGTTGCAGTTGAGGTATTTTGAGGAAAAATAGCTTGAACACCACCTGAGAAAAACATATTTTGGGCGAATGATGAATGTTTCAATTATATGAACATGACCTTCACTTGACATAAATCATCTGAAGCTCCTTTGACTCTGTTTTATCATTTTCATTTCACTTTTTTATTATGTTTATTTATCAGGATATTACACCTTCTGCTTTGTATTGAGGGATCTGGTGATTTTTTGGTATTTTGGGAATTTTCTGCTTCTGGAAATGGTGTTCAAATCTACATTCATAATGCATTCTACTGGGAGATAAGCCTCCTCCCCAAGAAAAAAAAAACCAAAAAAAAAGCTGTTCTACCCTAACCAGTTTTTTTTTCCTTAAGCTGAGATGAGGCATGGGTTGTTTGTTTTGTATTTCGTTGTGTTTTTTTTTCTCTAGTAATATAGTACTGTGTGCAACCTCCTGGAAATGGCCTTTGAGGAACTAAAGCTTTTTACAACTGTGTAATAGATATAAAGATCAGATTCTCAAGAATTTAAAATATTCATAATTGAATAAACCAGCTCTGGATGAATTAACATGTTGCTGCATTCATATAAATCACCTCCACACGTGCAATGAACGCTGAGATCCATACTGCATTTAGGTAGCAAGGTTTTTGTGGCATAGACTGCAGAGGTGGCCCTTCATGATTACCTAAGATAGATGAAGTCCATCATTGCTTGGAAGGTCAGCACAGCTTCTAGCACCCAGGGAATTTTGGGTCTGGCTCATTAAGGCATTCACTGTATGTGCTGGCTGGGTGTGCCTAGTTTTCTTGATGAAAGAAGTTTAGGAGGACTGTTGGCCTCTACATCTTTTCTGTTTTCCAGCCTTGAAGATAGAAGAAATAGTCCTTTTTGTCTGTGTATGTAGATGGATGAATGGATGGATGGATGGATGGATGGATGGATGGATGGATGGATGGATGGATGGAAGGATGGATGTTCTTTGGGGTTCTGTTCAAATTGCTTTATTTTGTTTACTTTTGCCTATGATGATTAGTGGGTTTAGATATTCTATTTATCCTTTTCCTCATTCTATGACTCCAAAAACTATTCAAGGTTTTCTTTTTTCTTCTTCCTAAAAGTAAGAAAACCTTTCCCAGAGGCATAAAGCATATGTCTGTTGGGTACTTCTAGTTCTTTTAGGTGGTCTTTTGAGAGATTTGTTTCCCTTGGAGATATCATCACATGCTTCCTCAAGTCCTCTGCTGCTCCAATGGGTAGCGCACCTTATGAGACCAAAATTTTGGAAGAGTTTTGGTTCAATAATGGATAATTTTTCCCTCTTGCTCTTTTCAGATGCCACATAAATCTAATTTATCTGGTTTTTCTAGGAATACAGCTTAATATATTGTGTTATAATTATTCCTCTTAATTCTTCTTCACTTTTTTGTCAATGTGCTCACTAATAGCATCTTTTATTGCTCCCCAGTAGCCAGCCTGGTAGTCAGTTCCAAGGAAATCACTTGTCATTTGGGGATTTCTGTGGTGACCACAGTGAATGTTCACAGAGTAATGATACTTCAGGGAAGTGTCAGACCTAACACTTATGCCCAGAGCAAGTTGTGCATCTTTCAAAAACCATCAGTTCACTAGCATTTGTAGATCATGTGTGAAACTCTGTTTTCAGCTTACTTTTGTATTGTCTTAAAAAGAGATGTGTGATTTACAGGTTTCATTTTCCCCTGAAATATCATACTTCTGAATTTTCTGCAGAATAGTTAGAAGATTCACAGGAGTCTTAGTAAACAATCTGAGTTAAAGAAAAACTGCATAGAATTCAAACATTGTAAATAGGATAATTAAAGCAAAAAAGTTTTCTGAGACAGCTTTATTTTGGGGTGTGTATTTTAAATTCAGAGTGAAAGTGTCTCCAAATCTTCTTTGTTTTTCCTCCACATTTTTTTACTTGGGTTCTGAACAACCAGCTCCCTATTCAGATGTGTGAGTTGCTTTCCTGAATTTTGGTCATCAGTGAAAGCTGAGAAGAGTGAGAGAGGTTTTCTGTACTCTGTGGCTGGAGTCGATCAGCACTGTATAATTGCTGGTGCTGCACTGGGCAGCAACAACACAAACAAGCCTGTTTAGCTGTTGTAGCTTCATTTTTTGTCAGCTCATCTACAAGAAGAGATAACCGTGCTCATGACTGGGCTTATACATTAGCTCCAAGCCAGAATTCATACTGAAGGATCCTTCGTGTGGAAGAAGCATATGTGCAATCAGGTATATGCTTCTCTCTTTAGCTTTTTGTATGCAATTGTGTGTGTAAATATGGTGTTTTTATCCATGTTTTACTCCTGATTCAGGCAGTCTCTGCCCCGTGGGCTCTGTGTGGGAACCTGGTTGCCTCAATTTGAGTGGTGACTTCTTCAACAGTTGGCTAGAGGTTTGTGTGATGATTTGACTATACAAAATCTCTGCAACTCCTCAGATTCAGACCAGAGGTATTGTTGATGTCCTGTGATGTCCTGTCATACAGGTGAGTCAGAGAAGAATGTATTTGAGAAGCTATTGGTAAATATTATAGGGAACATCTACATGTGTTCAGGAGCTTGTAGGCATTGAGTTTACAATGGGTTTGCAAATGCTCTTGCAACCAGGTGAGTACAACAAATATTTTTTAATATAAACACATACTAACATACATGCATAAGTATTTCTTATCTGTCGATTGTAAGCATATGTTTTAGTTGAGCATCCAAAAACATGCATATATTCAATGAGCAACACCATCTAACTCTCACACATTATTGGAATCAGAATAACAATCTCCATATTAGAAAGCATTGTGGTACTAATAAAAGTGTTGTTTGAAAGAGGAGTATAATCTGAGTTCTGTATTTTCCGGCTGCCTCTCTCTCTGCAGGTTATCTGATCTCATAAGGGAGCTGGAGTTCTGGCTGGAGGCCTCCATCCTGTGTTGGAGGCTACCTCACACATTGCCACTGATGGTGCTGAAATTCCCTTTCCCCTTCCTGTCAACATCTGGGACGTAAAAGGAGATACTCCCAGCATAGACACCACTACTACTTAAGCCCAACAATTATGCTCTGGTCTGCTGCTTTGAAACTGAAACAAACAAACAAATAAACCAGCTTTAGGGACAGAAGGGGAAGATTTTCTCAGTTTATTCTTTTAACAGCACTAGAATAAAAAGAAATACAGCTCTACCAAATGGGTTTAGAAAGCCAGAGGCTATAGAGAGCATAGCAGGTGATGGCAAAATTCAGAATCAATCATTTTTTGTATTGCATTTAGCATTGAATTTCATACATTTATAATCATCCTCTCTTCAGTACCAGCATCTTGCCCAGTATTGATATTCTGGCAGGTATTATAAATTAAGCATGATAGCCCCACTATTCAATGTCTACAGAAAATACAAAATTGTTAAAAATGGACATATAATTTATGTGATTTTTTTTTCTTTACTGAGTTCATGGGGTTTCATTTTTTCTTATTTTCATTGTCACTTTATATGTTCGACAACTTTACGTTACAGAACACATGATTTTATTTACTTCTAGGAAATTACATTAAAGATTTTACTCACTGTAAGCTAGTGAAAATAATGGGGAACAGAATATTGTTGTATATTATTTGTTCATTTCAGATCAAGTAGCATTTAATATGTACTTATGTTTACATAATAAATTCTACCACCTCAAAAAAATAAAGGGGATTATTTTACTTCAAATTTTTAGACTATTGCTAACAGCACAAACAGACCCAGTTGAAATCTTTTTCAAATGTTTTTCCCAGCAGATCAAATTTTCAGATACAATTCATAAATAAAAAACTTCACTGTATAATTTTTCAGAATATGTACTGAGTGATACCCCCAGTTTTAGTGGTTTAACACCAAGAAAAAAAAAATTGTTTCATTTAACATTTACTCTTATGTGCTTATTTGGCTTTATTTTATTGCGAGACATCTAATGGTATATGTTTATTGTAAAATACACTTACATGTTGCTTCAGGTAAAAGGATTATATAAAACATATATGTGTGTGGACCTACTGCCCCCACCAGACTCTTATATGTTGAAACAAGATGGAACACCTTCAGGTATAGTATTGGTGAGGGTGGAGATATTTATCCTAAGATTTAAGTTTACAGAATATTTACTGGAGATGCCTTTCAAAACATGAATAATTTGACACTGTTAACTTGTGCTCTTTCTAAACTGGTGTTTACATTTCTGTGCTGGAGGGTACTGTAGAATAGTATTCCCTGGTACTCAGGGATGTCAGTAAAAGTCATGAAAGGTAAATGCCTGTAAATTACTTTCAGAGTCATGTCTAACATATATTTTATCTCTCCTTCAGCTGATTTTTTTATTTTGCTTTTCTTCTCAGTTAAGCTGAAGAATCCACTCTTAGGAACTTTTCAGTCAAAGGCATAACCTTTACTCATCTCTATTTTTCTCCCTTCTTTCAGACAGGCAACTGCAAGGCATAATTGTTAGAGAAGCAGAAATTTCAAATCCTCACATGGTTCATTAAATAGCTAACATTCTGTTCTTATGTATGAAGAACAATGTTTTAAAAATAATTTAATTGTCTAAGCCAGATAAAATTTATTCAGCATAACAGCTGTATCATACAATTTTACAGACATGGCAAGATATAACAATGCTATTGAAAGTAAATGAAACCCTTTGTTATAGATATATATTTTTTTAAAACAGGAATATAAGGCTTCCCATTAAATTCTGCTTATCTTGAAATGCAGAAGCTTAGCATAGGGGCTAAGACACAGATAACTAGGCTCGCTACAATGTTAATCTTCACTCCATTCAGTGGACATTGCCATACATTTTTGACCTTTTATCTCTCACTCAAGATGTACATTTGATGTTTAATGATACCCTTTATTGTCAACAGCTGCTAAAGAAGAAGAAAATGAGTATTAAAGCCTTCCTTGAGAAAAATAAATTGAATATTGAACAGAGTTCTGTAATAATATTATGTCCATCCTGTGCAACACAAGTTGAAAGCAAACATGGATTCCAATGAGCCACGTACTTGACAACAGCCTCTCAAATGTTAATGTGTATTTTTTGTGCCAAACTATCTAAAGGGTGTAAATATGTACTGTCTTTCCACACCTAACCCATACTGCTCAGTACTCAGGAGCTCTTAGCGCACATCAGCAGTGACAAGAGTTATTGACTGAATATTCATGGGATTCCTTTCATTTTAATAGACTTTCTCATTCTGTGTCACTGTAATCTTTTCCCTTTCATTTTTACAATGCAGAATCCCTCGACATATGTTATTCCTTCTTGATTTTCAAACATATGTTGGGCAAAGTTGTAAGGCTCATAAAACAATAGTTGTTCCTGTCCTGAGCAATTGCCATATTGCAGATTTCCTATGAATAAAATATTGCATTTTTAAGTACTGAAAAAATAAAAAACCAACCTCACTATAGAAGAATCCCACAACAGACAGATAGCAAGTATGCAGATCACTCAGATGTGGTTATTACATAGCAGTCACCTAAAATTATCATGCTTTTACTGCTGCTTTCTGATTTAATCCATTTGCTATTCCAGAACAAGTGGAAGCATGAGAACTCTGTGCACCTGAGAGGGGCTGCCAACAACCTTAAATATCAGTGAGGAAAGCTGAAACACTGGCCTCTATATTCCCAGGTGCTTCAGAATGCAATTAGGGGTGAAATCTTGCACACAGGATCCCGTTGCAAAACTGTCGCTCACCTCATGGGTGTTGTGTTTGATTCAAGGCTACAGTTTGTGCCTTCCCTTCTTTGTACATATTCATTTTATAGCAGAACCTGAATATGTAGAGTTTCCTTTTAATTTTCTTCATAATTAATCAGAAACTCTGCCGTCCTTACCCTGCCTTGACATGTCTTTCCTTAGACACTCCATACTCCTGTTCATCGGAACACTGAGATGGGTGCTGTGAATCCCTGTCAGTGCCATGAGACACCACAGATAGCAGAGTTGACATTGGCACACTCTTTTAAAGCAGTTTTCTATTTATAAACTACACATCAGTGGCTACTAAGCTCACTCAAAACCCCTGTGAGCTCCAGGCAGAGACCTTTTCTTTTTGCAAACAGCGCTGTGTTCTGCTCAGAAAACTGATGGTGTCAAAAGCAAATGCAGAAATCATCCTGCATCTTCCACCTGACATCAGTATTCCTCACAGCTAAATTCAGTTTTAGTTCCAAAAGATTACATTTTGCTATTGTCCCTCTTTGTTAGGTACAAGCACACAGCAATTATCTGGCTTCCTATCTCTGTCTGTTTCACTGAAAGAGACAAGGATTTCTTCTTTTTTTCCATCAGAATGGAAATGTAAATATTATTATTGAAAGCAACAAATGAAAAAACTTTAAGGATGAAAAATGAGTTTTATCCACTAACATTTCAGTGATTCCAAATATAGGATTGTGACCTTTCCAAATTACAGGTTTTACATTATAATGCAAGGCTTTTTCAAAAAGAAAATAGTTTCAATAGTATTAGTCTAAAATAAATGTGTGCCTTCATATAATCAAAGGAAAAAGTGGGTATATTTTGCCCCTGCTGTATACATCAGAAAAAATATGTGAGGATAGACATCAAAAGTTGGAGATATCCTTAAGCTTCATGAAACCTGTACATTTGTAGTGTTTTACACATATTCCTGTAGTGTCTTACAACAGGCCTGCTCCTGCACAGTTGTAGTAACTGGATTTACAGGGGCTTATTTTTATTCATAGCTAGATAAAAAATAAATATATACACATTCCCTGAATCAAAGTGAATTAAAAGGAAATGACATGCAAGAGGGAAGGTAGCTCAGATTTCTCATCAGCAGTCCAATCATGAGTGACCCACAGGCAACTTGAGAGCTGCCCACACAATTACTCATGGAGTCTGCTTAGAAAAAGGCATAGCTGCCAGGAAAGTCTTTGTTACCTTGAATCCAAGTTTAGTGACGACCACCTATAATAGGAATTGGAGGGTGGACTGCAAAGTGCAAAGCACTGCATTAAACTGACACTATATATCACTTTTGGGCAGGCTGTACATTTTTATGTGATGCATTTTACAGACATAGAGAAATTTATGCAACTAAGTGTGAGCAACAGAGTATTTCCTAGTCTGGTTTCTCTTTTCAGTTGTGCCAGTTTCACTGAAGTTAACAGAGGTGCCTCAAAACTTTTTGAATGTGCTGGATGAGAGAGTGGTACTTTCTCTCTCGTACCATGCTAGAGGCACACTAAACACTGTGAACTTCCAAAGTAATGAAAAGCTGTGAGATCAAAGCACAGCAGCTTCTGTAGCCACCATGGCTAAAACCTGATCACGGTTTAAGTGACTTCAAAAGCATTAGGTGAGGGATGACTTCAGCATTTGAACTTAACCTAGAGTGATACTTCCACAACATATAAAGGAGGTTTTTCTGCTGACTATCCTTCTGCTAGGGACAGATGTAATCAGTGTTCAGTGGAATAAGTCCATGTTGGGGTGCATGGAAGGTAAGATTCAAGTAATTTGTAATTTCCAAAATCATACAAAGTTCTTTCAATGATTTCAACAAAAGAGGTTTGCGTGTGAAGAAAATTTGAATGCTTTGATTGTTTAGTTGTTGGCTTTTAATGAAGTAAATGCAAAATAACAACATAAACAGCATAAAAAAGGATTAAAAATAATACAAAATAAATAAAATGTTTTCAGCCTATGAAATATGTCTCTGTACCTGAAATAAACTTTTACTTCTAGTTAGCTCCCTGAGAAAATATCACATTAGCTAACTCTGCCAGCACTGTTTTATGATGAAAGGAAATTATTCTTTCCACTTATTTGACAGCTGATCTGAAATAATTGATTCACTTATTCATTTGCACATACACAGAATGCTGTTTTTGAATAGACTATCTTAATGTACTTTAACAGAACATTGTTACATATCCACGTGTGATATTCAGCATGAACACTGACTAATGTTACTGTACAGTATATTACATATTAAAAACACAACATTCCAGGCTGGTCAGAAAATCCAGAAGAAACGTACCAGGCTGATTAAATGATTGAGCTGGAAGATGGCCTCTTCTCATCACATCATTTTTTCCAACTTTTTGCTATCTAATTATTTCCTTCAAGTGACAGGCAGATATTTTTCTGTTATTTATTCCACTACCAAACAACTCTTAAAAACCAGAAGTTTATATATGGCAAATCAGTGCCAATAGAATATTTTTTAAATTAATCAGAAAAATGTGGGATGCTTATGTATTACTGTTTATGATACTAATTGCATTTCATGTAATATTAAGTGTTTTCTACTAATTAGTTCATTACTGAACATACTTGGGGTTATTTCTCTAAAGAATCTGTGAAGTCACCTTTTTTACTATTCTGACATAATACTGAAAGATGTTGCTTTTAAAGTTATGCACTTAAATAAGGACACTACAATATCAGTGCTTTTTAATAGTTAAGTATTTTATAAAAGCTGAGATCCTTAGCTGGACATATTTTCACACTCTGAGAATTTCCACTAAAATTAACTTTTACCTTTCAATTGACAAACCTCTCTTGATTATTCCCCAGCAGTCTTGGGAAACCAGAGAGCTGACTGGAGGCTGGCAAATATTGTCCTGATTGGCAAGAAGGGCAAGCAAGAGGATCCTGAAAACTACAGGCCTGTCCATCTCTCACTTCAGTGCCTGGCAAGGTTATGGAGAAGACTATCCCGACAGATGCTGAAAAACACCTGAAAGGCAACAGAATCACTGGTAACAGCCAGGACAGCTTCATGGGAGAAAAGTCCTGCTTATCAAAACTAATATCCTTTTATGACAATGAAATTCGCCTGATTGACTAAGGGAAGACAGTTGATGTGCTATTTTTGGATTTCAGTAAAGTTTTTGATGAAGTCTCACAGGATCCTTCTGGACAAACTGCCCAGCTCACAGCTGGATAAACACAGCTGGATAAACACATCATACAAAGAGCACAAAGGGTTGTAGTGAATGGGGTGCCATCAGAGCGGTGACCTGTCACTAGTGGGGTTCCACAGGGCTCCATCCTTGGCCCTGTGCTCTTCAACATCTTCACAAATGACTTGGACACAGCACTGGAAGGGATACCAAGCAAGCTCACAGATGATACAAAACTGGGAGGAGCTGTTGACTGGGAGGCTCTGCAGAGAGACCTGGACAAATCATCACCCATATCAAGTCCAACAAGGGCAAGTGCCGGATTCTGCACCTGGAATGGGGCAACCCTGGATGTACAGACAGACTGGTGAATGAGAGGCTGGAGAGCAGTGCCATGGAAAGGGACCTGGGGGTCCTGGTCCATGGAAAGTTGAACATGAGTCAGCAGTGCCCTGGCAGCCAGGAGGGCCAACCCTGTCCTAGGGGCATCAGGCACAGCATGGCCAGGGGGCAAGGGACGGGACTGTCCTGCTCTGAGCTGGGGCAGACTCAGCTTGAACACAACTTCTTTGTGAGGGAAAAAGGAAGGAGAGACACTGATCTTTCCTCTGTTGTTCCCAGGGACAGGACCTGGGAGAATGGCCTGAAGTTGAGGTAGTGGAGGTTTAGGTTGGATATCAGGAAAAGGTTCTTCACCCAGAGGGTGCTGGTCACTGGAACAGCTCCCCAGGGAAGCGGTCACAGCACCAGCCCGACAGAGCTCAAGAAGCATTTGGACAACGCTCTCAGGCACATGGTGTGACTCTTGGGGATGGTGCTGTGCAGGAGCAGGAGCTGGAATGGATGATCCTTGAGGGCCCTTTCCAATCCTTCTGTGATTCTGTGATTTTTTGATTCCCAAACATGTGATCCCCTGAATGAAATTGGCTAATAATAAGCTTCATTTAGGGATGCACTTCTGCAAAGGCAAATATATAAGGCCCTGCATATTAGAGTCTTATATGTGGAGGAAAGAGAAGGGGTTGTTATGTGGACATTCTTCTCTGTTCAAGTGAAAGCATTTGTTGGGCTGAGATAGTAAAGTTATCCCAAATTGGTGAGACAAAGCAAAGTCTTCATTCAAACTAATATCAAACTCGTATAGACTCAAACTCACTATTGTATTTAAGAAAGGGAACTCAGGAAACTCACAATAATGTCCGAGAAAAATGAGTAGGCTTGGGCAATTTCTTTGAGAACTGTAGGTAATGATATGAGAGCTGCTGTAATAAGTGTAATGAAAAGGAGACATAAAAATGATGATCTACTGTCTAATTTAGATGTATGGAGACTTTGCAGCTTATTTTTCAAGACTGACTCATTTACCCATTCTGAACACATAGAAGAGGTTTCAATAAAAAGTAAATGTAGCCATTTGATTTTGAACTCTGGTCTCCTTTGCCCTTCATTGCAAAGAGCTTCTTCCAGCTTTCTTAAGCGAATTACAGCTAAATCCAAAAGGTTTTCAGTAGTATTGAAAGAGGGATGGTAATTTTTCAAGCCCAAGTTTGTCATTATTGCTTTGAGTGTGAAATTTTTCAGAATCTTACACACAGCATGAATTATAATTTCTGAAAATCATGAAAAAAAGAAAATCCTCAGTGTTACTGAGAAAACCTCTGGGATCTCAGATGTCAGTTTGAGGAGAGAGATTGCTCTACCTATAAATTCATCTCTCCCAGAACTGACATCCAAGGTCCCAGAGCCTTTTCCATATTGCTAAAGAATTTTTTCATGCAATTCCAGCAATGCAGTGCATTCAATTCTTCACAAGAAATGTTCAGCTATTTATATTGCAGACAGTCAGATATCTTGCTGACTGTCTAATAATATTAGAGCTATTGGGAGCAGAGGTGCCAAAATACCATATTGTTATAACTTTTCAATAAGATTTCATAAATTAAAATCCACTATATATTTTGAAAGAAAAATATCATCTGGGAAAAGCAACCAAAATAATCCTAACAACATCAAAACCAAAGTGAATGAAGTATAATCTGTTAAAAATGCTGGATGATCACATTTTAATATTGTGTGTGTGTGTATGTGTGTCTTTCGTGAGCATTAGGTAGGAGAAGTGCAAACATATCTATTCTGGGCTATCAGTCTCACTTTGGTGTTACAGCAACTTCCTCTGTGTACTGAAAACACTCTGATTTCAGGTGAGGGGAAGGGAGAAGAAAAAAAGAAGAAAGAAAAGAAGAAAAAAAAATTAAAAATCAAAAAAGAAAAGAAAAAATATTAAAAATATTAAAAATATTAAAAAATTAAAAAGAAAAAAGAAAAGAAGAAAAAAAGGGTGAAGAAAAAAAAGAAAAGAGGGAAAAAAAAAGAAAGAAAAGAAGAAACTGTAAGAAAGGAAATTGGAGGGTAGTAGGGAGGGAAAAGCCTTCATTTGCTTCATTTTCAGATGCTCCTCTGAAAAGCTGTACAAATGGCCCTAAGGACACAAATCTGTGCAGCACAGCAAATCCCAGCTGAGGTCAGGGAACTTCATGGAGACTAAAACATCTGTTGTTGTGTAGTCAGGTGGGTAACTAGGATTTCAACTGAGAGGAATTCTAAAGGCAGCTGAGATTTTTAAAACTTATTTTTTATACATTTCCAGCTAGTGTTTTGGAAGCTTAAGGGATCCAAATAATCATTATCAATATATATTCTAGGATCAGAATTTTTGAAGGGTAGGCTTGCCTTACTAAGGTAGTTTTGTTCTGAAATTATGCTTTTTGGGGACATTTTTTCTTTTGCCTGCGTTTCGGAATCACATGGCCTTATTTCAGTCATTGTCATGACTGCAGCACAATAACTGCATCAGCCATCATTTTTGAGCAGATGCATGATTTCTGGCTGAACTGCAGAAATACTTGTTATTGTTGACAACCACTTAACATCCAGAACAAATAGCTTTTCACACTGAAAACAAAAATATTAATTGATTTTAGATACAGCTATGTTTTTTAACAGCAGATTGGACAGCTCTGCAGTCTGGGAAGCAGCTAAATTGTCTTTTGTTTTCTTTGTACCAGACATGCATAAAAATTTGGGAAGTGTATTTTATCTGTCACTTATGCTAGCAGCAGACTAAATTTGCCCATATCTGGCTTCATGCCCTAAAAAGAAAGTTCCTCTCCCTTTAAGCTCTTTCTTCTTTAGACTGTAATTACACAAAGGATATAAGGGTAAGGAGTCTGTGGGGTTCTTATTTAGGCATAAGTTGGGTGCCTTCCCCCCTTCACCCCTCTAAAATCCCAGAAGGAAAGAAGAGGAAGCATATTGCACCCACACAATTTTTTTTTTATTGCACCCACAAGTGCGATATTTTCCTGACGGTATTTCCCTGAATACCACAGAGGTCCCAGCAGTGGGCAAGTGACAATCTGAGCTCAGCAAGAAAGGGACACAGAGCCATAGAATTATTTGGGTTGGAGGGGACCTTGAAGATCATTTAGTTCCAACCATAAGCAGAGAAGCCACCCACTGAATCTGGTTGCTCAAGGCCATCCAACCTGGCCTTGAGCACTTCCAAGTTTGAAACATCCACAATTTCTCTGGGCAATCTGTTCCAGCGCCTCAACACCTTCAGAGCAAAGAATCTCTCTTTTAATTTAAAACTGTTCCTGCTTTTCCTAGGAGTATCTGCTGTTAAAAAGTTACTCTCCCTCCTTTTTATCAGCCCCTTTAAGTACTGGAAGGCTGCAATGAGATCACTCCGGAGTTTTCTCCATGCTGAGCAATTCCCTGCTGTCATGGCCTGTCTTCATAGCCCACTGGTCAACTTCCACCCCTCTGACCAACTTGTTGGCCCTAAAAGAGGTAGCAGATCCTCATATTTATTTTGCTGACAAGCCCAGAGCTGGACATATTACTCCCTGGTAGACTCTCACCAGAGCAGAGAGACAGAATCTCCTCTCTCAACCTGCTGGTCACCCCCTCTTCTGATGCAGCCCAGCACGCAGTTTTCCTTCTTGGCTGCAAGCACACACTGCTGACCCATGTCCGGCTTTTCATCCAGAAACCACGAGTCCTTCTTCACAGGACTGTTTTTTCAATGAGTTCATCTCCCAGTCTATACTCATATCTAAAATTGCTGTGACCCAGGTGCAGCACCATGCTCTTGGACTTGTTGAACTTCTGAGCTTTCTCTGAGCCCAGTTCTCACGATAGTTCGGTTCTCCCTGGATGGCCTCACATCCTGTTTTTCCAACTGCACTGCTCTCTGTTTTGTGACATCTGCAAACTTGCTGAGGGTTCACTTGATGCTACTATGTCATTGATGAAGACACTGAAGAGAACCAGTCCTAAGACTGAGCCCTGGTAGACTTGAGCACCTGGCAAGGAACACCCCTCATCATCAGCCTCCACATGGAAAAAGCCATTGACCACAATTCTTTTGCTCCATCCATCCATCCATCCATCCATCCATCCATCCATCCATCCATCCATCCATCCATCCATCCATCCTCTTATCCACAAAATAGTCCACCTTTCAAACCCATATCTCTCCAATTTAGAGATAAGGATGTTGTGTGGGCCTGTGTTAAAATCCTTACAGAAGTCCATGTAGCTGACATCACTCTGTCTTCCCTTGTCAACTGCTGCAGTCACTCCCTCACAGAAGGTCACCAGATTGGTCAAGCATGATTTGCTCTTACTTATGCCAGGCTGGCTGTCTCTGATCACCTTCTTGTCTTACATATGCACCAGCATTGCTTCCATGAGGATCCTCTCCCAACACAGAAGGAATTACAAATGTGGTTTACATAGATGGCCATTTCTTTAACATGTAAGATTTAAATGCTCTCTGCTCTCATCTAGCTCATATCTCCTTGTTGATGATTATCCATTCTTCCTTGTATCATAGAGAATTACTTGTATTACTTCCTTGTATCAAATAGAATTACTTTTTGCCTGATCCAAGATCTTACCCAAGCCACAGCCTCATACATCTGCTGCATCTGGTTCTGGGCTCTTTGTAGCATCTGCAAGCTGTACATAAGCATCCCTTGAAACTTTTCATGTGATGGTTAAGTAGTGATGATACAAATGAAATGCTTTATTTGGGACACCATATGGTGGAGGGGATGGCTGTAAGATAGCTACACGGCAAGAGAAATTCATCCATTTCATAGAGACCTACTCACAGCCTAAAAATATCTTACTTAGGTAAGACATATAGACTCTGTTCTGCCACTCTTCTGTTATGCCACCCTTCTGCCTCGAGATTTGAAAAACCCCTCAATGAGTAATGAAGTTGGTTAAAAAAGAAGTAATTAATATTTTATAGGAGTGACACCATTGGCTTTAACTGTTCCTTTTCCTCATCTGTATAGGATTGCTTGTTTTGGCTTTTCTCAAAATTCTCTAAAACTTTTCAAAATTTTTTCAGCCAGAGGTCAATTCTCTGTATCAGTTTTCCCTAAGCAGAAGTCTCAGAGTCTGAATGCAACTGTGGAGACACCCATTAAAGGATGAAGAAGAAAATGAAAGGCAAAAATCCCAACAAACCAAAGACAATTTAGGCCTAATTTATATGCTGCTTTCAGTGTTCACAGAAATGTAGAAAACTAGAGGAAAACAATTCTTTTCTCTTTTTGTTTCTTTAGCCATGAGTGTAGCTGTGTAGGATAATACCATGTCAAGGTTTTGCTTTTCCAACTTAAAGGTGTACAAAAGGTTAACAAGCAGAGATAAAGAAAAAATAATAATAATAAAAAATTAAAAAAAAAAAACCAAAAGGAACAGAGAAGCATAGACGGGGGGAAAAATTTAAATCAGAAGAAAATCAAAAGCTACAAGAAGCTGCTTTCAAAGACATAAAGGAGGAGCAGCAGAGGTACAACTGAGAGAAGTAGAATCCAGAGGCCCATGAAGACAAAGGCAAAAGCAATGGTCATGGCTTCAGGCTCATACCTTTTCCACGGTTTTAATAATCTAACATCTCTGGAGTATATATCCATCATCTTTCAGTACCTCCAAGACAGTCCACCAGTGAACATAGAGGGAACTAGTGTTTTACTGAGGAAATAAAAGCAGTATATAAAAATTTAAACCTACGTTTTGCTATTTAGGATATGCAGTAAATGATTAGAGTTTATTAATTAATCTGGGCTTTGATAAACCACCAACGTATTGGACCAGATTTTTTTCACTCTTTTTTAGAAGAATAAGTAGCATGCAGACATTTTAATAACCTCATGTCTCAAGTGTATATATTTCTAGTAGCTGCAAGAGGCATGATTCATCTGCCAACCACTCAATTTTCTAACCTGAAGGATAGTAAGCTATTTAAACAGAAGGCAAGAAATGTATGATGAGAAATAAAGAGGTCGTTCTATTTTTAAGAACTTCACCTGCATCTCCTGGTTTTACTTTTAAATGTTCTCATTCTTGATAAAATTATAGGCTACCTGCTGTCAAGCAGAAATTAGGATCATATGACTAAGTATAACCAGGTAAAATGTAACCAGGCAGCTGATCTGATTTTTGCATCTTCATAGCTTATAGGATTAAAGCATAACAAGCAGAAAAGTACAAGGATCACAGTTACACAGATCAATCTTCACTTAGGATCGTTACTTTGACGTGATCCAAGTAAATTCTTTCTAAGATGCAAGGATGTGGTTGCCACTTACGGTGATTAAGTGTAATCTTATTTGATTCAATATCGTACAATATAACTTTCTTTCCAGGTTCTTTTCTGAAGATTCAGGAAATTTTACACTTATATGTTTCTGCTCACTGGGAACCTCTTCCTAGAAACTTATTAAAGCAGTAAATTGAGTGGAGGAGAAAGGTTACCAGTTTTCCTTCTTCAAAATTATCAGACAAATGCTGTTATAAATAAATTTAAATATTCTGCATCTCTTACATCTGACCTACTGAGAAGGTTAATAAAGTCCTACATCTAGTTTGTCTTTCTGAAGGTTTGACATCTCCTTTTGACTAGACTCCCAAATGCATGGCTGGTAGGTCAATATGAAATAGACCCAAACCCAGATAGCATCAAAGCAGATTTCTTTGAGCTTTTCCTCTGAGGTAAGAACATTAAAGTGACTGACAAAGTTTAGAATTTAAAATTTAGTTTAAAAATGAAATTGGTTGATATCATATTTTTTTGAAATAAAGGAACCACAAGATGATATATAATATCAATAGAAAATAGAAGAAATATTATAAATATAAATAATTTAAGAAATCTTTCTCAGAGAAACCTTAATCAAAGCTGGCTACCTGGAACTAGTGAAGCTTATATAAATATCCAAATTTATCAGCACAGGATAAATTAGAATATAAAGATTAGGCAATCCATTAGGAAGCAGGCTGTTATGTCATGACTTTTCCCTTTTTCCAGTAGAAAAAGTAGTATGCTCTTTTCTCTAAGGCTCTGATGGCCATTGTGCTCAGTATGTACTGATGAAAACCGTCTGCAAAGAAGAAAAAATTAAAGATCCCATACTATTGCATTTAGCATGACTAATCAAATAAGAGACATGAATTTACCCTTTGCAAATTGCACTGCACATATAAATTCGATTGATGACTGTGGTGAACAGTTTGTGATTTATATAATGATTAATGGAAACTGGGAAATTTCAATCCATGCTCTTGCCAGAGATATGAAATAGTGTGTGCAGTTGTATATGGCTTCCTGGCTGAAGGCTTGACACTCAGGCAAATAAATGAGTCTGGCAAGCATCTGGCCACTGCCTTTACAAAGGAGCCTGCACATGTCTTTGCAAGTGAAATTACCTGCAAGAAAAGCACGTAAAATCTGTTGATTAGCTCATAAATTTGTACTCTCCCTTTATCCCCCATCTAAGTCAGGGAGATAACGCAGATAGATTTAAGCTGGGGAGGCTTACATCCTTCTCTTTAATTTCTGAGTTTTCTAAGTCTGTCTAGTAGGAAGTACTGTCCCGGCTGCTCCCTATTTCAGTCCGCTACTTAATTATATTACTTTGTTGAGAAAATGATAATATTTAGTGCATCTCCTTTCACTGAAAACCCTCACTCTAATGGTTGAGTATTTTTCAAACAATATCAACAATGTAAGCTCACACACCCCATGAAATCTCTCTCTCTCATTTTAAGACAAAATTCTGCTTGGGGTAAGTGAGAAGAGAGCATAAAAGACAGACCATGCACAAGAAAAAGGAGTACTGTCAATGCTTTTTCTCAATTGCAATCAAAGTCCAGCTGTATCTCACTTCCCCTATTGTTAATCTTTGGTCAGTCTCTGAGTCCTTTCTCCCCCTGCAGACTTATTCTTTCTTAACTCTCTCATCTTTGCCTCCGTTAAGTCTTAACACTTTATAGCTAGAAGCTTTTTCTTCATGGCCTCTCCCCATGATATCACTCCATTACCCGAGTCCCACACTGGCTCCTGACTTCCTTCCACAATCACTCTCAAAATCCTTTTTCTTGTCTTCAAGGCCCTATTCCTGCCTATTTCTCTCCCATGTCTCTCTTATTTTGATGCCTGTGTGTATCTTATATTCTTTCAACCCAGAAGCATGACTTTCTCTAGCTCAGCTGTTCAATCTGTGCTGAAATATCATACACACATCCCCCAGATTTCTGCTTCTGGGATTTGGTAGAGAACATTAAAAAAAAAAAGTAAAAAGACATGCAATCCTCAACATTGCTGTAATCAAACTTCAGAAAAAAAAACATGTAGTAATTGGCTTTATCACAATAAAATTGAATAGAGCTCCTGGCAGCATTTTGACTTCAAGATAACAAACCACATAAAAGTAGTGATGGCAAAGACTGTGAGACTGAAACCTGCTATTGTTTGTCAGCATATAGACCTTCCTCTCAAGCAAGCTTAATGATGTATCGCATCTCCCACATCAGTTGTTTTCTGAAGTTGTTTCCTAAAATTGATGAAAATGGGACCAATACCATGCTCATCATTTACACTGGATCTTTAAAGAAACAAAAAGCTTCCCCTATCTTTGAGACCTGTTGAGGTGGTCCTTGGCCTGGATTAGATATTTATTGTCCTGCCAGACCAGAAAGACACCCACAAAACCACTAAGTAAGGCTGCAGAAAAGCCACATATCTTTACAGAAAATAATAGGGGAACCCCCAGAATTAAAGCAACAGGGCATGAAAAAGATTAAATAGAAAATATGGACTTTCAAAAATATTTTTCGGAAGGATACATTACTAAAAGTAGTTTCTCTAAAAAAAAGAAATAATTTTAATTTCCTGTTCAAAATCTGGGAGAAGAAGGTGGAGCTAATAAAACTTCAGTTTTTGAAATTCCAGCCTGTAAACAATCTAATCTGAAATTCAAGTGCCCCATACAAATCTTTCCAAAATCTCCATGGGCATCCGGACAGTGAGGATGTAATGTCAACCAGTGATGGAAATTCCACTGAAAACAAATGTTTTGTCCAAGATATTGAAGATACAAACCTTGACTTTGTTGAAGTTGGCAACAAAGTAAGCATAAATTTCTCAAGGGCCACAATTTCAAACTTAATTTTTGTAAGAAATGCGACCGTGAAGATAAGTAAATTGTCAGAATTTTGCACTGAACATGCTATATATATATATATTTATATATACACACATATATATATATATTTATATATACACACATATATATATATATTTATATATACACACATATATATATATATATATTCTCAGTGCATACACAAATTTCTTTCAGCATTTGAAGAGAGCTAAAAAATTATATGGGGGAAGTAGAAAGATGATACATAAAAAACAATCTAAAAGTCTCATATCTCTATGTCTGTTCTACTATATTCTTTCAAAGCTCAATAACAAACTATGGAAAAACAACTCACACATTTAAAATTAATATTTTCCATTTATTCTTTTTTTACTGTTTATCCCCCTAAAGATGCCTTCCTTTGGAAAGGACACTGAGGCCATGCTGAAAAGCACTGTGTTCTATTTTACTTTTTTCAGCAAAAACTTGAAAAACACATACAGATAAATCTTAAAAGCCTTCTTCAGAGAAAGGTTGACCCTGAAGACAAAGGCCATTTTAAATGGAATAAAAGGTTTTTAAACAAGCCCATGAATACTGATCAACTCTCTTTATAAACCCCTTGTAGTGAAGAAGGGCCAATATGCTGCCTTGTTTGGTGCTAATACAGCTCTGTCCAAAATGCAGGAGTAACACAGGAAGGTGGTAAGGGATTACACAGTCTAATAGACAGAGTGATGAAGTTCTCTTATATTTCCATTGTTTCATCTCTATCCAAGCAATGGATGGCTGAATAAGAGCCTTCAGCATGCTGGTGTCCTGGCAAGGGAAGCTTTCTTTCCAGGACAATAGGAAGGCACATCTCGCTCTGACAATCCGACTTTGCTCAGTCTGCTGCTGTGTGCCTCCTCAGGCACCCAGAGAAGGAAGCAGACTGAACCTTTCATAAACATTGCCATCCTCATTGCCCAACCTGTGAAGCAGAAAGCAACACCCAGAAAACAGCCTGGTGCCAAGCTGTCCCTGGAATGTTCAGTCATCATGTGGCTGGTACAGGCAGCTGAACCTAGGAGCTCAGACAGCTCTGGGGTCCCACACTCTGTACATGGGTCCACTCCCTCTGCTAACGCTTCCCTTAAAAATGGGAAATATTTATATGTGATGAGGCCATTTATCTTCAAGGGCAGACTCAGAGATCTGCTTTCTTGAAATTAAAGTACCTGTAGTAATTAACAACCTTTGCTGCTACTGAACTCTAGTGGGATGGAATTGTGAGCCTGAGAAGATTTTAGATGTCATTACCAATCCCTTGTGTCGTCATTCTTTTAGTTACTCATTGACAGACTCTTTCAAGAAAACACACTTGCAGGAATAATTGAACTGTGCCTTACACTCAAATTCAATACAACTTTTCCTTCAGTTGCTTTTTGTGATTCGTGGCAAGGAAAGACTCAAAAAAGTTAAGAATACTGAAAATTTCTTTTTGTTTCAGAATTGAAGAGACTAATACCTTGAAATGATCTGCTGCAGCACTTCATGAAAATCAGATTTCAGTTGTCCTTGAGAGGAGATGGAATTGGAAATGTTCAGAGTAGCAATTCATAATAAACTGCATTGGAAACAAATGTGACAGTAACAATTTTAATGAAAAGGAGTAAGGCTAGAAAACTCAGGTTATGTTTTCAAAGTCTCCAAAGCCTCCAAATGAGATATTTGCTGCCTCAATAATAAATGCAAGACCTACACTTTGCAAAGAAAATGGAAAAAGAAAAAATTATGATTGACCTGACAGGAATCAAAAGGCAAAACCATTAACTGCTTATGCAGAGAACTTATCCCACTGTACAATGCAAGTTTTTGCCATCACATATTTCTTTTTCTAGTTCTATTTTTGTATATTGATGTTGTTTTATTTTTCTTATTTCCCCCTTGAACTTTAGCTCTTATGGACAGAGGCTTTCATTTCCATTCCTGTATATTCAGCGTCTTGCTCATTAGGGACATGGTATAACATTGCAGATTTTAAATGTTCCCGACAGAACAAGAGAGAACCTATAAAAATTACACAGCCTGGAAGTTATTGTGTTGTTGTTTCAAGCAACGAAGAGACTCTTTGATGATTTCATTACTCCTGTTGCAAACCTTTCAACCTGTATGAGATATGTGTTTATTTTGTATTAGCGCTATTATTGCTAATATTCTTGTTTTACTCCCTTGCAGTCATTGTTACTGTTATTGCTGCTACTACTGTCAGTATAATTCATGTATTTAATATTATTGATGATATTTGTCCCAAATCAGTGACCAAAATAGTGAGTTAAAAATTGCTTTAGACTCTGCTTGAAAAAGGTAGTAGAAAAAATTTCAAAAATTAACTTTAAAAAAGCCAAACAAATCATAGAAGCATCAAGAATTCAGTTAATGCCTCAGTCCTATGAATGTCTTTATTTATAGGATTGTGATTCTCTGGACAAAAGATATGGTACTATATTTGACTCTCAGTGGTCCAGAAAAGAGAATAGAGAAGAAAATGAGGGAAAGGATGAAATATAAGCTAGAAAGCCATATATGAAATGATAAAAAGCCAACCAAATCTTATATATCTATAGCTGACCTTGTTTTACCTCTGATATTCTCTTGAAAGTAATGAAAACAAATCCTCTTCCATGAGATGCAGTTTCATAATTTGCAGAAGCCACGACCCTCTACAAAGGATAGATACTGCTAAGGATCTTCTCAAAACACAACTCAGGTTTTGTCCAGTTGAACATTTAATTGCATAAATGGTAAGTAAAAGACCTCCTATTCTGACCTGATATTGTTAGCATTTTCATTTCACAGTATGAAGAAACATGAATTCGAAACATTAATGAAGTTAAGAAAAAGAAAAAAAAAACAGTAACTCCAATGGTTTTTGAGAAAGTAAATATTTATCTCAGAGAGTGATTCCTATTTGGATGATCTCTGTAATTACACAGCTATTTCTTTAAAAAGCAGTAACAAGTGTCTTCAAAAAATTTAAACTGACAATGCATAAATACTTTAATAACCACTTCTACATTACAAAACTGAGTAGAATCAGAGTACAGCATATGAAAAACACTACATCGAGATATCTATAGTGGGTTGACCATCACTGGACATCAAGTGCCCACCAAAGCTGTTCTATCAGTCCCCTCCTCAGCTGGACAGGAGAAAGAAATTATAATGAAAGGCTCATGGATGGAGTTAAGGACAGAGAGAGGTCACTCACCAATTACCATCACAGGCAAAACAGACCTGACATGAGGAAATTTATTTCATTTATTAGCAATGAATTCAGAGTAGGGTGATGAGAAACAAAAATCAAATTTTAAAACACCTTCCCCCTGTCATTCTCTTCGTCTTGCGTTTCCTTCAACTTCAGTCTCAATTTGTCTACCTTGTCTGCCCTGGTGGCACAGGGGGATGGAAAAGGGGATTGCAGTCAGTTCATCACACATTGTCTTTGTGCTCCTTCTTCCTTGGGAGAGGGCTTCTCACTCTCTTCCCCTGTTCCACTGTGGGGTTCTTCCCATGGAAGACAGCTCTCCATGAATTTCCCCAGTGTGAGTGGTTCCCACTGGCTGCAATTTTTCACAAATCACTCCATCATGAGTCCCTTCTACAGGGTCAGAACTCCTTCCAGCAAACCTGCTCCAGTGTGAACTCCTCTCTGCACGGGTCCACAGGTGTTTCCAGGAGCCTGCTCAAGAACAAGCTTCCATGAGGTCACACCTCCTTTAGGCATCTTCCTGCTGTGGTGTGGTGGATCCTCCACAAGCTGCAGGTGGTTCCCTGCTTTCTGTGGACTTCCATGGGCTGCACAGGAGCAGCCAGACTCACTGTGGTCTGCACCAAGGCCTGCAGGGGAATCTCAGCTCCAGCACCTCGAACACGTCCTCTCTGCCCTTCCTCACTGACCTTGGTGACTGCAGGGCTATTTCTCTCATGTGTTCTCACTCCTCTTTTCTGGCTGCTCCATTTTGTCACAAGATTTCCCCCCCTTTCTTATCTTTCTCCCATTTGTTCTTCCAGAGGTGTTACCAACATTAGCCAGCAGTGAGTTTGTCTTGGAGTCAACTGGCATTGACTCTGTTGGACATGAGGGAAGCTTCTGGCAGCTCCTCACAGAACCAATGTTTTAGCTCCCTGTGCTACCAAAACCTTGTCATGAAAAGCCAATGCAATATCTCTGAGATGAATGCATGAAAACAGCATAGTTCTTGTTTGAAAAATAGTGAGTTATTTTCCAAGAAGTAAAAGAAAAGCTAATATTTTCTTCTCAATAATTGATTATATAGAGCTGGCAGAGACGGTACAAAGTCAAATGTAATCTATTTTTTGAAGAGTTAAAATTTTTCAAATTATTACTCATAACTTTGCCTGGCTGTATGTGTGCACAACTGAGCTCACCTACACTACCTAAAAAAGTTCCCACCATCAGTCCTCATTCCTTTCAGCCTTATGGGAAACTTTTGGCATTAAGTCATATAAATAATGATTGAAGAAATCATTGATACAAGTAAGAGTGGCTGGTAAAGAAGCAAATAAAGGAATCCTACTCTGAGTAACTTATTAGCAAAACAAAAATCAGAGAAGATACCGAAAAAGAAAAACACTTCATCTAACACTTGACATCAGAGAATTATTACCTTTGATCTTAAATTTTAACATTTAACACATTTGAATTGCATTTTAAAATAATTTTGCTAATGCACAGGGATCCTGAAATGCATGTGTAAGTCAAAAAGCTCTTCACTGGCCTGAGTCTTGCTCAAGTAATTAATTGCCTAGCCACTGATAGATCTTCTTTCTCCAGGCTTTGTCTGAACACTGCCCTTCTGCTTTCCTGCTCTGTCAACACACATTTCTTGTCTACAGTGACTGGTCTCCATCCTGTCGAATGCCACTCACCAAACTCTAGACCTTTGCCAGCATGAGGTAATGTTACTTGCTACACTCCCTCACATGTTGTTCCTTTGTCACTTTTGAAGCACAATGCCAGCAACACAGTATGAGTAATAATCATCAGAGTGCACTCTTGCATGTCTCAGCTACCACCTCTTGGTTCATTTCACTGCCACCTTACAAAATCAATAAATTAAAACCAACAAAAACAAAACAAATCCCTAAAACATAGAACTAGACATAATTTTCTTTTTTTCTTTTTTTCTGAGTCTTCTGAAATAGAAAAACAATTTATCAACCCTTGAAGTAATTCCTATGGGTAAAAAATCATCAATGAAAACTGTGTCCACCAGAGGAAGCCATATGCATCATACATATATTCCTATGAACCATTGTTTCTGCACAAATTAAAGATAAATGAACAGCGGGTTATCCCATAATATTTTTTTTTCACTGAGTTACTGTAATTCATGTTAATATTTAATGATAATTTCCCTCATGTGTGGTAAGCAAAGGAAACCATCTTGGGCTGCCCACAATTTGCCTGTGCTTTCAGAGTAGAGTGAAAAAGATAATGCAGTGATACTGAATTCCTGTATTAGTGGCTGATTTAACTAAAAGGATTAACACAGTATTAAAAGTTCTGAAGAAGGCAAGCATTATGACAACTTAAACCTTTCCACTTAGAAATACACAGGTAGAGGAAGAACATTTCTTGTTCTAGGGAATACAGAAACAATAAAAGAAGCACCATCTATTCCCAAGCCCTATCAATGTCTCCAAAAAGACATTGCATCTGTCTACCTATCCATGCTAATGTAATCTTGCAGGAATAACTCAAGTTAGAGATAAAAGTTTTGAGAATGTCCAGTAAAGGAGCTTTTAATCAAAATGTTTAATATCTTAGAGAAGGTTGGTTTTTCTGAATGAAAATAGCTTTAATTTTCTAACCAAACAAGAAAACAGAAGGAGCATAGTAAAAAAGATTTGCAAAACTGTTCTAAATTTGCTATAAATATAACTGTATGGTTATGACTAGAAACAATTATATTTTTAAAAACGAGTTGTTCTTTTGTCCCTGCACAATGTAGGAAGTAAGAAAATAGGAAGTAATTTTTAACCATCCTGTGTACTCCATATTTCTAATACTGCCAATCTTTATGAAGAATATTTTTTTTCTTCCAAATGATAATGAAATTATGTGTGCTCAATATTTACAATGCACTATAGCCTTGCACACTAAATTTACTTGCATATTCACAACTAATATCACCCATGAACCTGAATAGTTGAATCAATGAAGGACATTATGTTATATTATCCCTAATTTGGTAATAATGAATATCTGTGACAAAATCTGAAAGTGAAATTCACTGTTAGTGAATTATTGAAAGCCTCAACTACATTGTATAGTTAAAGATTCATTCACAGCAGTCAGTGTGTGAAACTTAAAGCCATCAAATAAACTACCAGGCCAAGAAAGCTACCAGGCTTCATCCTGGGTTTCAGAGAGGTAAATTTTTTGTTCAATGGGGATTGAAGAAGCCAAAATCTCACATCTTCCTGTTTATTCTGTGATATAGCCAAATTTTAAAACTTCTACAAGGAAAATCTTTCTTTCCTATTTGCTGCACCACAATTTTTGACAATTTCAGGACTTAAACTTCTCATCAAATACCATCAATCATTTGTAGTGCATAAAAATACTGAGCAGTGGATGCTGACATTATCCTTTGAATTTTGTGCTGCAGAAGTGCATCTCATCACACAAGATATTTCTATTATTTAGATGAAGTTTGTGTACTGAGTCCAGCTGGGAAGGCCTGCCAGTTAAGGTGGAGGAATATAAAAGTGCATTAACATATATCATGTTTCATGGTGAGATGAAATGCAACTTTGGAAACAGGTTTGACATTTGAGATTTCCCTGGGTTGGAAAGGTAGAATTTGTTGCAGACATGAAAATGCTCAGTATGTGCATCTGGAGGAAGCTGTGCACAGTTCTCTGAAGCACCCCTGGCAGCTGATAATGGAGAGCTGTTGGCAGTGTTTAGAGAGGCAGATGCTTACCTGTGCTCCTACAGTGTGCAGTCTTGGCTTGATGACAAGGTGAGAAGAAGGACAAGCCATCACAGAGTGGGGGCAATTGGCAGCTGGTACCCTGTTGGGGAAGGGTAAACGGGTCACCTAGGGCTTCTAACTCATCTGTAGCAGAGTCATCAATCTGTGCCAGAAATATGTGCTTTTCAGGAGATAAAGCAATTCCTTATACAGGAGAATGGACAGAAATTAAAAAGTTGACAAATTTAATGAGAATTAAACAAATTGTTTGCAGCTTAGCATGTGGTATATTGCAGACTGAAAAATATAATCTCTACCATAAAATTGCATCGAGGCAATGTGTATTAATGTGTCCCAAATAAATGCAGGGCTTGTTGAGACAAGTAGCAGGTGTTGCCCTGGCAGTGTTCAATGTCAACTGGATCCTGTTGAAACTCTGTAGAGGGCACTCCCATAAAAAGTGCTTCTTCATACCTTTCTCTTGTTCAAGCTGCAGGGCAGGTTGTCTTATTTCCCCATCTTATGAAAACAGATTATAGTTCATGAGTTGTTCATCATGACTCACTGATAGTGTGGAAGGTCAAAACCAGGAATGTGTTCAGTAAGCCATAAAAGAAAGAATCCATTTACTCACAACACCCACCTCCCCCTCCACCCTGAAGAGACAGCAAGAAAAAATAAATAGACCACCTAAACCCTTTCCTCTTAGCAGTGCTATTTTATGTTGTCTTGCTGTGGTTGGGTGTATTTCCATCAGAGGTTCCACAGCAGATCATGATACTGTGAAGTTGATAGATCAGTGACAAAGAATATACAGGGCATATTTAGTTCATGCATATTTAGTTCATGCTTAGTCAGCTAATTTATTCAGGAGTTCATTGTCAATTTTAATAGTGGCAAAAAGTTTTTTTAAAACATTTTTTAAAACTCCGAGTACTAAATACTGAAGTATCTTATGATTTACATTTATTTAAAACTCAGTGATAGTAGAAACTTTAGGCAAGAAGGACACATGAGATATCACTTTTCTTGTCCTTTGCTGAAGATGAAACCACCTCAGGCACGGTATTCAATATGTGTTTAGACTTGAGAATGGCCAATCATGGATAATGAGACAGATATCATTTGAATAAATGAACAAAGAGCCAGTGATTCATGGGTTGCATAGCATGTGACAGCACAAAGACCATTCCTTTGCCATATCCATAGGATTGTTTCCTACCCTTCTCACTGGAAAAAGGGGTCCAGGTGTTTTGATCAAAAGACTAGAGTCTTTAGGCACATCATAAACAGTTGTTGAGTCAAAAATTTTGATTTGTCTGTTAAGTTTTGCCGAAAA
Source organism: Calcarius lapponicus (assembly GCA_039654755.1). Classification (NCBI taxonomy): domain Eukaryota; kingdom Metazoa; phylum Chordata; class Aves; order Passeriformes; family Fringillidae; genus Calcarius; species Calcarius lapponicus. Next base: position 43,828,396 of record CM077462.1, on the reverse strand, counting down.
TAATTTTCATCAAAAGACATTTACTAATTTGCTCTCAATAAGCAAACTTTTATTGAAATTCAGTGTACTTTCCAGGCTAAGCAGTGTTTTCAATCATATTCACTGAGAATTATGTATTCTGGTACCATAAAACATTCTGAGGTCATTCATATTGGCCAGTGGATCAATGAATCATAGAGGTTTTTCTCCTAGTAAAATTAAAACATGGCATCTGACAAACCATTTAGTGAACTGGCCCGTATTTTGTGTCTCATCTGGATAAAGTGTCTACAAATAGGTGAAATTTACACCCTGGAGAGATGAAGCACCTTGCCATTAACGAAAATAAGAACAAAACTTCTAGATGTAAAATCCAGTGATTCCCCTCTGTATAATGGTTGTGGACATCCCAAAGCAGCATCAGAGCCATTATGATCATTCACATAAATTTATCACTAAACTTAGGACTGGTGTGGACAGCATTTATTCCTGTCAGTTAACATATGAAAGCTTGTTCAGACTTACAGAGAGAATAACCCAGATCTGTACGACTTTACAAGACCTGTTCCAATGAAAAACACATTCCATTACAGGAAATGTTAATGATCAAAAATTACAGGTCTTGTAGATTTTGGACATCTACTCTAGATTTCCCAAGTGATCCTCAGAGGTTTTATTTCCATTTAGCCAGTGTCTTTTTATAAGCATTATTTTTTATTTTTTACCTTACCATGGTAATAACTCACTGAATGAGTCAAAGCTAGCTTTGATCAAAATGATTAGGTATTCATCACTTGTGAAGATGACTTAACCCCATAATAATACCTAACATAGAACCAAAAAAGCAATAAATATGAGAAAGTTTATCTACAGACTTCTGCCTCATTTTCCCTTAATCAGTTTTGATCAGCTTCTTCCTCTTACACTACTTTGAAAGAAAGCTTAGACTGTAATGTTGCAAAGGCTGCATCAAGAAATGTACCTAAGACTGTCTAATGGAATTGCATTAAACAGACAAACATGTGGAAAGGTGTCTTTATGTTCCAGAGCAACCCATGACATTATAAGAAAAGGGTTAGCAGAGTAATATATATATTTTCTTATTTTGGATAAGTGCAAAAATAAGTTCCTATGTTTGGGAAGATCAACCTGGATATTCATACCAAAGAAGAAATAAAAAATATTTCAATGCATACTATGTTTAATGTATTCCTGAAAGGGAGGTGTTTGCACTCTATCCATTATATTATTTTTATTTGGCATAGCTGTTCTTGTATATTAATTTTCTCTACCTCTCAATGCTCAGTCCACATCATGTAAATGTTTTCTGGACAGTTCTGGAATTTTGAAGTGAGAACAATGATGCCAATCATCTCTTCTGAAAATGCAGTCATTTTTAGTAACTTCAAGAATTTACAATTTCTTCATTAAACATATTCTTTGTAAGGAACAATACTTCTCTAAATTGCATTCTCCCATTGTAAGTTTTTGAAGAGAAAAAAAAAAAAAGTAAAATTAACCCACATGTCCACAAGTTAACAATCATGGAAAAGGAGCTTCAAGTTTCACTGAAGAATTGTTCCTCATCATAGTTACAGTAATACCTCACCTGTAATACTTCATATATAGTTCTTTCAAGCTTATAGAGATCAGGTAGCTTCCACACTATAGGTACATGTCATAGTCATCTCAGATTCCTGATGTGCAAAAACCTCTCGTTGAAATTCAGCGCAAGTCTGAGTGTAAGACAACCATGATTTTTAAAGTGAGAGAGCTATTCAATATCTTTAGCATTTTGCACAAATTTCACATTCTGTTTCAAGTTGCCTTCTAATATGCAAAGTGAAAAAAGTCAGTATTTTTGAGGGTCATTCATGTGTCCAGAACATAAGGGTAGATATGTATGCAGTACCTTCACATAAGCTGACCTTTTTTGCTAATTACTGCACTATGTTTGATCTCAAAATCATATACCTCTTGTCTTACACCACTGGTTATGACATAAAACAGGACTACTGTGGCTTGGCTTTTCACTGCCACACATGAAATCCCTCTATAATTAATTAGTGTTGCTATAGCAACACTATAACTATATATACACTATATATACACCTTTTATGACATTGCTTGACACTCAAGGGAGGGAGTGATACAGGGGTGAACTGTATGACAAATCAGGTAGTAAATTTCATTCTTGAACTCCCTGACTACATTTTTTTCTTTTTTTTCTTTTTTTCTTTTTTTTTTTTTTTTTTTTTGCTAGAATGAGTTTCCTCCTCAAATTTGTTCCCTGCTGTATTGAAGCCATTGAGCAGTCAAGTCTCAATGTTAATCTTATATTGGTCTTGCTCATGTGAATCCTGGAAGGAACATGCTAAAAAAGTCTGTTGTCAAAAAGTACAAACATAGGATGCCTTTTTATTTCAAAGTAGTTGTTTTTTATATTATTTTTTGTTTCCAGTGATTACAATCAAGGATAGAAAGTTCTTGCTATATTTCGCTATCAGTAATGGATATCACTCACTTAAATGGACAGTATTAAAAAGGTTTTCTTTGAAAATAGAGCTTCTGTCTTAGAAAAAGCTCTCCACTATGCATCACTTGCTGCTATGGAAAACTTTTTGACCCTCAATGAGTATTAGAAGTAACTAAAACGTTGAATTAATAAAAAGAGAAAAGGAAAAAACAGATGAAGGACAGGCTTCATACCAGTTTTGCTAAAGGAGCTCCCATCCCTCTATTGAGGAACGATAGACAACACTGAGCTTTGCTTTTAGGTGTCAAATAGACCTTCGTGTGAGGGAACTCACCAGCTACCATATCTCGGCATGTTTATTACTGGGGTGAGAAAAAACCCAGATATGTGTGAATGATCTCTCCAACGTTGTAAAAGCCTCAGCAGTTAATCAGCAGTTCTGTTGGGACACAACAGGCTCCTGTCACCACAACTCAGGTGAGTTGCCCAAAGGTTTGCTGCTAACACATCAGTTTCTACACTGCTAGAAGAGGCAGTTCCTGTGCTGCCCCATTCCCTGTCTCTTCCCCACATCCCACCACAAACACAACGGTTTATCAGCTTGCTCTTTCTTTCCTCCTGGAGCCAATACACTCAGGCAGCAGACATTGCCAGATCTTTGATCAAGATGAGTAATTTGGATTTTGCTCATCTTCTCTGAAAAGGAATGGTTAGGAGCTTTTACTGGTGCATCTGCAGCATGGAGCCCTCTGGGCTTCATTCTGTGATGCTCTTGTGTCATTAGTGAGACAATACAGCAAAATGAGAGATGAAAGACATCCTAAAACAAATGATCATTAAGAGTCAAAAAAGATCCAATGTTTTGCTAGACATTAATTACACACATTATAAATGATTAATACTGTTCCTATGCTTTTTATTATTACTATAATTATTATTAAATATTATATTTAATACAAAAGAATCTTATTTCATAAGGGATAAGGTAAAAGAAGCATATATCCCATATTTCACAGTGTAGCAGCAAACACTCATAAGCTCTTAAATGATTTTTGAAACTAATTCCCCATGTCATTAAAATCTTAAAAAAAATGAAGGTGCCACTTCAGTGCTTAAGAGAGAGCAAAAATAAGCTTGTTTCTTCAGAGAAATCAATTGTAACGCCAGGAAAGTCTAATCCAAAATGTTAAATAATTTCTTGAAAACAGGGATTCACACTCACAGTAGTTGTTAGTCTGTAGATTCTTTTATTCCTTCTTTCTGGCCAAATGAATCCAAGTCTGAATTTTGGCATGGCTTCTACATAGAAAAGGATTAGGTGATCTTCCCACCTGCTGTGCTATCTAGTGGTGTAAATCTGCTTCACTAAGCTGAGAAATGGAAATACAAAGCCTGTCAGGGACAATGGGGAACAAAGCAGCCAGTTGAAATTTCTGATCAGTATGAAAAAAACTAAGAGTTTCTTTCTCTTCCACCAGTGATTCAAAGGAAAGTGTTAAATAACAAGACAGTTAGAAAGATGTCAGTTCTATGTCTTCTGTATTATGCACATCCTGAGATTGTCTCCAAAAATCAGCTCCAGGGGGATTTAGGCAGAGGAATTTTTGCATCTCAAGAAAACTCAAATGCTGAACTAAAATGTGTGAGGATTTAGAAACCTCTGGGTATGTATTTCTAGTCTCCAGGAAATTTCGCATTTGATTAACATGCCTACAGAGATTGTACCAGGGCTTTTCTCTTCCTTACAGGTATCTGCAGAGTAAGTTCCACTTCACATTATTCAGTTCTTCTTTCAATATGGCAGTTAGGAATTTTGAAAATTTCATGTTGCATGCCAAAAGCTGACAAGAAAAAAGAAAAAAAGAAAAAAAAGAATTGAATGGAAGTGGAAAGGCAAACTAACAAAGCTGTTTAGCAAAACTGTCTCATTGCTCTTTTGTTCTACCTTCCACAGTTTTGCTGGAAATGAAATTACTATAAGCAGGGCTGAGATCCTGATTACATTTGATATTCAAATGGACATCAGACAGTTATCTTTCTGTACCAATATTGCATTCACCCATGTGTTGTCACCATAAGTGCTGACAAAGATGTGTGCTGGAAAACTCAATTAGCAAACTACAGATCTATTACAATAATACCATAAAAGATAAATTCCCATTCTAGTCTGAACTTCCTTTCTCCAATGGAAAAAAAAAGTATGCAGTGATACAAGCAGCCATTTTTTGGCTGTGTAGTTCATAAATGGAACTAGACCCACTGTTTTTTCCTTAGGTTGTATTACAATGTCTCAATTAAAGTTAGCCTTATTTAATATTCTGTAAATACTACATAACATAGGAGATGTCAATGGCAAATATTCTTTTGAATGCCACTAAATACTAAAATGGAGAGCAACTTCCATGTCTGTGATCCCTTGAAATGTGAGAATAAGTATGTAGGGAAGCACCACAGATAAGAAGAAATGGCAAACGTGATGATAGGAATTGTAGCTTAGCAGGGAAATTTTCTTACTTCCCCAAAATTTGATATAAATGATTATGTATTTAAGAAAAATGGTAAGCTTGGCACATCACTATGACACAGAATTATATGTATCAATGTTTTAAGTTAAAAGAAAAACTCACAAACAAACAAACCAAAGCAAAAAAACCAACAACCAAACAAAAACCCTCAACAACAAAATAAATGTAAAAATAATAAATAAAACCATGAAAACTGAAGTACTTCTGAGTTTGAACTCTGTCAATAAAGCACACACTGATTCTAGACAGTAGAGGTAGGGTTTTGTGCCTGGAAGGAAAAAAATTGTATTTTCCTTTAAAGAGCATTTTAAGATATCTTCTAAATCTTAATTTTAATTTTTTTTTTCCAAAGAATCTTAATGTGTACATTACTAAAAAAAGCAAACTAGCAGGATATTTTGTACAGATTTTTCCTTGAGCTTATCTACTTCAACAAAACAAATAAAGCATCAGGAGTTAAAGATTTCTATGCAAAGATGAGTTAGTCTGAAATTATTCATGACAAGCAGTACAGAAACAAGACTTCATGTGACGTAGGCATTTCAAGGTTGAAAATTAGTCATATTTCTTAAAATGAGATAAAGAAAGATCTTTCATTGCTTCTCTCTAGAACACACCATTAAGAATTTACAGGGATTAAGGTCACCTGCATCTGACTGATTCCATCCCCATGACTTCCTACAAAGTCATGAGAAGATGGTCACCTCTGCAGAGAGCCTAAACCTTTTTGTTTTCGCCTAAACCTTTTTGTCCTTGGTCTCCATAGTATTAGTGTAGTCCACCTCTCTCATGACTCACTGTGGGAAGAGTACTTTCAGGATTTCTCAAATGTTCCTACTCTTTTCCATTTGGGGCCCTTTTGCACTTTAGATTCTGAAGCTGAAGAAATATTATTTTACAAATTCAACAAGTCCACTGTTCTGTTCCTGCTCTCTCTAATTATAACATCTTCCAAATTTCTTGGAAGAACAGTATCCTTTCTTCATTTCTTGTAATTTCTTTTGCGGAAAAGAAGGAAATGAGTGTCAGTATAATGATTGAACAAACATGCAACTACATTATTTTAAACATTTGGAAAGAGAAATCCCAATACATATGTAAGGTTGCTAAAAATAGTGAAAATAGTATGTGAATTTTGATATTCTTGTTTTCTTCTCATAAGTCAGAAAGAAAACTTTTCAAGCTTCAAGAAGGATTAAATGAGATGTATGCTCAAAAAAAAAAAATTTGCAAGGCTTTGGTTTCATTGTGAGTATCTGAGAGACTTTGAAAGGGCCAAATTCACACAGTGAATAATCCTATTAAATTAACACCTGAAACCAAGTGGAAATAAAATATACCTGGATATTACTATGCTACTATATTCCCATAGTATTCTGTTACTAGACCAAAGTGAACAGAAGACTTCATCAAGTAGTAAAACTTGGAACTCCTCTCTGAGGCAGTTGCCAGCCAAGTGGGATATGTGCACTCCCTGAGGTGTGCAAGACAATCCATAAGGGTGTGGGAACAAAGGGGATTTTGTACCATTATTAAGTTGAATGAATTAAAATTTTAAAACAAATATTAATTTCATTTTATCTTTATTGTAACTGATTTTAACATACATTTTTCCATGTGTTTTACAATTTGCACAAGATATTGGTGATGGGCTCATTTTGGAACCTGCTAAAACCAGCTGTGTGATACAAGGGGAGGGACCCATGCTTCACCTTCTGAGGCTCATTCTCCTTCTGCCAAAACCTTACGGGGTAAGCATAAGACATTTGCGTATAATTTATAAATAACCAAATATATATATATTCTGAGGATGAATACTAAGGTTTTTGGTTTTTTTTTTTACTGTTAGAGGTGTGCAATCAAAATATTGAGAGACCACTGCTCTACTACAGTTGTTATTGATACTGTTTCCACATGCTGCCTGGTCATCTTGAAGCTTGAGTTGATCACTCCTACCTTTGCATAGGTGATGTAGATACCACTCTGAAACCTTCATCTATTTCTCATTCAGGTAAATAAACAAAAAAGTGTTCAATAGGACCCTCTTTCTTTTCACTGACTACCAATGCACCTGCAGGATGATTAGTTCAGATGTTGACAGTTGAACAGTAGAAGTCTAAAGCTACATTAGAGGAGCCCTCCTGCTTGAATCGACCTAGAGAATATTCTCTGTGCAGAGGCTGATTCTTCTACACATGTTAAGAGAGATAAGTATTTTCTGATGCTTTCATTTGTGACATACAGTATTCAGATCGACTTCCAAGAATTTGTAATGAATAAAATTTCTCTGATGGAAGTCTTACGAGTTCCTTCCTTCAGATTAATTTAGTTTAATTAAATGAATCCCCTAAAAAAGCTGGTCCTTATTGGGTAACTGTTTTTTCTACTTTTTTCATTACAAACATTTTAGTAGTAAGAAAAGGAGTGGTGCACTGAATAAAACCAGAAGGAAATTAATTTTTTATTAGTATACTAATTTTAAATACCTTATTCACAAAGGACTTATCAACACACTCTCTGTCACAACCAGACATCTGTAGTAAAAAAATTAATGAAAAACCTACCAAGATTTAGTGAACATTATTGATTCAGTACAATTCTAAAATTGTTTACATATTATCAGAGAAGTAGCAGTGCAAGGGCACAGTTGCATGATTATTGCTGATATTTTTCTCTACATACTAAATGAGCACAGGCAGGCATTTAAGTAGAGTACACTTCAGTTCACCACACCATCATGTTGCCTTTTCATAAAAATATATATCTTTAATATTAGCTCTGCAAAACATTTCATATTTATTTGACTTTTATTTTTATAGTTGCTGATCTCTGGCTTCTGAAAAGACTTGTTAGGAGTTGTAAGTTGTTCTGTAAAGGAAATGAATATCATAATTTGTTTCTTTGGTTTTATTTTCTTAGCACTTGTATTTCCTACCCGTTTTCTCTCTTTAAGGAATCAAAAGAATATAACTGAAGAATTTTATATACAGCCTTTTTTTTCATTGTCTTTCAAACTGGAATTAGAAATATAAGATATTCTAGGGATTCAGGGAACAGCATGCTGAAATGATCTAGCATGCTGAGCTGATTTAGCATTCATAGCAAACACTTGATTTCTTACATTTAAAATAGCTTTTTGTTTTAGCAGTTTGATGTAAGAAGCTGTCTCTGTCACCACTGGCTGTTCACTAGCAGCATGTCTATGTCCAATGAGCCAAACCATCAAAACTATAAATGCTCTGTCATATAAAGAGTAACTAGTTTTAAGGGAAATCATGATAAAATATTGTCCTAGAGGTAGACCATTTACTGAGATATGGATAAAATGCCTGAAGCCTGAGACTGAAGACTATTATTACACAATAAAAGTAACTCTCTCCAGGGGAAATATTTTTATACAGCTATAGCTCAGAAAAGTCACCACCTCATTTATTACAATTTTCTCTTTCTTTCTTTTAAAATGAATGGTGTAAATCTTTCCTGGACAATTCTCTTAAACAGGCTTGGTTGAATTATTCATTTTGAGTAATATTTGTTGTCAATTTAGACTTTATTTTATTCACCAACTTCTGCAAGCTGATCTGGAAATGAAAGCTTGGCCTGAGTGAAGTCAGTGAGAAATTTGCTATGTACTTCAAAAAAGCCAAACTTCATCTTTTTTATTTATTATATGCTCAAATTTTAAAATCCTGTTGATGTATATGAGACTCTGAGAAGGCACACAGTTTGAGTCTAGCCCTTAATTAGAGGGGGTTTAAGTGTGTTTTTTCTTTTAAAAAATTCCAAAATAATATTAGTTTGTTTACTCTAAAGTAATGAAAATATTAGGGGATGACTCACACAGACAAGTCTTCAACTCGCTATCATGCAAACACATTCAAGCCAAAGGTGATAAAATACTAGAGAAAAAAATGTTAAAAGCTTTGTGCAGGTTAAAGCCAACTCTCCAGATTTTATGCTGATGCCTAAATTGCTATTGTGAATTTGTCACAATTCTCTAAATTTTAGCAGAAAGCAAAAAAGGTCAAATTTAAAAGCAAAGACAATCAGTAAAAGTAATGTGATCATTAACAGCAAACAAGAGCTAGTGATTTTAGTGCACCATTATCTAGCATGAAAAAGCCCCTAACACCCAAACCACACAATTGATTAGGAAGAAACATCACAGCCCAAACCAGAGGGGATTACCAACACCATTGGTAATTACCATTAGAGAACTTGATGTAAACTGGGCTGTGCTTGAGATACAGTTTTAACCTCATGTCCCCTGAGACAATAAAAGGCAAAGAGGACAGAAGGCAGAAGATCATCTCAGGGTGTCAGAGAAGAACAGTGGTAATTCTTCTCCTTAATGAGACCATGATGGATGAATACAAACTTAAAGTTATCTGGAATCTGTTGCCATACAGGATACTTCTAGTAATAATAATAGCAATCCTCCCCTTCACCCCCTAAAGAAAACCCAATCAACTTCTTTTTAAGCGGATATGCAAAATTTCAGTTGGTGAACAGTCAACTGTAAAAAGTCAGTTTTAATTTTCTAAAAGATCTCTAACTTAATCCTTAATCAGTTTTCTTAGGACATTATGTGTCAGCACAGTCATATGAGCCATCTCAAGTATTGTTTCACCAATTTATTCTTTAAAAAGCATCCAAAGCTCTTGCAGTTTTGTGTTTCTTTTCATGATGCAGTGAAAATGTATGTTCTGAACTATCACACTGAATAAATGTAAATGGAAGAACTATACCTCAACATCTGCTTATCATAAGCAATATTTGTAATTAAATAGATTATTAAAATTAATAGGATTATTTTTTTAATTTTGTAAGCATTCACTTTCAGATTGATTTTTATTTTAAAAAACCCCAAAACAACAGCAAAAAAATACATCTGCAACCAGTGTTATTCTTTATAAGGACATGTATAAATCCACAAAAATAGATAATTTTTGTATGAAATCCTTTCTTTGAAGTTAAAGGCCATGTTAAAAGGACTTGTGAATAGTGAGTTTAAAACTAAAGAAGCCAGAGAAAAGATTTTTTTTTTCTTTTTCCTTAAATGATGAGATATTCCTGAAGCAAATAAAATACTACTGACATTTAATTTTTTAAGGAATAGATGATTAGTCGATCTGTTCTTCCTTTTTGGTTGTTTCAGATAAGGGCAGATTCAGTACCACAGTATTTGGCAGAGCAATGCTGTTTGTAGAAAGGAAGTCCACCTTTGGACTTCAGAGCATAACTGGGTGTGTGATCCAACCAAAGATCCCTTGAACCTGAACATCTTGACTGCTGGTGCAGTGACATTTTCCCAGCATTCAGCATAAGGAGAAAACTATTAATGATAGAAATCTTAAGAGAAATCTGGTGGTTGCTCAAAATAAATCTCAGTATGATCTTGAAAACCTCATATTTGATGATGGAAGCATTTGGGGCATGCTGCTTAAATGAGCATAAGTTCATTCAGCCTGTTTAGCTGCCACTTTTCAATTTAGCCATATGGGAGGTTTCCAGTCGAGACATTTAATAGACCTAACAACTTGCTGTTCTAGAGAAATTTGATTACAGTGAATACAGCTCTGGCATGCTTCTTACATAGCTGGCAAGGATATGAAACATAGGAAAGCTGTCAGAGGCTGAACTTTTCTTCTTGGCATATCACCTCACAACCATCAAGATTACATAAGTGGATACTGTTTTACTTCTGTGGTCCTACTTCACTCAGTCAAGTTGCTATTATAGACACAAAATACATTCTGAAGTGAAAAATTAAGCTCTTGTCTTTGGAGATAATGGTTTATTTTCCACTGTCATATGAAAAATACCAGTATATATCATGACATGATACACATTTATGTAAAATCTGGAGGAAATACTTTGGACTAAAAAAAAAAAAAACCAAAAATAAAACAAACCTGGCTTCCCACAGAAATTTTCAAGAAGATCTGAGTATTTTTGTTTAATTATTTTGCATGTCATAACATATTTTTTAATTATTCTGCCTTTGTGTTTCTTCATATGTTCATTAGTGACTACCAAATTACCTCATACAGTATCTAAAAAGGGTCAGTATTTTACAGGCAGGAACAAATTATTTGATCTTCCTTTGGTAAGCCTATTCATAAAGTGAGAAAAGTAGGTGTCCTTTCTGTCTTTAAGGTATACAGTAAGGTATTTACTAAGTTATTTTAATTTTCACATTAATAGTTTTCAATTAATTCTTTCAATTGTCCTTTTGATACTTTATCAGCTTCAGTCCTACATTGTTTGCAATATTTTGGCATTGTTTATGGTTCTAACAGTCAACCTCAGTTAAGAAAAATCAGAAGTAAACAGGGAAATACAAAGACATAAAGCTTAGGCTTAATCTGTAGAACTCTAGCAATTTATCAAGTCACAGTTCTAAAAGAAATGACTGCAGGATCAGTTCTGATACTGACAGTTCCACTGTCATCAAAAGCCACATTCTTCTCCATTGTCATTTTTAATTATTATTTGGATATTACAAAGAGAAAGTGACAAAGTTCTGTGGCATTTTAGGGGCAGCTGCTCCTGGCATCCTTCTCTCTCTTCACTTTTCTGTTGGGTTTTTTGCCTTTTTTTTTTTTTTTTACATTGCCTATTTATTGCTCCATAATATTTTGCCATACTTTTTCAGCTGTAAGATCAAATATTTTCTTCCAGGGGTCAAAAAAAATTTTTTATTCATTATCCACTTAAAAAAATGCCACCAAATCAACACCACCCAATTCAAAATCAGAAGTGTACTTCTTTTTTTAGGACAAAGAATATCCAGAAATAACTTTAAAATTGAAATTCATGTCATACAACTTAAGCTGAGAACTAGCTGGTGATGAGGCTAAGTTGGCTGGGTAAGGCTTCTTGGTAGTCAGCAATAAATAGGCACCTCTAGAGGGCAATTCATCCTATTACCTTAAATGTCTTATAATGTCTGTTAATTGCTCTACCCTAGAGGCTTTTTCCCAAAGACTAACGAAGCCCCTGCCACTAATTTTACTCAAGATATCATACCTTCAAAAAATTATTGACAAGCTAAGAGAAGAAGAAATAAAAGACAGACAAGATGAAATGCGTTTTTAAGGCAGACTAGGGGAGAAGTTTTCTGTTGATTTTTAAATATACTCTAACTTTTTTATTATTATTGTGAGAAAAAGGGTTCAGAGAATATTGGCACTTAATTAATACTTTAAGAAAGTGATTTTATAAGATATCTCCACACCATTACTGCTTCTGCAAAAAAAAAGTTTCCTTCAAACAAATCATATGAGAAAATGACCTGCATTCTTGATTGGGTTATTTTTTTATTTGTTTACATGCTCCTATCCCCTTATGACACTTGCATACATTTAACCTCACAGAGTCACCCAGGGCAAAACAGGAAAGAATTAGGCATTTCCAGGGTTTAATTAAAATGGAAAAACACTTCCAGCATAGAGGGCAGAACATCTAATATACTTGTATATACATCTGGCCTGAGGAAATGTAGCTAAACATAAATTATTCCATTGTATCAAAGAGGTTTTCATTTAGATGCAAGCGAGGGCCATGAGGGGCTATATTATTGCTGCAGTTCCTAAGACATCACTAAAAGCAGAATAAAATTGTGTTGGCAAACTGTGGATTAAGGATGGGTGAGCCAGTTTCAGAAAATAATTTGTGTCTACCTTGGAGAAAGAAACCCTAGAGGGAGTTTATTAAGGCTGAAGCATTTAGGGGACTTAAATATACATTTTTCTCCTTATTTAGTATGCTTTCCAGCACGATAGAAAAAAATCTTTTCTTCTCTCATGAGGGGAAGAAACAAATTTTGTCTAATTAATTTGTTAATTAATGCTTCTTATTGACAACATCATATTCCCGGTCATGCATCATTTTATATCATTATTTTTATCTAAGACAAAAAGAGAAAGGAATTCTACAGGGGCCAAAAATATGAAATGCTATTAAATATTTTTGTTTGAGAACATCATTTCTAAAGAAAGAAGGAAAGTGAAACAGTTTGTTCTGTCTTGTTATGTGTAAAAAAGTGTCCAGTAATTACATGAACTACTATAATTAAAGCTTTTTTTTTTTTTTTTTTTTGTAAGTGATCAAATGCATTAATTTCTGACAAAAATGAAAAAAAAAACAGTGGAATCTGATGATACAGGGAAAGATAGTAAAGGCAAGTAGAGAATCTTGAGATATTTTCTGCATATTTTTGCAGCACCATCACTGTCATACAATATTTAGGCAGTATTCAAATTTTGGGGAATGCTTTGTTTCTATCCATACCACAGCCTCAGAAAAACACAGCTATCTAGACCATTGTAATAATCACCATCTAAATTGCTCTCCTCCCCCTTAAAAAACTTGGTAGCAAATGAAGTCAGAAGTCCTGGGCAAAGGGATTTTATTGGCCCTTAGTCAGAATTCTACACTGTCCAAAGTTTTTATATATTTTAAATTACTTTGAATGTAAAAATTAAATCTATGTTTCCCAAAGCTTGAAAGTGCCAGAATGCATAGGTGTGGTCTACTCAGACATTCTGGAAAAAACCTGCTGTGATCTCACCCTCGAAATTGTATGAGAATCTAGGGAAGAAAGAACAGGCACTGTAATTGTGGAAGGTCCAATGAATGAGGTAAGTGAGAAATAAAAGAGGATTGTGTTGAAAACATCTGTGGTTAAAATGTCGCCAGAGGGACATTTACATGCAAAACTCTTCAGGGCCATGCCAGGTCTGGTACCATTTATCTATGACCTATTGCAGATAAAACTTATAGACGCTGAAACAATTATCGGGCTATGAAGAGTCCATGATTAAGGATGTAAATTTAAAGGGCTTTGCTGACCATAGCAGCAGCTTTTGCAACAGAAACAGGAAAAGGCACAATGCACTTTTTTTGAAGGCAGAGCTTGATCAATCTACACAATAAGCTATGTGATGCTGTTACCTGTTTTACCAGGGCCCTGGGGCTGATGACTCATATTGACTTTTCTAGACATTTACTTAGTCTTACTTAGAAAATACACTCGCCCACTCTGTTCCTCTTTGTGATTTACTGGAGGACTGGACACTCCGTGAGTATTTATCTTCTTTGATTGTTCACTATATCACAGCAAAAGGATTTTAAAGTGTCAGCTTTTTAGTTGATGCAGAAAGGTAAAAAAAAAAATCCACTGCACCCCTTTTAAGTGGCAATTAAGTAAAGGCCTAAGAAGACGTTGACAGGATAATATTGTAAAAGTTAAACCAATCTTGAAATAACTACTTGAATATATAATATCGCAAAAAAAAAATCTATAGACAGTCTTAAAGCTTTCATTGTACAAGAAGTCTGAGATAAGCATTACCCTTATTGCTGCATGTATCTTCCAAATACTCTCTTTATCTTCTTTTACACCTCTCTGTTAACTTACAGCTCAAACACCCATTAGCAGTACGTTAAGGGTTAGGAAGGTCCAAGTGGTGCCAAGGAATTCCTCCAAGAATGAAGGTACCAAGAGATTCATGAGAGACCTTTCCTCACAGGACACTCAGCACTGCAGATCACACTTCACCTACTGACAGCAAGGTGTAGCTGCTGTGGGATACGAACTCTGTTTTGTAAAACGTGCAGAATGGAAAAAAGTAAAATGAGAAACAAAACAAAAAAAAAAAATCCATACCAACAAACAAAAAGCCCACCAAAAAAACAAAACCAACCAAGAAAAAAAAATTCACCACAAAAAAAAGGAAAAAAAAAAGAACAAAGACAAAATAGACAAAACCATCAAAACCCTCCACCAAAAAACAAGCAAAACCAAGCAAAAACCCACAAAAATAACAACAAAAAACAACCTCTAAAAAAAAAAGAACAACCAACCAGAGAAAGATTTAATATAAGTTTTGTGTGAGTCTGTACAGTATTCTACTGTGGCTAGAGTCTCTCACCTTACCATCTGTTTTTTGGGTTTTTTTTTTTCATTTCCTACCTTCTGATATTATGCCACTTTTTTTCATACAACAGCACAGTCGTAGAGAAGTGGCAAAATATTCCCAAAATATTGCTGCAGATAGGCAAAAGAGATTAATTTAGTTTTCCTTTGAGATACAGTGAGATTGAGAAAAATTAAGCACTGTACTACATAGTCCCCCCTATGAACATTTATTTTAAAGGCTCACATGAATTCCCTAGAGAGACCTGGGAGGAAGAAACCTAAGATATGTCTGTGGAGATGTCTGAGGACTGTAGAGATTACAGTGAAATCAAGCAGATGTATTATAAATCTTCTGAAGTTAGAAACTGTTCTGGTAACATATTTATTTCTTTAAATTTATTTCTAAACATCTGCATCTTCTTTCTGTTTTGTATACCTCTGCCTTCTTCAGACATGCAAAAATTTTCTTCTACAAGAAGAAAAGCTTGAAGTCAAACATAGGTTATGAATGTAGAAAGAAGACATTTTGCTTGGTGAAACAGTAGTTTTTAATTTAGCTTTCCTCTCATTAGAAATTGAAACAAACAGGAAAATGTTGAAATCTACTGTCACAGGGTGATGACTGCATCAGGCTGCTTGGCTGTTGAATATGGATGCTGTAGTCCTTGAGATCCAGACGGGGCATAACTGCTCCTGCGCTTCAGGAATACAATGCCAACAACAGACTAATATTCACAATAACTTCTGTGGGCTTCATGAGAATAGCCTGTGCAACTGGCTGACTTGGAAGCTGAGTTATGCTGGACTTGGCAAGCTGGTGACAAATGACAGAAATTTGCTTGGCAGGAACTGCTTGTAGATGTACATTGATTGGATATTTGGCTTTAGCTGCTTGGTCATTTTCTAATGCTCTGATTTCCTTAAACTGTGGCAAAACCATACTTGTCCCTTTGACAGCACTTCAAATACTTCATGGTTATTTACTTACAAAGTCTTTCTTCTTCTTGAGGATAGAGGATTCTACTTCTCATGCCCGTCCCCAAAGACATGTCAGGATAAATCCAGGAGGGCTGGGGACAGCTGAGGCCCAGTCTGTTACAATTGGATTTATCCCAGATGTCTCTCACTTTGAATGAATGAGACTAATGGGTTCATGAATAAAGCCAGCTCCATTGTGACAATTCTCCAACAGCCACAAACAAACAAACAAACAGAGAAATGAGGAAAAAGTTTCTGCAATTTCTGGAGATGGGAGCATCTCCCCTATGAAAGCAGGAACAGCCATTCAGTCTTCCATAATTAACATCTCCTCTGTAGTGTTATTGGCATTAGGAAAGCTGTTATTTGCCCCTTGAAATCTGAAGGAGCTGCAGTATCAAACTGCTGAATGTCTTTTATGTAACTTGTTAAAAAAAAGAAAAAATACAAAAGATATAATAAAAAATATTCTTGCAAATTTCAGATTAGTCTTTTTAATCTTAATAAATGTCAAATATGTAGAAATCATAGATAACTGTATAATTAGTAGAGGAACACAAAATAAAGCAGAAGTGTGGACATGAGGAGAAGTGAACAAAAGAGCTATCTTTCAGGAGGAAATTATTTTTCAGAATTTTATTAGAATGATTTTAAAGTACTCAAGAAGCATGATGAGGGTATTCATGTGGATTTAGTGCACTTGGATTTTCAAAAGCTTTCTAGAGATCTTTTATAATAAGCTTTTAAAGAAATTAAGCTGTCTCAAAATAAAAGGAAAAATCCTCTCAAGCACTAAGCAATGGTTAAGGGAGAGAAAATAAATTATAAGAACAAGCTGTTATTTCATCAATGAAGGGTGACAGCCAGTGTCAGGTATCTGGGCTGTTATTTGCATTATTCAGAGTATTCTAAACAGTTGGGATCATAAAGGAACAGACTTTGCTGATAATAAAAAATTTGCATGAAGGAAAATGTATTTCTGATTGAAAAGTTACAACTGGACATCTCAACACTTACTGACTAGGTTTTTAGAAGGCAAAATAAATTGCATATCTATAAAATTAAGGTAGCAGTTATGAAGAAGAGATCACCACTCACATAAATTTGCTGCTAATTCTTTGCAATTTGAAATCAGAGGTAGCCAAAGAGCAGACACAAACAACATGGTAGAAACAAATGTGACGCTAAAACATGAGAAAAAAATAAGACTCACATAGATAAAAGAAGAATTAGGAAGTCCATTAAAAGTGAGAGATTCTAGAGGAAATTCCTGCTATGTGAGGACAAGAGAAAACAAATACTGTAACCCTCAGTACTTATTTATTTGTCACCAGAAAAGATTGTGAAATCTGACCATAAAAATGAATTTTAAAAGTGATTAGATAAATTAATGAGGCAGAGGACAATAAATGTCTTTTGAAGACAACAATTTGAATACAATTCTCAAGCTAGGCAGACCTTAACAGATAATTGTTGGAAGCTGAGAAGGTATGCCAGGGAGAGATTATATATTATCTAGGTTTTAGTTTAAGGTAAAAATGAAACTGCCAGCTAATTAAGCAAAACGAGATCTATATTCTAATGTAATAAGGTGCCTAAACGAACTCCCCCTTTTTAGCTTTGCACCCAGAAAATCACTGCAAAAATTGCACAATATAAATCATATCTGTCCCTCTGTTTGCAATAATAAATGTGAACTCCTGATTAAAAACAAATTTTAAAATCTGTGGTTTAGAGACAAAATAAGTAGATAAAATGTAATACATTGAACTGAGACCTAGAGATACTTACTTTTGTTATGTTTTTTTTGTAGTAAGAATACTACTGCTGTCAAAAAATTTTTATAAAATGTGCTAAAAATGTATGGTTGAGATATACATGAGTCATAGTGTTTATGGAACCACAGTACTTACAGAATTTTTATTTGATTTATACCATTGCTCCATTTTGAGTTGATAGCTTAAAATTACCTTTCACAAAAAGGAAAATTTCAAGTTAATTCCTTGCAGCAATGCAAAATTTTTAGGTTTTACTTAGGTCCAAATATTTTTTACAAATTCTATAATTAATGTGAAGAACCTTCTATAGTAAAAATCCCTATGATATTTATTTTATGTTTGGCAAAAATATTAAATTAATATAATAGGTGCATTACTTTCTGAAATATTATTCAATTTCTTAGGTTTCAAGAACTGTCAACATATTGAAAAGTATTTTTACCACAGCCTTCCAGTAAAAATTCTCTTTTTCTCTAAGTTAATTTCTAAATTTAAAAATTAACAATTTTTAGTCTTAGTAATTTGATTAATTATATACAATTAATCCCATATTATAATAATTATATGTCCAGCTCTATGTATAATTATACTTGCAAATATGTATTACAATAATGATATATTTTAATAACTACATACGTGATTACATGTCATATATTATAAATGTACTACAGAAATCTTTTCCCTTCCAAGAAAATTTAAAAAGTGAACTTGGGATCACATTGATTTTTATTTTTCTTTGCTTAACATATATAGCAGGTTTAGGGGTTTGGTATTAAGGAGTTCAGCTCCTCTTAAAAAATCCTGAAAACTAGAATAACAGCAGAAGCACTGTTTTAATTGTTGTTCTCTGCAGGATGATACTGAACTTTGAGGTAATTGTGATATGCCAATGCTTTTCAGATACTTACTGAAAAAGTGTTTGCATTTACTTGAAAAATATTATGTTCTTAGAGAATTAATTTGGAGACAGGCTCACTTTTCCAACAGAGATCTGCCTAAAATGGGTTTCTTGAAAATTCATATTTAGAAGACAAGGATAAAACAAGTAATTATTTTTGGTGTGATACAAGACTCAGGATATATGCACACTCTTTTATGAAGAACATTTATATAATTAGTCAAAACAACTCCTAAAACTTAGGCAACGTGATTTTCTTTCAGATGGCTTCAGAGACAGATGTCTGAACATCACTGCACTCTGATGTGTGTGGAATGATTTTTTCTGGGATATCTGAGACCTGTCTGCTGTGTCCCAACATAGGGCAGAACTCATCTTCCTCAAAGTAGGAGACCTGTTCCTCAGAGAAGGCTTGAAAGCTGATGTGAAGCTGGGACAGGTCTACCGTAGGAAATTCCAGTGAAGATCATTCAAGCCATGAACACTAATACTCTTGGAAAAGCAGGTAATTTCTTCCTGCCTTTAAAATAGAAAGCTTGTAGATAGCAAAAGGAAAACAGGGTGGAATTTGGGCTAACCCCTTGCTCCTTCCGAGACAAGAGATGGCAAGAGGGAATATGATCAGCAGTACATCTCAACCTGGCCTTAAATGGGTTCCTTGCCTTGAGAGAGCCCGTGAAGAGCCTCATCCTTGCCTACATTTATGCTGTGGTTTTTCAAAACATCACCCTTGTCTCCTTGTCTTCCTGATGAGTAAGCATTTTGGTTTTGCTTTAGTCAATAGATATTTCCATTTATGAGGATGTAAATTTTTCACAGATATTGCAATACCCAGTAAAACAATGTGTTTTGTACATCATCAAGAGTGCCTGTGACTCCTTCCAGTGCATTCCTACATTTTCAACTCCAACTTGATATCAGTAACATGGCAATTTTTGCAGGACTGATTTTAATTTAAGAAAAAACACTTTTGACAATGAAATTGTTATTTTAAGTTCATTTTTAATGAGGAAGTAAATAAATTTTCTTATCACCACTTGCCAACAAGCACACTCACACACATGCATGTATAAACATACAGACCTATCAACATGCATATAGCTATGTGGAAGTAAAAGCTGGTAAAAGTTATATATAAAATATGTAACCTGTTCCCTATATGATTGTACTGTTCCAAATGAAATATTTCTTCCTTCACATTATATTTTTTATAATGCAAGGATATCAGTATTTTTAACTGCAGCTTGATGTCACAGAACTTGTCATTGTGATGAACTTTCCTGGTAAGTGAAATAACATTTTCCAAAATACACTTTAATTACTGTTTTATGAGAGATGGAAACATAAGACAAATACAACTTATTTTCTTTTTGCTTGTCCTGATGCAAACTAGTAGATTAAATGAAATAATTTCACTGTATTTTAAGTGCAATCATCTCCTCGGTAATTAAAAAGATACACTTAACCCATATTGTCACATACCACAGCTAAGAAAACCATGAGGAATTCAAGATGAAGGGCATGACTTTCAGCTTGGAAGTTAGAGAATGAGAGAAAAACTGACTTGAAAATACAGGTATGCTAAGTATCTTACACCTCACCAGCTCAGATGCAAAACCTGTTCAAGAATTGTAGGAGAACTATTTTCACATTTTTTTTCTAAATAGTTTTTTGTTTGCAGTTTCTGACAGACTTTTCTGATTTCTATATATTCAATTTAATATTGTTTCCTTTTAATTTACCTGCATTCATGACATGTTTAAAGGGTAGATATTTTTATAGCTATGTGAAATGTGCATAAATGTTTTGAAAAGCCATAAATAAGCCATTTCTAAAGGATGCATTTTTCTTCTTTAATTAGTCATTAATTGTCTCATAATATTTGATGATCTTGCTGCTTAAGAGACACTGTGCAAACAGTGGAGCCCAGAGACTATAAAAATTCTATTAGTGTTCATTACCACAGTGCATCTCCTAGAAGTCTAAAGAAGACATCTGGATTAAAGCTAGGAAATGACTCAATGCAGATCACAAATCAGACCAGCAGAGCAGTGTTTATGAATTCTCATGTACACAGAATATCTATTATGTTAATACTGAAATACAGTTAAGGCAACACAACTTCAAACTAATCCTTCAATGACTCATTTAGGAAAGAAGAAGGAAAGTGAAAGAAACATAACTTTTTAAAATCACTTTAATATAACCTGGGACAACAAACTATTATGCTATATCCAGAACTGCCACTATAGAGCAGAATTAGTGATGTTTGTCTTCCCTGGTTGTTCATTGTCATACTTAAAACCATTTCTAATTCTCTTAAATTTAACTTTAAAATTATATGGTTTGCAATGATTGGTGATGAGCCTGTTGAATTCCTATTTTTTTAGTCTTAGAAAGTGAGTGGATAGGAAATCTGATCATAGTTTTATTTTATTTTTAACTAGAAAAATTACTGGTATAGCAACTTGCCTACACTAGGGAGGCATATTTGTTTCTCAAGCTGACTATAAAAATTTATTCTGAGAGGTATTAAAAACCTCTAAATTTTTAGGCCCTTCTGGTCCTGAAAAAACCTCACTATCCATGGTGATTAGAAAGATAAGAATACAAAAATTAACATTTATTTGGTTTTTTTTGTGTCACAATGGTTGGTGGTGGAGGGCACTTTTTCAGAGGAAAATAACCTGTTTCACAACAACAAAAACACCTTTTAACACTTAAGTCTGGAAGAAGCAAATTCTGATAAAATCTAGCCATTTTAAGGAAAAACTACATTAGCAGTACAGTTACTAAGTACTTGGGCTTCTGAGAGCATGATTACAGCAACTGAGCATATTAAGTACAGAAATCCAAACTGTGAACCACTGAAGCACAGACTGCAAAATAAAAGTACTTACTTTTTTCCCTCTTTTTCTCACTGCATGTGTATTTCCCAGTGTGTGTACTACACATTTCCTTAAGGCACTCTTAAAGCTGCTTCAGGGATAATGTTTGTGGGCCACCAGGACCTATGTTGAATTTACTATGCAAACTCAGTTTGAAAGGCATGAGGCACCTTCACCACAGATTTCAAAGTGAATTAGCATAATAAATACAGTATAGGCTTTAAATCTTCCTTTTAGGTGAATATGACAGATGTGTAAGCCATTTCTACAGTAAGTCTACTCTGAATAATTTGAAGTGCTCAGGAGATAAAATTTGAGGTCATAGAAGGATGTATAATAGCTAAAGGAAATATATAAGGAAAATCTGTCTATATCCTTTAGTCATTTTATACATAAAAAAATTAATAATACATTGTTTTTGATTTCGGCTTACACTTGCTATAAGTTCCTTGGAACTCAACAAAAACTTTACCACTGACTTACACACTGCCAGGTTTTCACTCTAAGCATTCTATCTTATGACATTTTGTTTGGAACTCTTCCCAATGTTTGGAGCATCCAGCTGGTGATTACACAGAGGAATCAAATTTTAATCCAATATTCTTCTATGATTCTTCATAAGAAACAATGTGAGATACACAGAAATAACATCATGGGTCATCTCAATGTTTAGTTTCCTAAGTTCAGTTTCTTGTATTATCATCCAAGTTGTCCCAGTTCAGAATATTTTCATTATTATGGAATTTCAAAAAAAAACAAAAAAACAAAAAAAACAAACAAAAACCCACAAAACCACAAAAAACCCACAAACAAACAAGCAAAATCTTACATCCAAACACACAATTATAACAGGTTTATAAGGAGTTAAATGAAAATCAGCAGGCAAATACAGGTAAGTTAAGATCCTGAATATTGATTGTGCTGGAAAAGCTAACACAGTATGAGGATATACAGAGATATCAACATTCATGATATCTCAAACTTCACATATAAGTAGGAAAACATGCTTTACAGATTCTTTTGCTTTAACTATTGTTTGGGTTTAACTCAAAAATACATTGAGATTTTTCACTGTGAAAAGCTATATTTGCATTTTCATTCTGTGAGTAATAAAACTATGAGAGTCTGTGTTTTTTCAGGCTACTTCATCTTATGATTCTACTAAGATAGATGAGAGGATTTGTAAAATTCAACTTTTGCCTGCCTAGTGTAGGCCAGTCTTGACACAAAGTTAATGCAAGAAGAAGAGGGATCATCACATTTAACCCCAAAGCCTTAAAGAGGGTAAATTTTCCTTTGGTGATGTCCAGCTCCCTATTAACCATAAATAATTCTGAGATTAATTCCATCTTGAGTACATAATGATGAAGATAGATGTTCACTACAAGTTTTCAAATTTGTAAAATGATTTGATGTCCAAACCTTCAGTGAAAACAATACAATAATTTAATCTGATAATATAAACCATAAACCTGCTCTGTGTCTTTAAATACCCAAATATCTTCTGATATCTACATTCTAACTTTCTCAATACTGTTTTTTCTTTATCTCCATTAAATTTTTATTCACAGACGATGAATTGTCTTTGTCTTACCCCTCACTAGAGAACTAAATTTTATTTTGTTAGGATATTAAATTACATGCTGAGGTACATTTTTGAAATGCAATATTGACTGAGATATTTGAAATTCACACCACCGATTAGTTATGCAATTCAGATTTCCTTTTGGCAACTGAGCATTCAGGCTGAAGGTATCTTTCATGAATTTTATCACTAGTAAAGCTGGATCACTGCAATATTGACAGGAAGTAAGCACAAAGCAGGCATGAAAACAGTTGAAGTGAACCCACTCAAGAAGAGGAATTAATATTCTTGTAAATGCTTTACAGTGTTCTCCCACCTTTGTTTGGTACAAACAAAAGGGAGTATCTGAAGGTGAGTTATACATTTTTTATTGGATTAAGAATGAAGCACAAGGTACATGAAGTGTGCTACAGGAAATTTTCAGTGACACAGGGGAAGTCACACTCCCACCTTTTTTATTTTCAGCGGCAATCTGGAGCTAAAAATCAGTGACAGGCTTTTGGAAATCTTCCCTAAAACACATAAGCTGTTCATGTTTCTGAAGTAGGAAAAAAAACATATTAAATAACTATGTTTTTCAGATAAACTTTTTGTTTGCTTCTTTGACAGTGATTGATAATTCTGAGCCATTTTGTCCTATTCAGTGTCATCAGCATTATTTATATTGCAGTTGACAGTATTATGCCTTTCTAGGTACACAACAAAATATCATTTTCTCAAATCATACAGTGCCTTACAAGCTGGAAAAAAACTGACACTTGAACAGCTTGAACTCAGATGGTGACTGAAAATGCTGGAAAAGATTTTTGGTCCAATATGGAATACATTTGGGACCTCAGCAGTGGAAAATCCTGGTTCTTTTTTCTTAGCTACAGGAGCCAGCCAACTAAGGAGAAAACAATCTATTACTTGCCCTAACACAATATGTTTCAACACAACAGCAATTTTCTTGCTACCTTTTCCTACCTCAAGATAATAGACAAGTCTTATGTTTTCTTCAGCTCCCAATTTGAAAGAAGTTTAAAAAATGCCTTTCAGTATCTTTCAATCAGGCCTCAGCCTTCTTGTCATTCAGCTCCCACTTTATGTAACCTTCTGAAATACTTTTGTAGTAATCTCTAGAGAGGTGTCATGTTAAGGACTATTATCAATGGAGCTGACAATTCCTCCTCAAGAGTGAACACTTGAATGGTGATAGAAAGGAGGCCTGTTTTAGTTTACCTTGTGACTTTAACACAATCTAACTGTTTTCTTGTTGTATGTCAGCCACAAAAATTTCATGCAATGACACCTCTAGCAGTGTCAACTTCACAATTTCATGTTGACAAGTTAGGTGTGTCAAGAGATACTCTTCTGATTCAGTTTGAATGACTTATAAAGTCCCACTGAAACAGAATGGAAATCCCCATTCACCCAGTGAGTTGTGATATTTGAATAAATCAACTCTGTGAGCTGTTTTAGTGAAAATTGAAATTTATCTGATGTAACGTGCTTTACACTGGAGAACTGTAGAAGCACTCAGGATCCACTGGGGGAGTGGTGACTTGTGAATGAAGTATTAATTTCATGAAAGACTCAAGTTTGAATGGAAGATCTCATCTAATTATGTCTGTACTCATCTGTTCAACATAAGGGCTTAACACATTTAGGGAAAGGAAAAATAGCACATTTTCCATAGGCAAAAAAGGAAATAAAAGTACATATAGCACAGGTTCTGAAACATATAAGATATGTACTATGTGTCATAATTTTACAAAATTCAAAAGCTTTTTTTTCACCCCTAAAAATAATTAGATTTCTGACATAATGAAAATAATGCTTCTTAATTACTTGAAGCTGTAGCCTAAGTGTGGAAAGAAAGGAGAGTAATTTTGTGGTTGGCACAGATAGATGAAAGTGGGCGGTATGAAACAACATGCACATTCTGCTTTGGTGAACAATACAAACACATCAGCAATTTCAAAGAACACCAAAGGAAGTAAAAATGTGAGAAGCAACATAAAGATGCAGTTCCAGCAAGGAAATAGAGAAATTACCTAAAACTTTGGAGGAGAAACTTGCTAAGGATACATTATGATAGTCTAGTAACAGTCCAAGTGTAATTTTTGTGGGGAAGTAGACATTAGTGAAACTAATTGGAAAATAAAATAAGACAGTTCTGAAGTTCAGACACCTTTTCAAAGAACTACAGGTAAATAAGTATCACATATCACATAAATCATGACAGTTCTTCATATGTGAGCATTTTTAGTCCTTGAAAAACATAATGTATTTTTATGTGATTTTTACTCTTCGAATTGTGCTATAGTTAATTGAATTACATTGCATTTGTTTCAGGCTTGCAACATACACATAAGCAATTCCTGCACTGCAGCAGGTGATCAGTAACTTCAAAACCAAAACAATGTGACTATGGATCCACAGTCTATAAAGACAGGAAAGAAAACCAGTAGAGGGAAGGAAAAGTAAAAGAAATTACAAAAGAATTATGAAAGGAAAAAAGTGTGCTTTTTTTTATTAACCTATTCTTTATTTTATTTTTTTTATTGTGTTTGTGATAAATTAAAACCACTGACATTGCCATTGACCTTGTTAAAATTTTCTGGTACATGGATCAGAAGAGGAAGGCTAATTCCACTTTCACCCTAGGGCTTCAGCATAGGAAGATACTCCTTTACTTGCTCAGTGGTGTTCATCATATAAAAGTAACTTTGCAAGACTGAAGCACAGATGTGTTACACATTGAGACATACATTTTGCTTGCTTTAAAGAAGATACACCATTGTTTATCTTGAAACTGGTGACCTGAGACCTACTGTGAAACCATGGGGCACTTTTTA
Organism: Calcarius lapponicus; assembly: GCA_039654755.1. Taxonomy (NCBI): domain Eukaryota; kingdom Metazoa; phylum Chordata; class Aves; order Passeriformes; family Fringillidae; genus Calcarius; species Calcarius lapponicus. The sequence continues at coordinate 43,802,524 of CM077462.1, read as the reverse complement.
GAAGTTACATTGTTTTTTGCTTGTAAAGGGCTGAAAAGGACAAAATCAGCTATATAAGTTTACCGAAGACCAGTAAGCAGAAGGTGACAGGAAAAGATTTTGTATTAAAGAGAAGAGCTGACAGAGTTTGAAAATAACTTGTGTAAGTTTTCAAAGCATTTATAATGTTTAGAACATTATTCTGAGCTGTAGTATTTTTTTCTGTTAGCTAACACAAGATGTGTCATTGAACTATAGCATTTAAAGGTGGGGTTTTGGTTGGTATTCTTTTGTTGTTGCGGTGTTGGTTTTTTGTTTGTTGATTTTTCTGAAAACCCTAGAAGCTTTTGCATTTCAACAAAGAGCTGTTAACTTACAGAGGAACAAAAGAAGGCAGGCATTATCCATGGTGTTAAACAAGGTTGAGTCAGTTCATTTTATTTGCAGAAAAGTATAAGAAAACATTTTTCTGTGCTACTTAAATGGCAGAAAATTGCACAGTTGCAAGTGAAGTGTTGTGCACAGAGGTACAGCCCAATTATTTAGGTTGGCTCTTCAGTATATGAATGGACAGCTGTTGCTAAATGGACACTGCTCAAATGATGAAAGCAGATTAATAATGACCTAGACTTACTTTTTTCCCTACTGACTACAAAAAACATCTAGACAATTTGTTCATGTTTGATCTGCAGTGAGAGTTTCTAAAGTCAGCACAGAAATTATTTAGTTGTTTAAGACGTGTATGCACCACTCATTCCTTTCATGGACCAGTCCTGGCATCAACAGACACCTGCAATGACTGCAATACATTACACAGAATCACAGATGTGCTCATGGACAGCTTGTTGTTCACCAGGATCCCCAGGTCCTTCTCTGCAGAGCTGCTTTCCAACAGGTCAGACCCCACCTGCGCTGGTGCATGGGGCTGTTCCTCCACAGGTGCAAGACCCTGCATTTGCCCTTGTTGAAGGTCAGGCAGATCTCTGCCCATCTCTCCAGCCTGTCCAGGTCTTCCTGAAGGGCAGTCTGGGGCATCTGCCACTCCTCCCAGCCTTGTGCCATCGACAAACCGGATAGCATGGCATCTGTAAGAGCTTGATAATAAGAGAAAGGCTTCAAAAAGTGTTTCGTCATTGTGTCTGCTTATCGCAATCACTCTCGAACGCCTGAAAACTGTGCGGGATGGGCGGTGAGCGGCCCTCCTTGAGGCACACAAAAAGGACGGCGAAACTGGTGCAGAACGCGGAGGGGGAAGCGCGGGGCAGAATCCCCGACCTTTGCCTTCCCCCAGCACCGAGCCCGGCTGCAGCCACCCTCGGGAGGCGGCACCGCCCGCCTGGGGCTGCCCCGGCGCTGCGGCCGCGGAGAGAGAGAGACAGAGAGGGAGGGAGAGACAGAGAGACGGAGAGACAGAGAGAGAGAGAGGGAGGGAGAGAGAGACAGAGAGAGAGAGACAGAGAGAGAGACGGAGAAAGAGAGAGAGAGAGGAAGAGGGAGGGAGAGAGAGAGGGAGAGAGAGAGAGACGGAGAGAGAGAGAGAGACAGAGAGAGGGAGAGAGAGACAGAGGGAGAGAGCGCCGCGAGTGCCCCGAGTCTCGGCCGCAGCCCCGGGCACCGCAGCTGCATCCCAGGGCAGGGGCTGCTGCATCCCTGCCGCACCGCGCCCTCTGAGACGCTGCAAACAGCAAAAAAAAAAAAAAAAAAGGGCAAAACCTGCTCCGCTCCCCCCACCCCGTCTCAGCAGCAACAAAAGTAGCACAGTGTGGTGGTGAACTAGCCTATGCTGTTTAAAGTAACTTTATATTTTCTAGCTTTTCTCTATTTTTGTCTTTCTTTGCCTCTCTTACTGTTAAATAAAAATATGTCAATTTTTTGGTGTTAACATTTAATCTCGTTTGGATTTATCTCGGGTTTTTTTGGGAATATTTCAAACCTTCTCCATTCTTTCTGTTTTATTCACTTTTTTCAGTTCTCTTTACTCCTTTGTGATTAAACCAGTTCTCAACAGCCCCTTCATCCAAATAATTGATGGATAAGTTAAACAGTACTGGACCCAGTGTTGAAACTTGGGATACACCATTAGTAACAGGCATTTTAGATCCTGCACCACTGACAACAACCCTCTGGGTTCTGCTGCTCAGACAGTTCTTGATTGGTTGAGAATGTTTTTTGTGAATCTAATATTTTGAAGAAATTGAGCTACTTAAAATGTTTTCTCCTTCAGATTTTTTGGCTGCATGCTGACAACCAATCTTTTAAAGCCTTCCATTTAATAACTACTGACTAGAAAGAAAAGCATCTATGACAAGGAACTAAAAAAAAAATAGAATACAATAAAGCGTTTTGACATAAGCTGGAGAAAAGAGCATTTAGTATAAGGATGCAAGGTAAAGGTTCATTTTTGATTTCCAAACTGTCACAGAAGATAAACAAGAAGGTGATGTCATATGGGGCCAGTGGAACTGTTTCCAAGGTCAAATCCACAGAGACAATGATGAAGTTGCTTGAATTCCTTCATCAGCTCTTTTCTGCTTGTTCTGAAACATCCAAAAGTTATTTCCCTCCAATTGTTCTCCACTGATGTAACATCTGTTAGATTCTGGTCGAATTTGCAGGTCACTACTGTTATTATACAAAAGCAATACTTGCCCATATATCTTCCCAGAAAATGATTTTAGAACTGAGAGACTTGTTTTGTTTTTTGGGGTTTTGTTTGTTTGTTTGGGTTTTTTTTGTTTTGTTTTTTTTTTTGTTTGTTTGTTTTTTTGTTTTTTTTTTTTTTTTAATATTCACTCTTTTTTTGCTTTAAGTTTCATAGAATCACAGAAACATCCAGCTTGGAAGAGGCCTTCAAGATCATCTAGTCCACTGTACTCCTAGCACCACCATGACCACCCCTAAACCATATCCACATCCAGTGCCACATCCAGATGCCTCTTGGACACTTCCAGAGGCAGTGACTCCATCGTCTTTCTAGGCAACTTATTCAAATGCCTAAACACTCTTTTAGTGACGTTTTACCCCCTAGTATTTAAGCTGAACTTTGTCTGATCCTCTTCTTCTTCAAACTTAACAACCCCAGTTCTCTCAGCCATTCTCATAAGACATGTGCTCCAGCTCCTTCACCAGATCCACTGGCCTTGTTCCAGCACCTCACTGTTCTTTTTGAGTTGAAGAGTCCAAAACTGAACACAGTGCCCTCTACACACGGCCTCACCAGCGCTGAGCAGAGGGACAATCACTTTCCTCATCCTGCTGGCCACACTCTTCTTGATACAAGCCAAGGTATCACTGACTCTCCTGGCCACCTAGGCACACTGCAGACTCATGTACAGCCAGCTGCCAACCAGCAACTCCTTTCTGCTGAGCAGTTCTCAAGCTGCTCTTCCGCAAGTCTGGAGTGCTGCATGGGGTTGTTGAAATGCAAGTGCAGGACCTGATACTTGACATGACTGAACATCATGCTGTTGTCCTCAGCCCATTGATCCCGTCTCTCTGGATCTCTCTGTAGAGCCTTCCTGTTCTCAAGCAGATCAACACTTTGTTTGCATTAAGAAACTAAATTTAAATTATGCCAGATTGTCATTAGCACCTGCTTTTACTTTTCACTGTACTCACTGTGACCCACAGCTGGTGTCATCCTTTCTTCAAACTCAAAATGTCTTGGCATCTGCTTGTAAAACATTTGTACAGGGATCATTATTGAAATGTCACTTTGTATAATTGCTATATTTATATAATTGTTTCATATAAGCCAAATGTAGGGTTTGTGTAGCTTCTTTTTCCAAAGAAAAATACAACTGCAGTATAACAAGTACTCTGTTGGCAAATTTTGACATTTTTGTGAAGAGAATCTTTCCTTTCCTACACTGCACAGGCCAGGGACAGTTCAACATCTCAGCAATTCCAGCACAGTTTGTTTGCTCAGCTCACAGACCGCAAGAGTCCTGATCCCTAAAACTGGACTTTTGCACAGAGATATGAACACACCTTCCTTTCCTCACAGCATCATTTGGAATTGTGTATGTTTTATTTCTCTAAATAACAATCTCAAAGCCTCAGAAGCTGTGTACATAAAATATCAGCATTGTCTCGGCTAGACATTACACACACTTGACTTTTCATGTCTATAAATTAATTTTCCCTTTTTTTTTTCCCTTTCACCCTCCATTGTCTTTGAAATACATTGAGTCAGCTTAGCCACAGAATGCTTATAGATCTATTTGGAAGTTAATAATATAAACATTAAAAAGTCATAATTCCATAAAAGATTTGGGGTGTTTTTCCTCATTAATTATGTTCCAGGATACCTTTATTAGTTTTATGTAAGTAACCATATATTTAAAGGAGAGTTCAAATTGTTCAAGTCAAACAAATTGTTACACCCTCATTTTTTGTACCCTGGAATACACTACTAAATCCTCTATGGGACAAGGGGAAAATACAGATGTCCAGAAGGACTCCCAGCAGATATCTGCTGATCACATATATTGTGAGGATAAATACTCGCAAGTCCAAAGGAAAGAATAATTAATTAAGAAGTAAAAATAACATTTTGAAAGTTATATCCTTGAGGATTTATCAGCCCTCTTAAATTCTTGCATATTTTGACAAAGTGAAACTTTAGTTTGTCTATCTTTTCATTTAAATTAAAGTACCATTTGAGTGCTAGTGACCTGAGCTTCTGGCTAAAGCTGATGGCCTCATGTTCCTGAAGTTTAATGAATAAACTATAAAAAAAGTAATGTTAGACAATGGATTACAATAGTACACTTTATCTGGGAAGGTATTTAATAGTTTCTGAAGACAAGTATTATAGCCACACAAGACAATTCATCTGATCTTTCCTAAAGGAGTCGAGAATAAATCAAATATTGAGTTGAGTTGTAGATTAATTGTTTAGCTGACTAGGTACCTTATCTCAGGTGCTAATAAGAAGTAGGGAAATATTTATGTTATATGTTATTGCTGTAGAAAATGCCCTTGTACTTCTGCTAAATGTTTGACTTAAAACACATGGGTCTGTCTGCTGTAGGCATGTGTGACAGGTTAACCCTAACCAGCAGCCAAACACCTACCATGCATTTTGCTTATGTAGCTCTCTCAGAGGACAGGAGGAAGGTAGAAGAATGGTGAGAAGATTTGAGGAGCAGAATAGTAAGAGCATAGGAGGGAAAGCAAAGCAATAAGAGAAATTCCTTCACTTCTTCCCATCAGCAGACGGACGTCCAACTGCTTCCTGGGAAGCAGGGCCTCAGCATGTGTAATGGTTACTTGAGAAGACAAATGGCATAACCATGAACATTTTCCCTCCTTCCTCATTTCTCTGAGCTTTTACTGTTAGACATAAAGGTGATATAATATGTGGCTTTGGCTTTTTTGGATCAGCTGTCACTATATCACTTCCTGACCTCTTGAGCTCACCAGCGTATTCGGATTTAGCAAGGTAACAAGGCAGAAAGATGGAAATCTTGATTCTGTGCAAAGGCTGCTTAGCAATAACTAAAATACTGTTGTAATTTAGCCACAAATGCAAAAACACAGCACCATATGGGCTGGTATAGAAAAAAAGTTAGCCCCATTTCAACCAGACTGTAGAATATGCAATCCTTTGAAAATGTAAAAGAGAAGGTACCCTAGCCAAAATTTCTTGGTTGCCTGCAGAAGGGATAATGAGATCTGCTAAAACAGGAACTCTGGTCAGGGGAAGTCTATCTTACAGCATGACAAAACCTTCTACAGAATAACTCAGTACATTAAATTTATGAACATTTCAGCAACTACTATGGGAACAATAATGAGAATATCTGGCTATGCTTTAGTTTGTGGAAACATATGACAGGGTGCTTAATGTCTCTTATTTACACATCCAGGAGTCTGCGTTTCAATGCCTCTCTTTTGTCTTTTTGAGGACTGCTCTTGCCTGATCCATTCATAAGTGGATACTCAACCATTTCATCATGAAGTTAAAGGAAACACCATGTAACCCATCCACCTTTTGTGGAGCTGCCTACAGAACTGGAGGTGTTGCACACAAGATTCAATGCCTTAGTACCTCCCCTGCTAGCAATAAAAGACATCTGATGTGTCTTTCACCCTTTTATATTTTATATATGTTTTTATACCTTACTCTGTTTCCCTTGAGATCATGGTCTGGTGGATTAACTTTAGAGGAGGATAAGGCTCAGAAAAGTCTCAGCAGAACTGTGTTGAGGGCAGGAGGAATGTGGAAATAGGATGAGAAAAGAAAAAGGAGATTGCTTATCAGCTACTATCTGGGACAAAACTCAATTCAGAGAAAATAAATTCAATTTATTGCCATGTAAAATAGATTTGGATAGTGAGAAGCAAAAATACAAACATTAAAATGGCACTTTTCATCCCCCTTTTCCCAAGCTCAGCTTCACTCCTTCTCTTCCTACACCCCCAATCCCCCCACTTAGTGGTTCAGGAGTGGGTGAGGCTGTAATAATTAGGTGATGCTTCTTCTCCAGTGCTCCTTTATGCTTAGACCTCCTTTCTGCTCCCATCTCTATGAGCTGAACTTCATCAGAAAATATCCACCTTCAATGTCCTCAATGAGCTGCAGGGGAATCTCTGCTCCAGTGGCTGGTACATTTTCTTCTCTCACCTTGGTGCTCCTCTGCTGTTTCTCATTCCCTTTTATTCTCTCCACTTGCTTCTAACTTGCATTTTTGCCCTTTCTTAAGTATGTTTTCCACAAGAAGCCATCATCTTGGCTGAGGGCTAAGATGTGTCCTGCAGCGCATTAGTTTGAGCTGTGGGAACCTGCAGGACAGAGCCCAACCCTGTAGCTCCTGCTGTTGACATCTGGGCACCTGAGCCCAAAACAAGGTGAAAAACTGAAATTATGGTCTCCAGAAGTAGGTGTGGTAATTTAGTCCTCCCACCTGTGCAAGATCAGGGAAAGAATCAGTCACATTTAGTTTGTCTGTGGGACACTTCTGGATAGCAGCAATCTCTGCTAGTGGTTTCTACTTCATATCCAGTAGGCCTTCACTTCTACTTCCATTGTTTGCTAATATTGTTTTGATGTTATGCATTTTCATGGGCAGATATGACAAATAATAATATTTCAGTGTTAAAATTGCTAACTTCAAAACAAGTTGATAACATAAGGTTCAGACTTTAATACCAGCATTTTCCTGCGGTCTCCCTTCCTTTTCTGAGGGGGCATCAAGAAGTGGATAGGATGCCAACCACCTAACTGTAAGTTTGTGTAAAGTCAGTGTCAAACAAACTGACATTCAATAGTTCCATTGCTCTTTCAGTCTTAAATGCAAAACAATTAACAATGCAAGACATAAAAGCCGTTATACAAGAAAAACTTATATTTTTATTGTTTTCAGGGTCCTCTGGGTCCTGATGTTTAGTTTCAGATAAGTATGAGAAACATTATGAAAGTTGTCAGCACTTGGAGGATATGATGACAATGACTGGGTGTCTCATGTTGATAGTGATAGTTCCTTCTTCCTCCAAAGTTTTAATGAGTCCATTATTACATTTTCTACCATGCTTTACTCCTTGATCTTTTTTTCACCAATCTGAAACTCCACAAAGTACATATGGTGCATTGTACATGTAAGACACTTATTCTTGGTCCTTATTTTTATCCCCCAAAACAGCTTTTAATTTTGCATAGCTACCATTAACTTTCTGCTGTTCAGTTGCTGGCAGCTTTGGAGCTTCTAGAATTATCCTGAACCAACACCTTAATGCAACATATTCAAGGAATCTGCTGCTACCCCAACATATTCTTCCTTTACATTGCATCTCACTGACAATTAAGAAATAATTTTCTCTTACACAGAATAAAACTTTTTAGCTTTATATTCATAATTTTAGCCATGCATTTCACACCACGGTTGTATATAAGACTTAGTAAAAGTAAAACAAACGAGGTAATAGCTGCCTATTCATTAAGAAATTCCTGTTGTGGCTAACCAAGCTAAGGTCTAATGCAGACAAGACAAATCTGGATAAAGCCAGACAATAAATGATCTGAGATCTGTGTTGTAGCTTACTAAAAATCTGTAGTTCATTACTAGCAAAGGGGATCTTATATTTACTTGGAAACAGAGATATTTTTAAGAGATTTAACTTGTACATCACATCAATACTCATGGAAGAAAATAAAGCCAGACCAGATTTTGTTTCTAAAGGCAGCTGAATTGATTGATCTTTGTAGTAACAGGAATATAAAGATATGGAAATTATTTTAGTAAGAAGAAAAAATTATTTGCACATCAAAAGCTTAAGAGTAGGAGATGACTTCAGCACTAGAAATTTACGTTCCTCATAAATAAACTGAGGACAAAGATAGTTAGCAATCATACACATGCTTCTATGATTGCTGCAAAAATATCGTCTGATCTGTCAGCATTAGACATTGTGGTAGTGTGATCAATGCCAACAACATGTGCATGTGAGAGCTTTAATAAGGTTTTAGGGAGGAAAAGATAAGCATCTCTTTTACTGTGAGAGATGTTAAAATTGTTTATGGAGAAGATAAGAATTTTTTTATATTTTTAATGGAATGTTTATAAATCTCCAATCAGCTCAAAATAAAAACTTGAAACTGTGACCTATAGAAATCAACAAGATAGATTTATTTCCAGGGAGAAAGGTTGGTATTGACCACTTCATAACACATAGCACAGACAAAGCAAACCTGAAGCAATATTTTTAGGGTATAGAATTTACCAGTATGACAAGAAAAATAAAAAGAGTTAAGGTTTTGCCTGCTTCATAAATGAATTATATACATGAGGAAATATATCAAGGATGCTGAGGACTGGTTAGCCTATAGCTGGTATGAGCAACCATTAATATAAATAATTCACAATTGAACCTTTGTAACAAAATAAAAAGAAAACTAGCCCTATGTATTATGGAGGAAGATGAGGAAACCTGAGAAAAATGTCCTTAGATAAAAAAATGAAATCTTACCCAGGGGCAGCAGCTTGAAAACAACAGGTAGAGATAATGAAGTCACAAATAAAGAACTGGGAAACTGACAAAACTTGAAAAGAACAAAAAAGTGGACAAAAATTTGGATGTGTAAACAATGTGTACTTTGTACTTGAAGATACTGAAACTACCAATGAGCATTGTAGTACAGTGTCTCCAAGTTCTCAGCTTTCCCAGGATGCTTGGTGAGTAGACTAGGTATCTCAGGCATCTCTTCCTGTTTTTCCATAAATTGTAGATATATAAAGCAAAGCTTTTTGTTAGACAGTTGTTTTCTTGTGTTTTGACTGTTCATCTAACTGATTCAGAGAGATGTTTAATGAAAAATACATTATGTATGAAAGATAAATAATCCAACAGTAATAATCTACAGGTATTAAAGCCACAGAAGGAAAACTAGAGAAGAATTATGGGAATATGTTCAGAGCTAAAATAAAAATCAGAGGTACTCAGACAAAGGAATTACAGGCAAGCTGAGTGAAAATGTAGGAAAATATGATCTAGACATACATGTTATCAACTCAACATTACTATTATTATTTTAATTAGAAATTAAACTATATATTGCTTCAATTAAGTCCCTTTTAGATCAGTCTGTCAATCAATTGGTATACCTATATATCTACTTATTTTAGTTGGCTTTATTTTGTCTACCAAATTATGTGAATAGTCACACTACACAAAGCCCAAGAAAGAACTTACCTCTTTGGACCCCCTGTATTGAAGAAGAGTGATCACAGTTGTGCTCCAGCTATTGTCTGTAACAAATAGAAATCAAGCTTCAGTGAGACTGGATAATAATGTAAAGGACACTCACCGTGATTTTAAGCAATAGCCAGACAACTTGTTTAGGCTAAAAAAAACTCCATCCTTCAGGACAGAGAGTTATTATGCAGTTCAGTAATATCTGATAATGCATTTTTTATGTTATTAAAATAGATGTCTTTGGACTTATTTTTCCTAAATTTGGCTTCTAAAAGATAGTCACTCTTCATTTCATTTGTAATCATTGAAATAGCTCAGATGAGACATTCTTTGAAGCAATTTGTTTTTGTTTGTTAGCTATAAACAAAGCCTAGAATTATTAGATGAGAATTGGACATCAGATTTTGAGATATCCACAGTTCATTTCACCCACACACTAGAAGCAAGTATATAACACAACTTTATTTAGCAAATCTGCTCTGCGGTAACAAAATGCAATTGGGCTATCTTTATACAGAATTGGACAAAAGGCAGAATGGAAATCAGTCCCTTTTCTTGTCCATTTCATATTCAACGGTATTCAATTTGACATAATGTTTTAATGAATAATGTCCTTAGCATTCAGGATGGTATTCATGTCACTTAACTTGGTATATCTGAGCTTGTCATGCTAGGCCTCTGGACTGTATCCACCTTAGTCACTATATCCACCTCTTAGGATAGAAAAAGAATGGTACATTTCATAAAAATGCATATATATTCACTTATGATGATGTGCTTAAAAATTTCTATTACTCTCTATGAGCTATTAAATGAGACCATAGTAGCAACTTGGAAATGTGCTATCTGCATGCATCAAAGTCAGTTTTAAGAATTCCAAACCTAGCTCCAATTAGATCTTTTTACTTATTAATTACTGAATTAATTTTGTAAGAATTGACCAATCATGAAGCAACTCTTATTTTGAAATCTCCTAAATAGCAATAAAAGACCCCTACAACCTCCCACAACCAGCAACAAAAATCTTTGTCATATAATTTCTACTTGTCTTTAATAATTTGAAAATGTTCCCATTGAAGATATGGAGAAATCTCTTTTGGCTTTGGGAGGATTATTTGGCCCAAGTTATTATAGACAGATTGAAAAGTCTTCAATGAGAAAAGAAGAAACCATAAATCCAAGTCAAAGATCTGTGTACAGAATAAAATTACACAAAAGCGGCTCATTAAGACTGACTTTGCTCCTAGTTTTCATGCTGCATGTCAAGTGAAATGTAAGGAAAAAATGACTCAGTTCTCTTTGCAGTTGCTTGCCAAAATGTAGATAGTTAGTTAAAGGAACAGCTGTTGTTGCTGCAGACAAGCTGGTCTGTAGAAATTAATTATGATTCTTAAGAATAATCCTGACCTGGGTCACAGATGCAGTGACATAAGTTACATTGTAGACAGTGATCAGAAAAGTAATTTCTTCCTGGAAAACAAAGAAGCCTCCTCAGTTTGATGAAAACCTCAGTGATGGTTCTTTTTTTCATGATAAAGCTGTTTAAGAGAGATGTTTGTTTATAGTTTATGTGGTAGTGGGTGGGTTTTGACCTGAATCATCAATGTAGGAGGGAGTTCAAATGTTTTTCAAAGCAGAATGAAATTGCAAATTGCTTAAGGACAAATTCAAGGTGCAGCCCAGTGTACTTCCAATTATATATAGGAAAATAATTTTCTTTTGACAAAACACCTTTTGAAAATGCTGAGTATTGCAGACAAAAATTATGCATTCTGAGGGGTTTTTCTGTTCAAGTTAGTTGCTAGATTATTATATATATATATATTTGTGTGGATTTGCATAGATTTGTGTAGATTGTAAAAATTTTGACACAGAAAATATTTCTAAGGTTTAAGAAGATAGAACCAATTCAAGCTTCAATACTCATATTAACATAGAGATATCAAGATAATTTCTTTGTGAACTGCTATCTGAATAAATACCAACATCAGTTTTAACACCTTTTCTGGCCTGTAACAGTTTGGACATTAATTTCTGTAAGACTAGTTCCATCATGACATGATTTTATTTTATTTGCTCTTTCTTCAGAGTCATCACCATTAACCTAAGAGGTCAAGTCTTGACACAAAATTTGAAAAGACAGAACATTGGTTTTATTCTTATAAAATTACTAGGTACACACACACACAAAAAAAAAATAAAGTGATTTCAGCTGGAATTTACTACTGGGATCATTTCAAGACATAACAGTAGGGGAAAATATCCTTTATGTTAGACAAAAGAGAAAAAATGTGAAACATTTCTCTTTAAATTTACAATTCCCTCTCAGATTTCAGGTTTCCTGAGTGCCACTTTCTTTACTGTTCTTTCTTTTTTTCTTTCTCTCTAGTTTTCCTATTCTTTTAATTTGTCATTTTGGAGCAGACTCTTATAAGTTTTTCCCAAGGATTCAATTTTAAAAATAAACTAAAATTAATAAACCTTGTTAAATAAGAATCAATTAAATAGGAAACCCTGTGAAAGATTCTCTTGTAACCTTTAAGGTGATGGAAATATCTAGTGCTCTCAAATTTCTTTGTTTTAATGATCAGGCAGTTCTACATTTTTTCTCAAGTCAGCTTCAGTTGCATAGTTTCTGAGCACTTTTCAGAAATGCTTTTTAAAATCTGATGGGCATATGTGGATACTTTTTCCTTTGGTCTCTTACTCAGATGGCTCCTTCTGTACACACTTGGTAGAATTTCTGCCTCTCAGACAGCTGTATTATTCTTCTTAACCTCATAAAACTTTTTTTTTTTTTTTTAATTTTGGGTTGAGTTTTTTTCCCAGCAAAAATAGAATCAAGTTAAAGAAAACACAGCTTAGTGGTCAGAGAGCTGATTCATTTGAATATTAACTTCCACTGACTGGCTCTCTAAAACTGTCTGTACTGGACATGTTTTTACCTGGTACAGAAACATGGTAATTTCTTTTGGGCTATACAATCAACAGCTATAACTCTTCCAGAAATGTCTGTGTGCTTCTAAACAAAAGAGTGTTTCCAGATTTTAAGAGCTTTAAAATTGTTCCAGATTCATTAGCAGTGATAACAAATATAATTCAACCCTGTATTGTACAGTGGAACACAAAAAAATCCAGTTTTATGTTGTATATTCACAAGCAAAGAGAAATTTGCATTCAAATAGACTGGCAGAAAGCTTAAACTTCATTTTGGTTTTTTGGCCACAAGATATCATCCTCCTCTCTTAAGACCACTGTCTTTCAACTTACTTGTACAGTGGGCATTATAGTTGGATTGGTTGGTTTGTGGTTTGATGAGAAGGGGAAGATAACTTTTAGTTTAACACATAATGCACATCTCTAATTTTAAATAAACCACTGTAAAATTAGATGTCATTAAGATCTTGCTGTGAGCAGGCAGATAATGCACAGTACTTCTCCAAGAAATATTCTCTAACAGACAGACACTGCTATTGAAGGACACAAACAAGAAAGGTAAAATATTTGCTTGAATATAATTTCATATCAGTTCTCAAGGTTAAGCAAAAAATGGTTTCAGCTAGATTTGGACAAAGGAATATGAGAACAGTGATAGAGCAATAATGCATTTCAGCTTAACATTAAAAAAATATGCTGAAATGACTAGTTATTCTGGCAAAGCAGACTCACTTATCCATGGATATAATTGGAAATCATTGACTAAACTATTCAAATAGTCACAGGTGTTTCTAAACTGTGGACTGGATGACTGCACAAATAACAGTCACACTTTGCAATTCTGTGACATTTCCTCTGTGTCTTTAAATCCCCCTGAAGTAGTCACAAACATTCTCTGTACATTTTAGACAGTTACAAGTTAATTCAACCTTCCTTAAGTGAAATAAAGGAAATTGTTCAACTGACAGTGCCAGTAGAAAGTGAGAATAGCAATAGAAAAGGGCTTTACCTGTTTATGTATCCACACCTATCTATCTATCTATCTATCTATCTATCTATCTATCTATCTATCTATCTATCTATCTATCTATCTATCTATACCTAAGGGTGCATCAGGATATATCAGGCAATGGCTCAAGATCCAAGAGGAAACCAGTAATGAGCGGTGTCCCTCAAAGGTCTATTCTGGGACCAGTACTATTTAGTGCCTTCATTAATGACATAGATGGGATTGAGCACACCTGCAGCAAGTAATACCAAACTAAGTGGTGCAGTTGATTCATGGGAGGGAAGGGATGCCATCCAGATCAGACCTTGACAGTGCATGTGAACCTCATGTGAACCTTGTGAGTGCATGTGAACCTCATGAAGTTTGCTAAAGCCAAGTGAAAAATCCCACACCTGGGTGAGGACAACCAGCAATATTGACACAGACTGGGAAATATTGGTGCATGAAAAATTAGTTCTAAGTCGGTTGCGTGTGCTTGTAGCCCAGAAATCCAGCCATGATGACTGCATCAAAAGAGGGGTGGCCGGCAGGTTGAGAGAGGTGATTCTGTCCCTCTGTTCTGGTGAGATCCCACTTGGTGTGCTGTGTTCAGCTCTGGGGCTCCAAGCACAAGAAAGACATGAAGCCTTTAGAATATGTCTAGAGGAGGTCCAGGAAAATAGTCAGGAACCTGGAGCACCTCTCCCATGAAGGCAGTCTGAGAGAGCTGGGGCTGTCCAGCCCAAAGTATCCAGGGAGACTGTATTGCAGTCTTTCAACATATAAAGTATGCTTATAAAAAAGTAAACCCACATGGTAGTAACAGGAGAAGTACCATTAGTTAGTTGAGAAGGATACAACAGTGTAGCATCTTTGTTTTCTCCCTCTTTTTATAGTTTCATTCCACTAACAGCTTTCTGGAGAGGACAGCAAAACTAGTCAAGAGTATATTATTGGAAGAGAGATGGATGTCAGGATGTCATATTAAATGCATAGAGAAAGACCAAGCACATTAGACAGTCACAGGGGCACATTTTAGTTAAACTTACAATCTCTCAAATTAAGGCCATGATTATGATCTAACTGAGAAATTTGTATCATTTGCAGGTGGAAGGGGAATTAAGACCACTCAATTCAGTGAAAGTTGTTCTTGACTTACAACAGTGCAACTCTAGAACAGAAGTTCTAAGTTTGTATTAGGAATGGGTTGGTTTTTTTTTAATTCTCAATCCTCATTGACACAGTTTTCATATGGAGTTTCATAACATAAATGGATTAATCAGAGGCAGAAAGGAGTGTCATTCTCCTGCACTGAAAGGGAAGTTACAGGGACAAACTGAAAGCAAGTACATAAGATTCCAATTAACCTACTTTGAAAAATAAAGTTTTTAAACCTCAGTTGTACATCGGTTTTTGCCACCACCTAATCAGAGGTCTATGTCACTTGACAGAAAAGGTCAGTGGTGTAGCACAGTTCCTGTATCCAAATTCCAACAGAATCTCCCATCCCTGATTGATTCCATGCACTTCTTTGTATTTCAGCTGCTCCATAATCAGCAGAAACATTTCATGGGTGTATGTTAACCTGCAAAATATCTTCACTTAGCAATTATTTCAATTGTCTTGTTAATTGGCCACTCTGTGTATGCAGAATCCCTGCTATCAGAAAGAACTGCAAAGCTGTTAAATGTGGACATTAAAAACTGCTGCTTTGTTGCTGACTGGAAAAACATCGAACATACAAATTTTAAATACTTCAAATCTCAAAAGTCTTAACAAAAAAGCTCTAAATAATAATTAGAATTTCCACTTCATACTTGAAAATTAAAGTAACCATCTTAGAAAGAACTGTGATGGTTGTAAATTAAAAACTATGTATTGGGACCAATAAAAAAATTAAACTAATCTACTAAGTTCATAAACTCATAGAATCACAGAATATGCTGAGTTGGGAGGGATGCATCAGGGTCACTGAGTCCAACCCCTGGTCCTGCACAGGATACCCCAAGGGTCAGACTATATGCCTGAGAGCATTGTGCAACACTTTTGGACCCAGACAGGCTAGTGCTGTGACTACTTCCCCAGGGAGCTTGTTCCAGTGTTCAACCATCCTCTGGGTGAAAAAATGATAGCTTGATATCAGCCTGATATCAGCCTGATATCATATCCTGATTGCCAACCTGAACCTCCCCTGTCTCAACTTCATTCTGTTTCCTTGACTCCTATCACTAATCACAAGAGTGAAGAGGTGGGTACCCACCTCACCACTTCCCATCATGAGGGTGTTGACAGTGATGAGATGTCCCTTCAGACCCCTCTAGGCTGTGATCTGTCAAACACGGCCAAACACCACACAGAGCTCAATTCCAAAACAGAGGAATCTAACATGAACATCTGGAAATCCATATAGAATCATACACATGCTGGGTGAATTTCCTAAAAATATTACTATGTGCACAGCTTCAGTCACTGGACTTGTTTGTAGAGAAGTTCTCAAGTGCTCTATATTTGCCTAGGTAGATATGAAAGAATGATGTTAACAGATTTTCAGTGCTCCAAATCCAATTAATCTTACTAGGTTCAGCAGAACTTGCCATTCTTGGCTTGTTGCCTTAGAACACTTAATTAATTTGGCCCCTAATTGTGATTTTCAAGGGAAAGATGCCTAACTTGCTAACTATCTCTATAAATTTGTGAACATGATACCTAAATATGGGACAGAATCTTGAATTTTCTCCTAGGCACTGCTGTGACAATGTAAAAGTGATGAAAAGAGACCCTTTAATCCTTTATCATGATTTATCCAGAAACATATAATAGGAAGCACAAAAAGAAATTGGATTGACTTTTCCACTTTTTGGTTTTGGTTTTGTATCCTTCTTATCCCTACCTGATACACAATTCTTTGAGGAGTTCATGTGCCTGATATTGATTAGAGCTCATGATAGACAACACTAATCTGCTTAGAAGATCACAAAGCCAGAAGAGAACCTGAGCACAGGAAGCAATCCTGACATTACTGAAAAAGTGTGTGCAACTAAAACTGGAAACTGGGACACATGAGGGAATGAACAGAAGAATTTTGTGTATCTTTTGGGGCACCCCCTACAACTTCATACTTTATGTCAATGCGTTTTATGCTCTTGTTGATTGTTGTTGAAATAACTAAATAGCATTAGCATCCCACATTTTTTAATTTTCAAATGAAAGTACTATAATTATTAATTATTAAATAAAATAGCTTTAATAATATGTGGTCTATATTTGTCATCAGGAGACAATTAACATATATTTTCTGTTGGATAATCTATATCCAGAAAAGTTAGGCACAGTTCTTCTCTGGAATACAGGAAATCCAAAGCATGAAATCTTTTTTTGTGAAACTTGACTTTCTTATATCCAGACATAATATGAAACTCTTGCAAACAATGTAAATGCCTAATGTCAATATTCTTATCATCATGGGGATATCCAATAATGTTGTCCATTAGGTTATCTATGGCCTGGGGAGGGAGGAAGGAAGTGAAAAGCTCTTAATCTCTCTTGCAACCATAGCACTGAAAAAATAGGAGCCCTGTGATAGGAAACCAATCAAGCATAAGTAAATATAAGCCTGTAAGTCTGCAATTACAGTATTTTCTTAGTCATGTTTGAGCCTGGTAGCAACCTTGTGGGACTACCTAAAACCTTGTGGGACTACCTATTTACTTTTTTTTCTTAATACAATGAAAATTATACTAAAATGATACTGAAAATGAAGAAGGGGAAATCCAATCTGTTTCAATCCAGATTTCCTCCTAGGTGTGCTAGAGAAATGGCTGCCTATTAATGTTCCTTTTGGCTCCACAACTGTTGAATCCCTGGTTACTTAGGGGCAACAAAAGAAAATAGAACAACATTTGTGTTTTCACCTCATTACATTTCTCATAGTTTCTGCTTTATACAGAACCCCAAGCATTTCTGCTTCACTTCTGCTTCTGCTTCACACAACAGGCTGTTACCAAATTATCAAATCCACTCAACTCCCTTTCTTTTCAATGTCAGGGTAGAAATACTTTCCTTCTACAACTTTCTTCTTTGACATTCTTAATGTGTCCATCTTCAGTCCATCTAGTGTCTGTAGCGTGATTCAGCACAGGAGCTGAAGCTGAGTCAGACTGACAGCACTTGATTGATGATACATTGCTAAGTACACAGAAGCAGCTTGATGGAAATTACTTTAATGAGTGATTTGAATATTCCTGATGCTTGTAGACTACATAAATGTGAGCTACTGAACTTCTTGAATCAAGACAAATTAAACAGAGTTGGCTGAGGTAGTATAAGGAAAAGCAGCTGATTTAGCTTGTACTGAGCCATGTGCTTTTCTTATTTGTAGCTGTTCTAGTAATATTTTTACTCCATCTCATGCATAACACAAATTAAGAGACAGATAAGGAAAAATGATCAATATATCTATATATGGACATAGAGACTGACTTCTCTACTCTGGCTGTCCTTTTTAATCAGTTTTGTCTTCAGATATCCTATGCTCTTTATCATAATTCACCTTAAAGCCCTCCAACCAGTAAAAAAAAAAAAAAAAAGAAAAAAAGAAAAAAAAAAGAAAAATACTTCCAGAAGCAATTTACCTTGTAAATAAATTCAAATTAAAACCCCTACCCTCAAATTGGCAGCACGTTGTGAGCTAATGAACCAACACAGAGCCCCACTGTTTTGAGACAGAATAACATTCAGGCCCCAGTTTTAAATCGTCTGCCTGTGGGCAAACTGTTATAACCATATGGAGCTCCACTGACTTCACAAGGGTAAAGCTGAGAGCCTAATCCTGCACAGCGTTGTCACATAATGCTGACAATCTCAATTGCCAAATAAAAGGTCCAGATTTGTCCCACCAAGCTTTAGGGGTCTGAAGCATTAGATTAATGAGTAGCCTCCCCTTAGGCTACAAAGACTCTCCAGAGAAGAAATAAGACCTGAGGTCCCCACTGGTTATAGGAGAAGACAGCAGCCCCACAGATCCTAAATCAAAAGCATAAATTTAAATTAAACAATTTTAGACTCTGCTCTATAAACTTCTTCTGGGGAGCAACCATAATTTGATTTGTTTGTGTGATGCAGTTGATGAACTTTTAAATGGAATAAATGCATATGGATACAAATGCATTGATTTCCAGAATATTCAGTGTAGCCCTCTGACTAGTGTTATTCTTTTATCCAAAAGCTTCTGCGCAAGCTATTTCTGTGAGCATAGGTGTAAACATTTCATTGATGTTGTTCATTGTATCACCATAATTTTTTGCAAATAGAGAAAGTATCTTATAGATATATATAGATACAGAAATATAGAAATATAGAAAGCCCACTGAAATCTAAACTCTGTTTATGCAAGCTACTATGGTGCCATAATTTTAAAACACACAAAAATCAAAATTTATTGTGATCTGAATAACCCGGTCTAAATAGATAATATTGCAACATAAGAAAACTGTAAAGCATCCATAACTCCTTCTTTTCTCCTTTTGACAACACATAAAACCCTGCTGTGAGGGTGAGAAGTTTTCACAGAAAAAAACAGCATTTTCTGATCAGAAAGCATCTTTTTTATTAGACAAAACTCTGCCAACAACAATAATTTTTAAAAGGGTCTTTTGTTAGTTCATTTGAAAACAAGATGGAGAAACAAAATGTAATAATGTGACTATAATGGAAAGATAGTGTGGATCAAATGATGGGATGAAATAACCAACTGGATGAGACATATTCAGGAGTACACTTCATCCATTCAAAAAAAAAAAAAAATTAAGAAAGATTCTTTTCCTGCCCTACATAGCATGTGAAATAGTCATGCTGATTCAGAAGATATAATTTCTTTCACATAAATGCATAACTGAGATGCAGAGAATCTTTTAAAAGTGAGGGATATATTATGAAAGTATTTAATTTGATTCTTGTCACTGAATAGCTAGCATGGAAAGAGGAAAAGTTATATTTTTCATAGAGAACACATGTTGTTCACAATATATCTTGAGCCCAAATTTTAAAGTAATAAAAAACATTCAAACAGTACTATTTTTTCAGCACCCACAGTCCTACACAATAGAAATACTTGTTCTGGTAGCATAGTTTTTGGAGTAAAACTGCCAGAAAACACAGTGTTGCTGGATGGGGGCCAGTGGAGAGGAGCAACACCTCCAGATGGATAGACCAGGCTTTCATCTGATTCCCAGATACCTCCTTGGGGCTCAAGGGATGCATAAACTCTTTCAAAAGTCTTTCAGTCAAAACCTAATAAGCACACAGTGAAATATTTATACAGTATAGGCAGAGACAACCCCACAGAATGCATCATGGGCGTGTAAGCACATAACATCAGCCTTTCACCCCTAAACTCCAGTGAGCAACAGCTAGAAGAAAAGAGGCAAATCATTCATTCTGAAATCTGTGGGTTTGAGTTGGGGTATATACATGAATTCTTCTGAAAGCCAAACTCTTTCTGTATTTTATTGTTTGTGGTCCATATGTTCACAGTGTCATGGAGCTCCAGAAGGATCTCTCATTCTTTGTGTGGACAGTCTTCAGGAAATTACAAACATCAATGTGTTAGGTCAGATTCACAACAACACAAAGATCTCTTTACAGCAGTTTTGCTACTTAAAAAATCTTTAAGGCAAATTAATGCAATTAACTCCAACTTGATTGCCCTTCTCTACGGCCAAGAATTTGCAAAATACACACACACACAAAAATTGATGACTGAAATAATTCATCATATCAAGAAACAGAGGAAGAATAATGAAATCCAGACTTAAAAATAAAAAAATATGTCTGAGCATTTTTAGACCAGATAAAAGAAAGACTTTTTTCTGTCCTATTTCTGTTCACATGAAATTGGCACAGTGTTAAGAATTATAAATAGAACAGGATTTACACCAATCATTTGTTTTTACTCTAAACTTTGTTTTTCTTTAATTTAAGTTATCTATATCATGTAATTAGAGATTGCTGTAAGGAAGCAATTAATCCCACAAACACCTGACATTTCTAAATTTTCATGAGTTGCACTGATCAGTGAACCCCTTAAATGAATAACTGCCTTAAAATCTCTCTATTTCAAGGAACAACCTTACAAATGCTGAAACCTCTGCTTCTTGGCAACTGTGGTACCATTTGAAATGTCTATGTCTCAGGGCACTTTAAACTAATATTTCATTAGCTGTTAAAACAGGGTAAGGTCTATGCTCTCTATTGATCGCCAAATGAATTGTTGTGAGACCTTATTTCTCCCCTCTAGTACATCACTTTTTCTTGTTTGCTTGTTTTCTGACTCTCATTCTGGAACATGTACAAGGGGTTTGCTTTATCAGAGATTAATAATACTACTGCTATATATATTTTTTCTTTTTTTTTCTTTTTTTTTTTTTTTTGCAGTTGTTATTTACATGTATTGAAATTTGAATTTCAATGCTGGCTTTAGATGGGCCATTAACTAATCTTGAGTCTCCTTGACAATAAAACCAAAGGTAAGAATTTTGGAAATAAGTACAACTGCTATATTAGCATTCATAAAAAGTAGTTTGTTGAATTACAAGTTAGCAGTAAGAGCATGTTGAAGAGTTGTGGAAACATCCCAAATTCTCATTGCATCCTGATGCTCATAACCTTTCTTCCCATATAAAGGTTGTTCATGATACTACATCAGTCATTTGCATGGTAAATGAGATGGACTTCCAAGGGTGAACAAAACTCTGGGCAGTAAAAACTGAATCTGCAGCATTTTTTTTTCTATTCATCAGCTCAATTTCATTAACTATTGCAGAGATCAATCTCCTTTACCTAGTGCATTTCTAATCACATTTGTGCTAGATGAGAATTCATTAGGATCTGTAAATTGCACAGAAAAAGCACTGAGACCTAGCCAGTGCTACTTTTACATTATGCAACTCCAAAAGGAAGTCATGCACATTATTTTTACTATCCTTTAGATTTTGGCAACCCAAGACAGAGAAAGAAATGGTGATTTCATCTTTCTAAAACTCAGGGGATTGTTCACAGAGACAGGAACACATTTGATGAATTTAGCTTTCATTTTGTTAAAGAGTTACTTACTAATAGCTCTCATTTTGAAATATATGAACAATTTATAAAATGTAATGTGCATATATTTTAGTATCAGAGCAGTCTTGAACCATTCCATTTACTGACATCCATAACTATGTGTTATATATTATTGACTTGATGGACGCCACTTTCATGGTTATGGATTTGGAAGGAAGAGAAATATAATTCATTGAGGTAAGGGCTTATTCTTGTAGAGACACATTATTATGAACTTTTTTTTTTCTAATAAGTATCCTTACAAGCATATAAATGCTCATAAGCATAGATGTTCTTTATATAAAGAATATCTCATAAACTATTCTGAATTCCAGTAAAAAAATACCCCAAATTGTATGAGTTCCCACATATATCACAGTATTTTTTCTATTATATAAATTTGAACATTTTTTAAAGTACACACTTCTCAATATACATACATATGTAAATGGATATACTTATATATGTATGTAGTTATATCTGGCTGGAATGGAGTTAATGTTTTTCTTAAAAGTTCATTGCCATGGCATTTTGCATGAAAGTTTCACTGCTCAGAAAACTAACTGTGAGAAATTCCCTAAGTTTATTCTGACTGACTAAAGAATAATTAAGCCTGTCTCTGCTTTTAGGACTGGTGTGTTTTTTATTGCAAAGGGGATAATCTCATAACAGAAGAGTACTTTCAAGTGGATAATGGTAGTGGGGGACTTGACTATTAGATATAGACAGGTGGGTTTGTAATATCTCTAGAAAACTGGATGGTAATTTGCTTGCTGAATGCAAATGCAGTGAACTTCACAAGATGTTAAGAAAAGCAGGTGGGGGTCATGCTCTGTGGTCCTTATTGTTAATGATATAGGGGGGGCATAGGAAAAAGCATTCTAGAGGCTACACTCTGACTCCAACCCAGGAGATCAACATCCTTGAGCTCCACCATAGGGTTCTGTGAAATAATTCCAGTCCCACATACAAGGCCCAGGATGCAGAGAGGGAGATGAGGCATTTAGGAAGGGAAACAAAATAACCTACACAGGAAGAAAAACTTTCCCCTTAATCAAAGTGGAACAAGGTTGCTGGCACTAACAGCTAAAAGATAACAGAGGAATATTTGAAATAAAACCCAGGCAGACAGCTAGGTGTTGGGGGATTTCCATTCCTGATACTTGTTAATGTGTAATCAGGACTGCCTGACATTCACCACAGAGTTTTGAAGGAACCCAAGTGTGAAGCTGTAGAAGCGGAAGCCAAAATGTGTAAGACATCATCACAAACTGCAGCTGTGCCTGAGGGCTGGCAGGTCACCAATGTAACTCACAGGTAGTACAGGGCTCTGAAGGGAATCCTAGGAACTGCAGACATATGAACCTGGCTTCTTTCCTGAGTATCCATCTGGCAGACTCAGTAATAAAAGTTAAAACCACTGAAATAACAAAAATGTGGAAAAACATAGTCTGATACAAAAGATCAGAAAGGATTCTTTTCTGTTAGGAAAGAATCTGAAGTCAAAAATCACCCCCAAAGCCCCTGGTGTTATTTGAGGAAGTTTGGAAGAGCAAACAGATAAGAAAGATAGGATGGTAACAAAATATTTGGAATTTGAAAAATTCTCTGAATAAAATTCAGTAAAAAAATAAATTGTAACAGGAAAAGTTGTTTTTTCTGGTTTGAAATAAGATTAAAGAGAGTAAAGCGGCCCAGTTCACTTTCTGGGTGGAAAAAGATCACTAATAGATTCTCCATAAATCACTGCGAGGATTAGTTTCATCCAACCTTTTTATCAATGACTTGGAGTAGAAGTCTGCAGTGAAACCTCCACATTTTCAGGTGACAAGAAATCCTTGAGTTTAAATGTAAATAATGTAGGATGATATGTCACGGGAAAAGATTTCTAAATCACATCTGCTGAACTCTGAATTGGAGCTCACGACCTGGAATAGAAATGTTGAAGTCAAAGTCACTGGTTTCTAGAAACATCACCTCTTTATGCAATCAAAGCATTCAAAAAAAAATTCTTGAGCACCATCACAAAGGGATGGAAAACAATGAAGAAGATCTTCTCTTAGAAAATAATAGAATCATTTAGGTTGAAAAAAAACAGCTAAGATCACAGACTCGAGTAGTTTTCCAGCCACTGCCCCCAGCCTGTAGAGCTGTCTGGGGTGGTTGTGGCCCAAGGTTGGGACCCAGCACTTGTCCTTATTCAACCTTGTACCACTGACCTCAGCCTATCAGTACAGACTGTCCAGGACCCTGTGTAGAGAATTCCTGAACTCCAGCACATTACCACTCCTGCCAAACTTGTTGTCATCTGTGAATTTACTGTTGGTACGCTCAATCACCTCATCCTAATAATTGATAAAAGTATTTAACAGACCTGGCCCTAATACTAAGCCATGGGGAACACCACTTGTGACTGGGCACAAAATGGATTTAATTCCATTCACCACCACTCCTTTGACAGACCATGCAGGCAGTTTTCATGAAGTGAACAGTCACCTTCCCAAACCATGAGCAACCAGTTTCTTCAGGAGGTGGTGTCAAAGGCTTTACTGAAGTCTAGAGAGACAATATTCACAATCTTTCCCTGATCCACTAAAAGCGTTACCCTGTCATAGGAGATCAGGCTGGCCAAGCAGGACTTCCCTTTCATAAACCCATTCTGGCTGTGCCTGATCCTCTCATTGTCCTTTACATGCTACATGATGGCACTGAAGATGATCTGCTCCTGCAGAATATTTTGGAGTGTATACAACTTGGCTTCTGAACAGCTGGTTTTCTCTACATTTCAAAGACAGAGTGGAGTTAGAAAGGGCACAGAAAAGGGCAACTGAAGCAATTATGGAGCTTGAATAGAAGCAATCCTGCCTTTTAAAATATCTTTGTTCAATAAAAAGAGTAAGACTGAGTGTAACTTAGGTGGGTACATCCCTAGAAGGCTGACCCTTTAGTCATTTGCTGAAGAGAAGTGTTTAAGTCAAAGGCATTTTTAAGACATGCATTATTTCACAGAAATTTTAGGATATCTTGATTGGGAATTCAAATTTAATTCAGGGCCATGTCTTTGGGGCTAGAAACCTTAAAAGCAAGTATTATCTTCAGCAAAACTGAGTCAGTTTTCAGATTCAGAAACCAGGGGCTTGAATTACTTGCTTAATCAAGCACAAAGTAAGATCCTTGCACGACTAACATTTTTAGAATATCCGATACATCTGCATAGGTACTGTGCATGTAACACCATGTCCTCTGGAGCAGCAAATGGAGGCCAAAACAGAAAAATCAGTGCATTTTACAGTTATGTACAGGAAATTAAACTGCACACACTATATCTTATCTGCAATCAAAAAAAAAAAAAAAACAGACAACAAATACAAAAAAAAAAAAACAAACAAAACCCCCAAACAACCCCTCTCCCCCCAAAAAAAAAACCCCAAAAACGCACAACCCCCCAAAAAAAGTGGACAAAAAATTAAAACCCCACACACAAAAAACCCAGACAAAAGAACAATCACCTGAAAAATACAGGAACAAATAATATCAGGAGGCTAAATATTATACCTGTAGTTTCACTCATGTAATAGCAAATAGCAGCTTTCTCAGTTCTTAGTGATGTGGAAATGATGATGGATTTGAAACAGATAAATGCAAGTTCTACTCAGCCCAAATATGTAGATTATTATCTACATGTTCTCCTATAGCATCTAAACTGTACACAATATCCACTTTTACCCTTGGAATTTCTTGGCTGCACGTCTAAAGCTTTATACAATGAAGTATAATTTACCTGACAGTTAGCTGACAAATAAAAAATAGATAAAATCTTGAGCAGTATAAAACTTACTTTAAATGCGCAGTTCACCAATTTCTACTGAAGAAATTCAAATGCAATAGCTCAGTTTACTCTAGTAACATGGCTTTTAGTCAGTATGATTTCACTTTAAAATGTTACTTTGTCTCCCTTAAAAAATAAGACAACTGAATGTGCATTAAAATTGAATTAAAAATTATGATATTAATAAAAGGAAGGGATAGCTGGATAAGAAACTTCTCTTGACTACCAAATAGTTGAGTTCTCATTGGAGTTTTTGTTGTGCAACATCGTTCCACAAATTTTTCTTAAATGTTGGCAGAGTGCATCCGCATAATTCAGACAGAGAATTCATCTCCTATCTAGGCAACTGAGGGGGAAAAGAAAAAGGGAAAGAAAAGAAAATTAAAAAAAGCAAGAATTTGGGACAATGCCTGAAGCTTTGTAAAATGCTGTTGATTGTGTTGATTATGCTTTCTTTCTAAAAAAATCCACCCAAGAAAAGAAAGGTGGAAACCCTCATCACTGACTGAATGTCACGTTTTGTTATTGCTTGTGCTGAATGTTTGGTTTTTATTTCCAGTTTTCTTTTCAGTTAGACTACTCTGTTAAAGTAAAATAAAACAAACTGTAAACACTGAGAAAGAGTCATGTTGACATGAAATGTTCTTCACTAGGATTTTAATCTTTTATTTCATGGAATATTCAAGTTTACTTCAAATTTAGAATGAAACCAAACATTGATATACTTCAGTAACAGAATCCATACAACTCTTCCCAGTTCAAACAGTGCAGCTAAGTAGATTTAAATAAGGATGTGAGGAAAGGTAAACTTATTAAAACACTGATGAAAAAAATCTCCTCAAAAATATTTATTGAACCAGAGATAGTAGGAATATGTTTAATAGTTCTCATGCATTTCATAACTTGTATTTAGTGTTTTGATGATAAGAGGTCTCACAATTTTACATGTTTTTTTGATATTGTCTAGATAGCTGTATTCTATGTATATTTTAGACTTCACTTCAGTGGACTGTAACTGACTTCATTTGGGAGAATAAAAGATCTGACCAAGAATTTAGATAGAAAGCAAGATCCACTTATCAGTTCAGGATGCCTGTTCCATGTAAGTAATAAAATTTATTTTTGCATTAATATTTAGTAGTCCTCCATCATTTATCTGACTGATAATGATTATTATTGCATAGGAATAATAAAATGTTTCTTAAATGAAACTATAACACATTTAACAATAAACCCAGCTGTTTTGATTGCTTATTTCCCAATTAAGGTATTCAATTGACTATCACAAAATACTATTAAAGAAGGGAAATTGACAATTTTTTTAAAAAAAATTGATACATCTCTACGTATTCAGGCAAAGAAAGAGAAGAATAGTGTTTGTATGGATGAATACTGATCTCTCCCAGAGTTTGCCTATAGAAAATTTAAAATGTTTTGGTTGTTAAGAAATTTATAAAGTGACAAAGTAAGAGGTAACCTTTAAATGAACGTGGCGAATGAATGAATGAATAAATGAACTTCTGGGTAGAACAATTTGCAATTGGTGGATTACTTGTCTCCCACTAAAGGTTTTGATATTGGCTGCAGAAGAAAAATAAACACACAGTGGTTCCCATGTTACTGCAACCAATAGCACTAAACCTGAGTACTATAATTCTTGAAGAAG
Source organism: Calcarius lapponicus (assembly GCA_039654755.1). Classification (NCBI taxonomy): domain Eukaryota; kingdom Metazoa; phylum Chordata; class Aves; order Passeriformes; family Fringillidae; genus Calcarius; species Calcarius lapponicus. The sequence continues at coordinate 43,775,332 of CM077462.1, read as the reverse complement.
AGGTTAAAGAGGTTCTTAGATTAACAGAGAGAAATTTTGATCTCAGATGGGAAAAAGATAAATTTGCACGAAACTTTATGTGTTCCTCCCAGATATTTCTATCACATATTACACCTTCTCTGCTTTTTCAGCCTTCTTTAATTTTGAAACCAGTTGCAATTGGTTCTACAACTAGACTAAAAGGTATCAAGCCAACATTTCCATATTTCTCTTATAAATATTATATCAAAAATGAGCAACCTGTTGTTTGTCAACTTCAACTACAGTTGGACTGAAGAAAAAGGCAAAGGACTATTAATGTTTTGCTACTCTAGGAACTTTTGCTGAGACAGGGAATGCTGAATCATTTTCCAATTTCTCTTTTCTCTTCGTTGTAATGTTTATTTTTCACAAATAATAGTTGAGAATTCTTGCAAACAAAGAGAAATGAGAAATTCCAGATACATTACAAAACCCTTTTTAGAGGAGAAGGATTGTTTTCCAGTTTTTTTGTTTCTTAAACTTTTGGAACTATGATTTTTAAATTTTCTTGCTTTTCACTTTGCAAGTGTGTCTTTTGTGTTGATAATAGATGTATTGTAGCTTCTGCAAAGCATTCAGGGAAAAAGCATTATTTTTATATATTTTGTTACTACTTTGGGTTTTTTTTTATGAACTTTTCAAGTGGCACACCATTTTTAGAAAGAAGAATTTTGCTCCCTAAAACACTGTCATAGTGTGAACTTCTGTATTACAGGTAATTTTTGAAAAATTAAATTTTGGACTCTCCTTAAGACTCTACGACATTTAAAATAAAACCAAAGGTGATCATTAGTAATTAGTTGAAGTTCTGAATATGAGTGACTGTTTCTCACTTTAGAATATTATAGAAGAGTAAATCAGGCATAAAAATAGGGGAGATGTAAAGCAAAGTGACAGAAAATTACAACATAGATCATGTATTATATGGTCAGTTATTTGTTAATTGGGATGAAATATGCAGCTCCACACAAGGCAAAAGGCCACATCTAAATGGCAAAAGGACATCTTACCTAACCTAACCTAATAATATTCAAGGCCATTTAGAGTGATTGCATTGGCCTGATTAATTTTGCCGTTGAATAATGTATTGGAACAGCCTTGCAATATTTTAATTAATTGATGAATATGTGGTTTTCTTATCCATATTTTAGTATTAGATGACCAATCATTGTCTTCCAGTCAATTAGTCAAAAAATCTTTCCATAATTCTTGTTTCTCAGTGCCAGCAGTTTCCTACTGTAAGATGTGACTCAGCGTAAAGAATTTTACAACATTTGCAATATTTGTATTTCAGCCACTAATCTGATGAAAATATCCAGTAAATAATTCACTAGTTTATGTAAAAATCAAGTGATATTTGAAATGAAGGAGAAAAGAAAGATACAGGGATAAAGTTTCATTAATTTTTAATGCTTACTTTGGGGTTTTTTGCTTATAACTGGAATCAGTCAAACATCATGACACAGGGATTATTTAGAAAAGCTCTATCTCCGTGATAGAGTGAACTGTAGTTCGCTCTCACTTTCCTCAATAAATTCTGGATTTCAGGAGCTTTTGACAAAGTCTTTCTTTTATACTAAGCCACACAAATATTGGTAAAAGGCGTTTGAAAATGGTTTATTGTGGTTGTTCAACAAGTCACAGCGGCCTTAAATGAGAAAGATATACAGTTATGTATGTCTGAAAAGGCTGAAAAGACATTTGACTTTACAATGCAGGCAAACACACAACTTTATACAATGACTGAAAACTGTGCAGGCAAGTGTTTAAAACATGGAGACTATGTGAGAACTGATTTTTGATGCACTAAAAATATAATACAAAATATTACACATTTTTTATTTTTGTAAAGAAAACCCACCCACATGGTAGGCCATAACCATTTTCCCCACAAGGAAGAAAAAGTTATCACATCATTAAAAGAAGAAAACTATTGTTTTATTTAAGCATCAACTCTTTTCTCTCATCTCGGAAAGCTACTCAACAATAAATTTCAGTTCTATTTCTTACCCTGATTGTCTCACCTTTCTGAAACATAGATTATAGATGTCCTCCTTCCAGCTAGGTCACATAATTGCTATTCTTTCAGACCATCGTTTTGGTATGGAGGAAAGGATACAATCATGCTGTACCAGACACTAGAATTTCAATCACTTTTTCCTGGTTTCCTTAAATACTTCTCCTAACTGCTTAGAATGTCAGTGTTTTGGGGTGTTTCCTCCTGCTCTGATAACAGATTCTGTAGAGGACAATTGCCACATGAAATCAGCACCAAGTAATTTACTTAACTCTTCCCCATTATGTTCTCTGTAGTTTATTAGTTAAAAAATGTCTTGTGAATCAGTATAGACAAAAAATACTTTTTCCTTGGCAAAGAAATTGCACACTACTGCCTATAAATAATCATATTTCTCAAAAATTATATTTTCTGGTTATACTCATAAAAACTTTATCAGCCAAGCAGACAGTAGAAGTGGCACCGAAATAATTGTTATAGTAAATTTATTACCGTCTGTCTTAATTACATTAACATATAGAACTAGCTGGTGGTGTGCCAGTTTCTTTCTGAGGTTGTTCCAGATTTCTTCCTTATTCAAATGATCCACAAATTTTGTTTTGAATATAGGTGTAAGTACTTAATTTTTACTTGCATATGATTGATATTGCTAGACAAACACACCTTGTTACTCATAGCTGAAATATTTTTCTACATTACTTGGGCACAGAGGAAGAAACATTTTTTCCATGCCTTGCTAGGTAGAGGTGACACATATGCTTCAGCTGTTACTGTCTTGATGATTCACTTTATTCCAAAGGTTAATACAGTTTCTGAATGTCATTGACTCTATAGTATGCATGAATTTATGATAAAATTACAGGTCAATATATTATGCCTTTCCATTTTTCACTATATACAGAATATAGTGATAACACAGATTAACTACTTAGAATACTAATTAATAGAAGGTATTATATTAAACAAATTAATGGAAAAGTTTTTCTTGAGCCTAATTTTCATTGAAAAAATATATTGCTCAAATATCATGAAAGTGTGTCAGCTATTAACAGTGGAAAACTCTATGAAGACCCTGCCCTGAAGCAACTCATAAAACAAATCCCAATAAAATCCCTAAACTTCACAAGCTCTCTTGCAATCAGCTGAGTGCCAGACTCTCACATTCCCCCCCTTCACTGACCACTAAATTTTTAGTAGTCATCCATATCTACTTATGCCAGCCTCTATTTTCCCCTACATTTTTGTAAGAAAAAGAAACAGCGTGAATCAAACCTACACATCTCCTGCCTTCCTTTCCTCTGAGTTTAAGTCATTTGTGTTATTCTTGGTACTCAGTCTAAGCAATACTAAATGAGTGACAGAAGGAGAATTATTAGAATATTATTCCAAGTATTCTTATTTAAAATTTTTCTGCTTCCCATCTTCTTGCTTTATTTGATTGTCCCAAGAATATATAACATCCTGTTACATGCTCAAAATGCAATTAAAACAATTTTTAAATTAGAGGCAATATACCCAAAAATGTAGGAAAGACCTTTATGTCTTCAGGGTAGAAATCAGAGTATATGATAGTATGCCATGAAATACAAAAAATTCTTTATGGTACAAGGACTTAGGACATTATCATTACTCAGGTAATCAAGATTTTGAGGAAAGAACTAAGTGTGATATGTACTTGATTCTGTTCTGAGAGCACCAAATTTGAATCATCCTATAGGACATTCCCTTTGCTCTTGACTATGGATGCAATTCTGAGTGTTTCTTGTGCTGTGGCATATTTGTTCTACTGAATTATATTATACTCTTTCCACATGGTGACAATAAGCTAACAGGAATTCTGTCTATGGCTAGACTCTAAAATGCATATTTCAATATAGAGAATAATACATCTTAAACATTTCTAATAATACAGGTCTAAGATTTTTGCCATAAAGTTATCTATGTGGATAGGAATGGAACAGAATACAGGATTCCTATATTTAGTAAATTGGCATAAGGAAGGAATCATAGCAGTCTACAGAACCACTGTAATCTGCACACAGATAACTTAAAAAAAGATCATCTGGGCTGAGGTTATTACATGAAATGATCAACTGAATAAAGAAACTTTCAAGAATTCTACTACTCTTCTTCAATGATTAAGAACAAGTAATTAATACTAGTATGATTTTACAAATAATCCTGTTCAATTTCTTTTCAGGTGCTGTTATATCATGATGGGAGCTGATTATTACAGTAAGTAATAATTTTGCTTCCCATCGTGATTTAGCATTAATCTTATGATTACATACTTGGTTTCAATTATTAGCCACATAGGAAACCAACAATATATTATTTATGGTAATGGACATCAATTTGGATTTCAGGTGTGTTTTGCTTTTGGTGACTTTACTGTGCTAGAAATTAAAAATATATCTTTTTTGGTCAAGTATTCAAATTCATGGAATGACTAAATTTGTCCTAAATAATTGAATGCCAGCTACTACAACTGAGAAAATACACCAGGAAAACCATTATTACTTTTCTTTGTTAGAGTGGGAAAACTATTGACAAATAAGAAGAGCAAGGTCTTTGAAAATTTTAATGTATGTAAAACAAGAATATACCCAATCATATTGGATAGCTGTTTTATACTCTGTTACTGGTTTTTACTTGTCTGAGTAAGACAAAAAAGAAACTCTGGGGCAGTGGAGTATAAATATGTAGAATAATGATTTTCAGTGACAAGTCTACTAGACATTGGTAAGTGAAACATAAAAGACACTCAGCAAGACCAAAAAAGAAATCAGTTTAAGAGACATGAGAAAGTGTGAGGGTTTGTAGGATCATTGTGTTCATACTTGTCTTATCCCAGTTCACAGAACAATATGAAAATTTGCATAACAGAGTGAATGAAGGAACTTGAACACAGTAATGAATATGCTAACTGTATTGGATCATTATAGGTGTTGGAAGGTTATGCCCATTTGAAACCTATTGAATAAAACATTGTACAGAAGTTACTAATCAAAATATTCTAATAGTATTATACACCTTCTATTTTTAGTTTGTTTAAGTGCAGATGGATCATGTATGCTCTGATTATACTTGGTGATAGCTGCACAATTTCAGTGTGACCCTGACCTTGTTGTACACACAAGTTATCCTCAACCAAATTTACTCTGGATGACAGATGGGTGACATAGGGAGATAAATGTTACTCAAGACTTGATCTCTGCTAAAAAATGTAACTATTGTCACAAAAAAAAAAATTAAAAAATCCAACATAACATTTGTTATGACTGGAGAAAGGAAGAATTTTAAAGTACATGGAGTTCAGGCGATACAGGTGAAACTTATCTACAACAAGGTACCCCCATGAAATCCAGGCAAACACACATCTGGGACCCTAAATACTGCATTATCTGGATTGGCACTGGAACCAGAACTGGTGATCTTTCTTGATTTCTCCCTTTCTTCCTCTCTTTCTCTCTCCCTTTCTAATTTCCTTCTCTATCTTACCTTTCACCCTGCCCATTATTCAAAACCCACTACCACAGGGTGCCTATGCTAGAAGATAAGGGACTACCAATACCAATTTCCATGCAATAATAAAAGTCTTTAAGCTTCTTTTGTGGACCCTTTGACTTTTTTCATTCTTTTTCAAACACAAGCATCTGTGAATCTTGAGTGCTCCCTTCCTCTTGAGCGCAGTCTGTATTAATAGGAGCTTTGAAGCATTATTGCTTGTCTCCTACCACTTCCATAACACATAGCTTAGTTTCTTTCTCTCTTTCAAAACTGATTTGTATGTTTTCTTTTTTTTTGTCTCTGCCAATCACTCTGCCCTTTATTATCCTACTAGTACAAAAGTGAACACAGTAGCCTTATTGAGATTTCATTTTGGTTTAAATGTCATTTCATAACAACATAATTAAATGCCTTGAAAACAGCAAAAAAATAACCTCAACCCAACATACAGTATCACCTGAAAGAATTAAGTGTAAGAGCAAGTCAGTTTTCTCTCTTGTAAAGTGTTAAGAGATCATGATGGCTAACAGCTTCACTCATGAGGGCTCAGCAATACGGATGTGGAAGGAGAGAATTGGAGCACAGTAACATTTTGGAAGATGGCAATGCAGACAAGTAGGAAAAAAATCACACACCACCTCATCACTTTTATTTACTAGTTAATCAGTGACAGAGAAAGGCAAAATACAACTTTATTAGAGAGGGAAAAAAAGGAACAAGTTGCTAGTTTTACTGGAATAAGAAGGCAAGCAGTACACTTTTCAGTCACTGACATAATTTATCTTTGTGCTTGCAGGTGTTGGAAAAGTTGTGTAATTATTTGAAGTATACATATCATTATACTTTTAAGCTATTTTGAAAAGCAACTCCAATGTAAATTTTCACCAGTTTTACTCAGTATTGTTCAGGCCACTTGCTTTCATTTAAAAGAGAACAAGAACCTTTTCCACCTTGTTTATGAAGATGAGAAAGGACAAGAACAATATTATTCTATGGGAAAAACTTAAAGTTTTCACTCCTCTGTCCCTTCCACCCCCAACAGAAAGTAGAAGGACATTGTAGCAAAGAGTGGAGGGCAAGATCATAGCTCTTAGCAATGTCAGTGGTTCATTATTGTTTTGCATTTATGTCCCAGTACCATCTAATTAGCTTGCTTTGTGATTTACTGACCTAGCTTCATTTGGCATCTTACATCACAGAGAAACATAGGCCCCAGTGCTATTCTGCAATTGGGCACAGAAGTCTGCCATCTACACAGGCTTTATTACAGAGTTAGGCAGAACCTTCCATGCATCAGAGGACATTATTAGAGAGGGTTGGTTATTTGGAAGCCATCTCCATTGTAACAGATATTATCACCCCAGAGGAAAAAAATAAAAGAAAGAATGAATTAAAAAACTAAATCAGACAGTACTACAAGTGGGGAAGCTTAGCTAATACACCGTCCATACACTCTTCTGGTTCATAGGTTACAGCCCAGACTTTGTCCATTTGCTGAAACAATGAAATCATAGCAATGAAATCATAACAGTGAGCTATAAATCCATGGATGTTTCCACATGAAAAAGAGAAATGTAAGGAAATACGCGAGAAGGATATAAACTATACAGCAACCACACTTTTTGTTTTTTTCATTTGCATCAGCTATGGTCTCATCCTAACAAAACCAATCATCACAGAATCACAGAATCCATTGGGCTGGAAGGGAACCTTGATGAGCAACTTGCTCCAACTTCCTGCCATGGCAAGGGGAACCTTCAACTAGACCAGGTTGCTCAGAGCCCCATCTAACCTGCCTTAAACGCCTCAAGGGATGGGGAACCCACAACTTCTTTGGACAACCTGTTCCTGTGTCTCACCATCCTCACAATAAAGTGGTTTTTTTTCCTAATATCTAAACTAAACATATTCTCATTCAGTTTGAACCCATTCCCCTTTCTTGTCATTACATGCTTTTGCAAACTGTCTTTCTCCATCTTCCTGTTAGTTCCCTTCAGGTACTCAAAAACTGAAATTAGGTCACCCCAAAGCCTTGTCTTTAACAATCTTATAATCCCAATTCTCTCAGTTTATCCTAATACAAGAGGTGTTCCATCCATCTTTCTGCACACAAAAACCTTGTCTTTAATTTTGCCTAAACTAAATACATCTTCCAAGTCTCTTCAAAAGTGCTTATTTAAAAATATTCGATGTACAATAATATGAACAAAGATATATTTAATAGATAAATATTACATAAATCAATAAATTTTGGTATTCCAGCTGTGTATGACTTCTTGTCATGGCATAGGAATGGTATTCTCCAATTTAGTGTTTTCACTGAAATCACTCCAAACCATGCACCCCTCAGTCACTCTCCCCTGTTCTTCCCCTGGCAGCAAGTTGGAAAGGAGAATTAAAGGCACAATAGGGAAAGGTCATGGGGTGAGATAAAAAAATTAACTAGAAAGAGCAATAAGAGAAGAAAATGAACAGTAACAACAACAATATTAATGACAGAGTGTAGAAGAAAAGAAATTCTGTTGCTCACCCTGGGTAAATATCCAACAATACCCCACCACTCCTCCACCACCCCTCCACCACCCTACTCCAACTGGAAAGTGAGCCCTCCCACTGTCCCTAGAAAATTATGACAGATGATACAGAATAACCTCTGTGTCCTGGCCAGAGGCGTCCTGCCCCTCCTGGCTACTAAAAAATTAACTCTGGAACTGGGACACCACTTAAACAAAAGTTCCAGGGAAAGTGTTCTGAGCAAGGTACTTCTCTGTAACAGGCCTTTAATTTTCTAATATAAGCTGAAAGAATGTACAAAAAAAAAAAAAAAGGAAGCTGGGTCACAGTGGGATAGCTATTAAGAATATAAGCAAAGTACAAGCAAAAAAAAAAAAAAGTATAAGCAAAAATGACAGACTGCTAGGGGTAAAATTTTGACCTTATTGAAGTCAGTGAAACAGCTCTCATTAACTTCTGCAGACTGAGGATTTCCCTCCAGCTGTTTAACCATTACAGTGTTTTGTAGTCATCATCACATCAGTGTAATCATTTCCAAAATAAGCCTTTTCCAAGCTCTACTAACTTTGGGTGATGGGATCTGTAGAATTTAAAGGCGTAAACTTTAATTAAGGCGTAAACTGTATAAGAAAAAATGCAGCAAGCGACATGTTAGTTCACAATTTTTTGAGACCTGTAAGAATGGAGAAAATAGACCTGCACTGAAGGAAAGAGAAGATTCATTGTTATCCTGTATTATATCCTTCTGAGAGAGAAGAAAACCCAAACCTGTCTTCCTCCTTTCTTACATGGTGGTAATTCTCCATCCTTTCAATTTTCACTGGTATTGGTGTCAGATGTCCTGATTTCCAGATAGTCCTAACTGGGAGCCTCATCTATGGTCAATTACAGCACATGGTCCCAGATTTCTTTATTCTGGAATGTAATAGAGAGGAGTTTTTCTACATCCTGGCCTTCCTTGCATGTGGGGTCATGTCCCATTTAAGTACATGTGCAGGCCTTCTTCCTATTGAAATTAAGACGTTAGAAAAAATGTCAGGCTCATAATCAAATGTTGGCCAATGTCAGCTTAATAGAGGACCATCAAATGGCTCAGAGATGCTCTATTCCACCAAGGCACAGTCTTTTTCATTTTGTTACACAGAAAATAAACTGTTTATATGAACTGCCATGCTGGTAAATGATAACCTTAGAAATTTTTATTCTTAAACCATTCTCCTAAGGAAATTAGTAGTATTTTCTTTCTGCATCCTCTCATTTGCAAAACCCTTTATTATAAAAGGGCAGTTCCCAGCAAATTTCATAAAGGAATAAAGATCTGAGAGAGATCATGTTTCAATGAATTTTTGAGAAAAAAATCAGAGATGGATTAAGATAGCAAACTTATTAATGTGTTCCCTAAGGGACAGCTGGGAATTGACCAGCTGCGCTCTTTGCTAGCCAGACACAACAGCTGTAGCTCTTAACCAGATGTGAATGTGCTTTCATTTGCCCAATTAGCAGCAGACACAAAAAGAAACTCAGGATACTGTTTGAAGGCGTATGAGGCCTCATATGAAAAGTGATTGGACTATTGTAATGCATGCCAGAGACATGAAATGGAAAGGAACACATTTTGAGTTTGGTGCAGCTAAGGAAGCCAGAGGAGACCACAATAGGTTTTCTTTCAAATTAATTAACAAGGGGTATGTCAGTAGTGGAGTAAAAATCTTTACAGAGATACTCAAGGAAAAAGGTTTCATTGGTCATTATGAGAAAACCTCTTGGAATGATGGTAGCTACCAAACAGTTTGAAATGGAATATTAGCATAATATTTGTAAATTTTTCCTACATCTGTTTTCTGGCAAATGCTATTGATAGATTTACAAGTGATTATCTCAGTGTTAATTTGTCACAATTATGTGATTGAGCACTGACCATTTAGCCCTTATTGCAGGAAAGAGAAAGACATGGTTCAGTGTTTGTGCATCTTCATTCCATGGAATTTTTAATCAATGATTCATTTTAGTGTGACCAGTTATCTCAGTTATTACCTGATAGTTCACTTTATCAGTGGGATTCTAATGAGACGTCGGTTTTGCTGATGCTATAGAGTGACTCTAATAGGTTACAAACTAATGGGAAGATGACAGGGTACAAATGAAGACACAAGAAAAGTGAGGACAATGTTTACAAATAGTTGTAGTGAGGCAAAATGAATCTTTAATGATTGATTTCAAATGGAAGGGCTAAATGGCTGATTGTTAAATAGTACTGAAATATTCAAGTAACTTTGTCTGTGGACTATAAAATGCACTTTTTAGAAAATCATATTGATTTTATGATGAAAAAACCACTTAGTGTGTTGGATAATTTATATGAAAATAAAATCATGCTTAAATTGGAAATCTATTGGATGCTGGTCATAACAAATCCAGCTTTTTTTGATTACAACTGTTACTATTTATGCTAGTTAATAACTGATTTCAGAAATATATTGTATACATATTTTTGAATTTTCCTGTCTACAGGAGGAACTATACCTGCTGAAACTCTTAACTTATGAAGATATTTAAAAATGTTTCTATTTTATCAACCAATAGTTTTCAGACTTCATAAAAAGTGAGCCTCTGTCCCTTTACAATAAAAGGTTTAGTGGAAATACATGCAAATCAAAATGTAGTAGCCATCTCCTTTGTACCACAGAGCATATTAAGGCATTTTCACATTGTTCACAAGATGTTCAGAAGATATATATTTTTTGTAGTACAGACCATTTAACTCTTAGGGATAACCCCCCGTGAGGCTTTTTTAATCCAAAATGACAACATTCTATGCATATCTAAATCTTTTAATTACCAGATGATGTCATTTTATTCAATATAATGGTAAATCTATATCAGGTAGTTTAAAATCCTATGCAAAGGTAAGGGTTGTTTCAATATATATAACAAAAATCTAGCTTCAAGGAGAATGAACATGTTATTTTCAAGGCAACTTGCAGAGCACAGTTTGGAAAAATATGTTTTAACAATACATTTACTCTTAAAACAATTTTAAACAGAAGACCACAAAAGGGTAAAGAATGTACAAATATGCAGAGAAATTAATTCAAACATAAAGTAAAATATTCAGGATAGTATGCTGATTCTTGTAGAAACTTATTTCTATGAATAAATTAAAGGAAATGCTTAAGCAATCTTCATGCCTCTCTTATGTGTATACAAGCATGTAAACAAATCTAAAACATGTAGGAGGCACTTTGAACTAAACTGAAGCACAGTGGGAAATTAAACTGAGGATGTTTAAAGCAGATGAGAATAAAACAGAAGAGGGTTGTGTAGCTTTCTAAGAAAAAAAAGAAATTTACAGGAAAACAAACATCAAGTCTCGAAATAACGACAACTAAGAGTATGATCCTTCAGAGCTCATCATACTCTATTTCAAAACTCAGGCCTCCAGAAGTACAGTTCGTCATAGCAAATATAGTGTGACCCCCCCCTCTAATATTCTAAGAATGGAGCAGTCCTTTTATCAGGTTGAGGGTCTAGTGGGAGGATAAAATTCTCTATTAAATCTATTAGATGCTATCCCTGCAAAGGGGTAGAATTGTGTAAAGGGATATGAATACCCCAGGTTCAAACTGACTTTCAGCACCTGTAAATGTCTTCCCCAGCTCTCTTCTCTCTTCCAACACCAGCAGGTGTTGGAAGTTTGTCCAGAATAGCCTGAGATCCTTCAGGGAGGAGAGAAAGAAGCAAGAAAAGTATTATCTTCAGTAGTGTGCTTCCCTTTTGGGGTTACAGTAACAAAAGGAATTTTAAAGGACGATTTCAGGTTGGTAAATGAATGGCAGCTTATTCCTTGTCTCTGTTAGGAGTACTCCACACAGATATCTCTGAGACAAGTCAGTGTTAAAGTGGCTAGTCTTAAGGACAAAGCATAAACCAGCACCATTTTTGTCCTAGGCCAGGGATCAGTTCCTCTTTCTTATTTAGCAGCTAGAGGCATTTAAAATTGGAAGCATGACTGGATCAACAGTCTTATGCAATGCACTATGAATTGTTGCCTGGAATCACCACATGCATGCCAACTAATCCATACGCACAGATGTCCCAGAAGATAGCAAAAGAGTTGATCTTGCTCTAAAAATCCTATAGAGAATCTTGCTTAGAGCTTGATCACAAGCTTATGGAAGCCAAAGGTAAAACTTTTCAACTGTGTATAGAGTAAAATGTATTAGGTGCTTCAGTAGGTGGAGAAATAGAAATTCCTTGTTACCTAAAGAACAGGATCATTATGCAGTAACATGAGTATAAGCAGCAGCTGCAGGCTCTCTAAAAGTAAGCCCAGAAAGGAGCATACTTGAGGAGTAATGTAGAAATAAGTGAGTGCAAACTGAAAAGGACGCTCAGGCAAAGCCCAGATGTCACATTTGTGTGACTGAACCCTCAGGGCAGGTGAACAATCAAGGTATTTGCTCAAAATGGCTACTTCCTGGAAATACCTGCTGCCAAGGCGAAGATGACACTCAGGCAAAGTTTTGCCTACTGTTACCAAATCTATCAATGACTTATGAGTAGCCCTGGAGTCAATCACTGAAAAGAGTCTTGTTACACAAGCAAAGCGACCATACAATACTGGGACCCAAGGATACTACTGAATTCCAGACACAGTTAAGAGTCCAGGGAATGTAAGGAAGCTGCCTAGGAAAAACAGATGGACAAAGTAATAAATAACCCCCCTGTAATAAGTATTTCCTTTTAATTTAAATTCTGAAGGGCAAAATATCTAATAAATATACAAATAAATAAATAAATAGATCACAGCATTATTTAGAGAAAACATAGGGAGTTTAATGTAAATTGCTTCATATATAAACAGCCAGCTTATTACTCTGTAGCTATAGAAGAAGTTTGCAAAAAAAAATGTTTATACTCAAATATTATATTTTATTTTAAAGACCATTAAAAAGTGAGCAACTTAGAGCTGAAACCTTGTCTATTTTCCTTAATTCAAAGACTGCATTCCAGTGATGTTCTCAAGATGTCTCCAGATGGGTTCTTTGGCATAAATACAAGTTCTGCACCAGGGGAACAAAATTTAGGTATAAACTTCAATGGGTATCGTATTGGTAATATAAAGTCACATTATCTAAAACAATAGCACATTCTAATTATGAAGTTATTCTAATTTGTGTATGAAAAAGATCTACTCTTTAGTCATGTTATTCGATTAAAGTTAAGCTGTGTAATGTATAACTAAGCTGGTCTGTTGACCTCTGTCTGGCTCATTTCTCATTTGTGACTCTTGTAACATGTCCCAGTTACTTAACCGTAACTAAAGTCAATCTGTTCTTCTATTTTCTATCATTTTTATTATGCTTTGCTATGCTGCTATCTGTATTGATGTAAAGTTATTTTTAAGGTTACCTTGCACTAGGTAATATGCTCATACCTACCAGATGAGCTATAGCTATATGATAGATCTTTAGGGTATCAGGGATTGTGGTCCATCTAAGGATAGCAGCTGAACACAAGAATCAAGAGGAAAAGAGTATTCCTTCATGTTCTGAAACTTTACCATTCCTGATTGTCACATGAAAGGAAGGTTTCCTTGAACCCTTTTTGTTTGATCCATCTGTCAACACCCCAGGAAAGCTGACACCCTTATGCCCAACCAGTCTGTCACTGTCCCATTATTGGGACTCCACTGATCAGTCTGCTTTATTGGAGTGCAGTTCAACGAACTTGTTCTGGGACATGTGCCAACAGCATATCAGAGTCAAACCCTTTAAAGAGGGACCTCCTCCTGGAACTCTTCAATTTTAGTTGAGTATGTCATCTGCTGCCGATGAGTACTGTCACCCTTGAAAACTCAGCCTTAACAGTTTAGGGAATAATACACTTTATTAATAAACACACTGATAATAGAAAATTGTGACAGGTTAAGGTTTAAAGACTGCTGATCATAAAATCTGACTGCAAAAATGTAATTGAAATAATATATAGACAAGCTCTAATCACCAATGAAATCTATTTCAAGACAATCATTCAGCACACATAGAGTATGGTTTTTGATTAATAGGCATCATTATGGGGGAGAAGACAAGTTCAGTCCATTAACCTGATGCCTTAAGATTTTAGCTTTTATATTTTTCAGATTCTCTACTGCATCAGTGTATAACTCTGAACTCCACTGACTGCCCAAGGTGTAACTATTGAAGGTCTTTAATGAATACCCGCTCTCTTAACTCTGTATAGCCTCTGTTCTTGGTCATCATTCCACAGCACCAAACCAAATCCAGACATTACAATGGAGTCTTCCCCAATTTTTCCCCATCCCTAACTCATTATTGTACTATTTCTTTACATTTAAATAGAGCTTGAGTAACTTTAATCATACATACTTTTATTACTGATTGGTGTAAAATTCTCTTGCTCCTCTCTTAAAATGTAGTTGATAAAATATATAGCTCCTGTTCAGTGAGGGGTGGTTGTATCTTGGAGGCTGGTAGCTTTGGGTTGGAAGTATGTGTTAGTACTATAATCAGATTATAGTGAACCAAATTCATCAACAGTTACTGGCTTGGCAGCAAGACATTTTCTCCTATCTCCCTTGGCTGGCAGCTGCTGTGAGGTTTATCAGCTACAGGATAGCACTGACTTCCTATCCCTGCAAAGATTTCAACATAGCCTGGCCACAGTATGTTCACTCTGCCCTACCCTCCATTTAGCCCCACTTAACATGTACTTAGGGTTGCAGGCTGTGTGTGGAGAATAATTGTGAAATAGATTCTGTGTATGCCAACTGTGTTCCATCCAGGAAGCAGCAACTGCATTTCACCCTGCATTTTCCGTACTGTTACAATGTGAATAAAACTTTCCAATTTTCTCTAATTTTACTGCAGGTCATCTTCCAACACTGCTGCAGTCTTGCAGGAAAAGATGTACCAAGGATGCTGAAAGATACCTCATTCCCTGGCATTTGGCTGAAGACATCTGATAAATGCATGTTGGGATCAAGTATTCACAAGGAACCATGGAGAAGAAAATACTCAAATGAAATCTAGAAAGAATAAGACTTTGCCATTGCAAAACTGGCAGGACAAATATTTCTCTAGTGAACAAGGAGCTAAAAGGCCACAGTCCAGAGTTAGGATCCTTAAACCAAATCTCTTTTCAAGTAAAGAAGCAGCACATATTTTTTACAAAAACAGCTCCAGCACATTGCCAAGCAAAGGAAATCAGCCTCTTCAAAATTTTGGCAAGAGTAGTTTCCTTTAGCTATTAGTTTGTTAGCAAAGAGGGGAGACATATGCTGAGATTCCTCTCTAATGTCTTACAGTCCAAGGGAAATTTCATAACCTCCCTTTTTCTCCCCACAGTCACTCCTTCTCCCCTGGATGCAGCTGTGTGATCAAAGAAAGCGTCACAAAAAGTGACCTTATCTTTCACAAACACTGCTGGGTGCAAGGCCCTTGGTGGCACTGGCTCACACAACAGGCAGTAAAGTAACTGCCAGTCCCAAACTCAGAACATAAATCTTGTTTAAACACTATGGGAAAAGCTTGGCTTTGGGCAGCTCAGAAGCTAAATACTGGGGTGTTGGCTGAAATCACAGCATACCCTCCCACATGAAAGGACAAGAACAGCCTGCACTATACACCCACTCAACACTAGCTCCAGAAATTATGCCAGAAGAAAACCAATTATCAGAGACACACGCTGGTTAAAGGCAGTGAACTGCAAGGCATAAGACTGCAGATGAGGCTGTGAGGGGAAATGTAATCATCAGTTATGTATTTATAAAACCCGGCTCAGTGATTTTGCTCAATATATGCCTGATCACTAAGTAGCATAGCAAAAAAATTTGTCACAACCAAAGGGTGCAGTGCTGCAGTACAATGTATGTGAAACCATTGCCTGCAACAGCATTGCTTAATGTTAACAATAAGAGTCTTGGCTGTAATGTTGTAAATCAAATGCTACTGAGGCCTTGTAATATATCAAGTTCAAGCAGCATAACAAAATAAAAAAAATAAAAAAAAAACAAAACCAAAACCAACCAGCATTTTTTCAGCTTAGAGAAAGGCATTCTTTGTTATGAAATAATGTCAGAGTTTAGCTATTTGGTGCATGGGTTAATGGAGAAAGGGGCAAGTGTATACCACATCCAGTAGGTGAGAACACTATCAGTTATCAGTCTTGATCACGGAAGAGTTTCAGCACACTCCCAGCACTGTAGTGATAACGCAGTGAATGCAGACTTTAGCAGCTAAGGGTCAGCACTCACCATGCATATGTCATAACAATTACTTAGGGTTCAGGGGCAGAAAAGTCAAACAGTAAAATATCAAGCACAACACTAAAAGATTCATAGTAATTCAGGGTTAAAGCACAGGCAATAGATTAATGAACTTTTATTTCTTTCTATCACTGCTTCCATAATCTCCAATTGCCAAAAGTGTGATCCCTCTCAAGTAGCAGGGGGAAAACTATGGTCCTGTAAGCCCCTCTCCTATCTGCTTCTTTTCCTAAGTCTACATCCAGTCCTGCTCTGTCAGTCAGTTTGTGGACGAGTTCCTATACACGGTCCACACACTCCCTTTGGGGAAGCAACCAAAAAACACACCACCCCTACTCTCCCTAACACTTAGAATATTTTGTGATGAATCAATGAGAGGAAGTTTTCATATTTATAAAGCTGAATGAAGGAGGATTTTCTCATTTCACTAAGCACAAAATATACCAACAGGGCATAAAAACATGTGAATCCAGCCAGCATAATGGGTGGCACCAATAAAACTGAACACCTCAAGCACTACCACATGGTAGCAAAGTGGATGTCCTTCAAGATTGAATCCCATGCAAACTGGGATTACAAGTCTTTAAAAAATTCCTGAGAGAGGATTTTGATGCTACTTTTTTCCACTCTGTGGATAAAATATCACAAGTGTGCTACCACATGCTCTAACCACATCTTCTGGCAGCTGTGTTGGCAAATTTTTAAAGACATGGAAAATAACATCTTTCTCCAAATTACATGCTGTGGGAAGTAATATCAGGGCAGCATGTGAAATATGAAGCACAGAAATGAAGCCATCCACATTGGTGTTCAGTGTCAAATCCCTAAAGGTATGCTGTGTGTCTCACAGCAGAAATAAAATATGTCATGTGTTCCCAAGAGGTTGCAATCCAAATTATAAATGAGTTACTGGGCTAAAAGAATAAAAAAAGAGAGTGAAGCATAAGGGACATCTGTATCTCTGCAACAATTGCTATGTATGTGTATAAATATTAGTGTAAAAAAAATTCACTTATTAGCTTCCTCTCCACCTCCCTCACTTGTTTTATTTTTTATTATCTTCTGTAAACGTTGGCATTCTGCAGAAATGAGTTTTCAGAATGTATTTATATAAGCCATTTAGGTTTTATCTGTTGATATATAAATATATAGAAGCTATGTGCATATGCCTTTTATGAGCTTGCATTTAATACAAGGTTAAAACAGGGAATGACCTTATTTTAGGGCCAATTATTAGATATGAAAATATATAGAAAAAGTAGGGACATGCAAGTATTTTAGTATCTGATTTATTTAGAGATATGAATATTAATAGGTATGCATATTTAGTCTTCCAAACATGAATAGACAGATCAGGGGAGGAAAACAGCTATTGTAAAGCTAAGTAGAATAAATCTTTAGATTATATGGAAAGAGTGATAGAACTGGGGAGGAAAAAAAAGTGGGTCTTGGGAAAAATGGGAAGTGTTTGGATGATAAACTGATGAATTCACTAGAATTACGTAACGATCTGTGCCTAAATTGTGCCTCTATCAATATTTTCAATTAAGCCATTTTATTTGTTTCAATAAAGAAAGCATCTTTCCCTTATTTATTCTGGAAGTTTTTTAAGTCCTAGAAGTGAAATTAAAGGCCTTTCATCAACATTATATGGTGTTTTGCTATAATTAAAACTGTAAAGAATAATTATATGACAGCTTTGGATATAGACAAAAATAGAGTAAGATGTTAATAGATGATATGCAGAAATAGACTATATGCCTAATCATTACCAGCCAGGGGAAAAAAAAATCTTAATATCAACTGGTCATTTAGAAATGCTATTGAAAGCATTTTTTAGACCATCGTGAGAAAATGACTCAAAAAAGAAAATGAGCAAAAGTGCCTTCATTTTCCTGTTTCCAGCAGCGAAGACAAGCTGCAGTATAAAAATGCCTCTTGTTACCAGCTGCATGGAAATGCTGTGTCATCCTGGATTCAGACCTCCTTGATTATACTAGTTAGGTGCTGAAAACTCATTGGATTTCAATATAAACTGACAAAGTCAAATATCACCTGCTACACTTCAGCTCTAGCAATTTCAGTGTGCTCTCAACTGAGTCGAGAACTTCAGTTTAACCTCCTTTGCTATTTGGAGTGATCAAAAAACAGGTATATATTTGAAATGATCAAATTTATTTGATCACTTCAATGTCACTTAAATGTAAGGATAGACTTCACTCATCCTTTCAGCCTGAAGGGGAAAAATGTGTAGGCAAATAGAAGGCCAATTGAGATGTCCTGCATTTTTTGTTGGGTAAACCAAGTTGGCTTCTTAATTGGGAAGGAGCAGAAAGAAAAGTCTTTCTAAATTCCGGAGTAGGAACCTGCCTACTGTTGCTAAGATTTTAATTGCTGATGACTGGTGCTTTCTACTGATCCCATTACCTGATTAATGGTTATTATTATTATTTGTTACTTGCAAAGAGCCTGAGGTGCTGAAGGTACTTCAAAAAGAAAATAAATGATGTGGTCCCTTCCCCAAGGAGCCTACAGTCTAGCAATATGAAAGATGACACAATAAGTGAGAGCAATAAAGAGCAGTGGCAATAGAGTGAGAATAATTACATGGTTACTTAGGTTCATTTTATACACAACTTGATGGTACTGCTGTTTGCTTGATTTGTTTCTGCTTTTTTGAGTGGAAAGGAGTATATGGGTATAAGAGCATAGGGAAAATAAAACAAATTAGAGAAGCAAGGTCTTTTAATTCTTTGCATGTGCATTACATGCATGAAAATGTGTTTATATCTGTGTGTGTAGAGGGTGAGTGGTACAGAAATGAGATAAGGTTGTAGCAGCTATGAAGACAGAGAAAACAGGTGACATAGATTGTGAGACTGAAGAAATGAAAGAAGGTGAAGAAATAACAAAATGGAGATCATTGTCTTCTCAAAGTATCTTCAATGAGTGCTCATATTGCATGGCCAAATGAATTCAACAGAAAGTCAGGATGGATCTGGACGCCTCTGATCTGGAAAAGACGCTTTTGGGTAATGTGAAAGGTAGGTACTGTTACGAGTAGAACAGCTGCACATTTTTTTAAAAGGTTGCAGAGTTAACAGGTTGGGCCAGTTGCTGCCAGGGTGAAGTTCTAACTGTTTGTTGTTGTAATCAGCTGTCGTTTTTGTTATCTACCTGCTGTTGATGGTTAAGAATTCCCTCTTTTTTCGAGTGACACCCTGCAGCTTCCTGGAGGAAGACACCCAGATGGTGAAGGGGAAGGGACGTGGAGTTGGCATGCAAATGACATCAGATCCAGCATACAATGGGACAGACCCCTCACCAAACCTAGTCAAAAACCCCTAAAACAACAAGCCAACACAAAATTGATGAATCAAAGTGATGACTAGATGTGAGGAACAGAATCTAGTATCCGCCAAGGCCTTTTTACCCCTCACCCTAACCTCAAAAGATGTCAGCTAGACAGAGGATGTCGAATGTTGAACCCAAAAGCAAGGGATTTCTTGATGCTCTTGTGAGGATGGAACCCGCCGCTCTGCCCACAGACCAGTGGACAAAGCTGCACTCTTTCTCCTCTTCTGAGTCACTTTTGGGAACAGCAGCTGCGTGAGTGCAGACCTGTTGGTTTTCCCCACCCAAGCTGATCACTTTTAATAAAGGCATTAAAAAGGAGAAAGGTCTCCTGCCCGTTTTTATTTCAGTTATAACATCCATTAGGATATTTAAGGCTGGATTAAGATGCAACAGTTCTTCTAAAGAACAACAGTGAAGGAGCACCAGAATTCATAATCTTCTGCCTACAACTCTTTCCTTTTTTTTTGCAAAACTTCAGCATGCTCTAAGTTACTATAGGACAGGTAACTTTTCCAGCTGGACACTGTATCTACTCCATTACACTTACTGATTTTCAAGTTGATTTCTTTCTTGAATTTTTCAGTCAGCTTTGGTTTCTTGCCTTTTATAGCAGTAAATTTCATATTGTGTTGAAAAGAAAATTTTATTTTTAAACATTGCTGATGTAGTAAGCTTTGCGTCCATCACAGTGTTTCTCTCAGGCCCAGTTCTGGTGCTCCAGCTAGGTAAAGAATCCCAGAATCATAAAGTTTGGAAGAGAGCCCTAATATCACTGAGTACAAGCATTAACCAACACAAGAATGTTCTCCACTAAATCGTATCCCCAAATGCCACTTCCACACACCTTTTAAATACTTCCATCTAATGCTATTTTAAAAGCCTCAGCATATTCCACATAGCTGCTGCTCCACATCTTGTGTCAGATGTCCTAGAGTTTCTTATTGCACTGCTCTTAGGTGTGGGTTAGGAGTGGCACTTCTAAAGGCTTTGGCCTTAAAAGCTCTCTAAGATCTATTCACTGTACTGGATAAATCTCTATAGATCTCCAGGGCAACTCAGACAACTAGTTTATGTACAGAAATTTACATATAAACACCTAAGTATAGGTGTTCTGAACTTGAATCCTATCTTGAAAGGCTCCTTTACTGCTTAAATTTAAGTTTCCAAAGTATGGCCCAAGATACCACTCTGCATAGCTTGCTTTTAAAAGGCAAATTTCAGTAAAGCAAATTTGAACTTGTTGTACCAGTTCTCAATATTATTAATTATTTTGTATAATTGATATCTGTAATTAAATTACAGTATGAAATAAAAAGCTATTAAAACATAACTTGAAAATCCTACTTATTAGCAAGCATGTTCAATATTTACTAATTAGTATTTTAACTTAGGGTAAAATAAAATTAAACAATTCATGTGAAAATAATTTTTCATTATAAAAGATAGCAATCATGTTTTTTTAATTAGGGATGGGACTTAATCATAAAGCTTCACTTCCACCTTTCTTTTAGAATGTGAATGTTCCCAAAATTTGATAACATTTTAGGTTTTATCTAATTTGTAGCCAAGTTTGTAAATTTTTCTCTACTTAAGATTGTTCTTGAGGCATTAGTGTTTGCAAAACTATTTTTACACCTTGTCTCTGCAGGCACCAATTTCTACTTGCTGAAATATTTTACAAAACAATACTTTCCTTTATACAATATCAGAGACTTTAACAGGATTGGACTCCTTGGACCATAAAGTCAATTGTGTATACTATTATCCATTTCATAAACTGAAAAAGTTTCACAAATGATTTTTTTCTGATCTAAACTATTCTTCTGGTCATGATATCCTGTTCAGAGTATTTCAGATAAAATCTCATCTGCATATTTGATAAACTCAATATTACTCTTTCTACTGCCTTATTCAATACCTCCTAAGTTTTCATTTGCCATTTCCACTGTCACATCGGATGGCATGTTGTAGTTAACTAAGGTAGTACTCTCTTGACTGCAAGAAGACTGCAATGTTTTTTTTTCTAAGCTTACTTAGAAGTGTATTCTTCCTTCACAAGGGGAAAGAAAGTCTCAGGGTGCAATTCACCTCATCCCAAGGCAGATGCTTAAAACTGGTCCTCACTTCCTAAAAGTGCCTATTTCTCTTTGCTGACTGCAAAAGGAGTTTGGGATGATCAATTCTGGTGTAAATACCTAAAATCTGCTATCCAAGAGTTGCAGTAAATTTCACCCTGTAATAAGACATCGGTAGCTTAAGTCTTTTCTCCTCTTCATCTTTTTTAATTGCAAATCTCATAATTTGTAAGTGAAATCCAATTTTCAGATAATTTTGAGTTCATGGTCTTAAATTTAATTTGATTTACTCCTCAAGATTATTCACATTTTTTCTGGTGCATTTATTTAGTCCTCTGTTTTCACAATGGTTTCTTAACTTCCAATTGTCAAGTGATGGGATTCAATAAAGGTAAAAATTTTAAAAATTAAACCCCCCACATATAAAAGCATTAAATAATAGCTGTCTCTCTTCCTCATGTCAACTATTCTAAAGTTAGACTCATTCAATTCTGTTAGCTTCCTCTCTGTCATTACACATGGAGAAAAACATCTCAAACTGTTCTTTAAATAATCAATTATCTTAGTAAAAATCTTCATTTTGTTCACATAGACTGATAATTTCCATGTGGTACTGCTCCCACTGAAGTCCAGATACATGAATACTAATACAATTCTCTTGTCTAGAAAATAATTAATCAAGAAGAATGAGCTATCTTATTCTATTGCTTTAACATTTTTCAACAAACTTTAGCAAATCCATGCTGCATTCAATCCCATTTTTAGTCTTCTTTTTTATTTCAAAGACTATAGAAACATAAAATTGGTAAGAACCCTAACAGGCTTAAGTGAAACCAGGCAATATAATGAGAATTTTAAAATCAGAGTTACATAATTTTTCTTTAAATTTCCAAATAGTTAAGGTTATTCCCTTTGGAGCTTAACACTACTCGTACTTGATATTTTTAGCTAGAAATATAGTATCATTACTTTTTGATATTAAAGAGAAAAGGAAATCATGTTTCAATGTTTCATACTTTTCTTCTTGGTGTTATTATTCTATCAGCTTTGATATTTTTCTGAATTTTGTATTATTTTTGACCATTGGTTCACAGACTTGTCTCTGTCATCACTAAATGGTTCATCTTCTTATTTCATGACTATACACCTGCTGAAAACTTAAACAATACCTTTATCTCTAATCCTTTTTAACTCTGCAGCTACTTTCTTTATAGCCTTCTATAATTTCACAACATCTAGAACACAGACATACTTATATGAGCATTATGGTCAACTCTACGGGTTACCCATTTGTTTCAAAATCAATGGAAAGGTTTCCTTTTTTCAATCCTGTACATGAGATTGCTAACAAATCCGAATTTAGTGTCACACACTCCTGTGGGGGACAGAATGTAAGAAAATAAAGATAGCGCAAAAGGTAATCTCACCTCTGAGGAGTTGCAGCTGTACTAATTACCAAAGATTAGGAACAGGCCTGCCCTTAACAGGCCACAGCTGTGTCCAATGAGGATGAGTGCTATAAAAGAGTGGGCTAGCTGGAGTTTGTTGGTTGTACTGTGAAGAAGGAGTCAGTGCTGTGAGGAGCTGCCTATGAGAAATTGCCATGAAGGTATGGCACTTTTGCAGTAAGATGACAACACGTCACAACACAACATCACTTATTCTTCAGAATTTATTGACCTCTTTCATAGTACTTGTTAATTCTATCTCTATTTTATTCAATAAAATAACTTAGTTTTGAAATAAATCTTTTGAATAATCAAATGCTGTTCTGACTTTGATTGGTGAAGAATAGCCACAACATTTTCAACCCCCCAGTGTTTTACTGGCAAGGTACAGTTTGAAGTCTGGGTTCAGCTCAGAAGAGCCCTCATCTCATTCCTTCTTAGCTGCCACTAGGATTGCTGACAGAGACTCCTTTGATGTGTTAGTAGTTAACTCTCATATTTTCAGACTACTGCTTTCAGTAAGATTACAAATTATTTCCCGTAGTCTCCTTACTCCTTATCCACCAATAAGGATTGCTTTGTTTTTGCTTTCATTAGATTACAAGTGATTAAAAAAAAACATTACTTAGACATCACAAGCCCAGTCTTATATGCATTAGGGTTTTTAGAGCAGAAAATATTTTTAATAATTTTATCTATGTCCCATTTGGCTGACTGCTGTATTAATATGATGCCATTGGGTGTCCATTCTGCCCTACCTTAGGAATTCATGATATGTCTAAACACCACTGCAGATGAGGCACATACATTTAGTCAGAGTTCAATAGTCCAGCACCAGACAGTTGATTGTCTATCATCACTGTAGATTGCATGAACCTTTTCCTGAGGAACACACACATTTGACTAGTATCCATATTGAGAAACCAGCTCATAACAAACACTCCTGGAAGTGGCTGCAATATGTTCTTTGAACACAACCCAAATAAGGCTAATGTCTGTATCACCCCTTGACTATTCTCACAGTTTTCTGTTGTCACCTGGATTGTGAAGGGATGATCATACGTAGAGAGAATTTGACAGAGATTTTACCCCTGACTGAGGAAAACAGGCATCAGGGAAAAATTGAGTGCAAAGGCTGAAACTGGGACAGAATTACATATCCTACACACAGAACCTAGCACCTCATCTCCAAATTTGATCTGCAAAGTAAAACAATCACTCCAGATGGCCAACATTGTCATAGCATATGTGAGAAATGTACTGTGGTATATTTAGAAAATTCTGAAGGATGTGCTTATATGACCTATAGTATCCTGTGATATTCAAGTCCTTGGAAGAATGTGCGCAAATGCCAACTTCTAGTGGCCTGGTACGTGGGCAAGATGATAAACTAACAGCAGTATTTGCCAAAGATGTTGGCGAATCTCATGGAACTCCTCAAGGTTAAGAATGATCTGATAGTAATGAAGAATTATCCCCATACCACTGACCAATGACCTGACTTGGGGGATAACATGCATCTCCAGACATACACCAAGGAGTGAGTACAAGATAGAGGATATCACAAATCTGGTACGTCTCCTATTTGAGACTCTCATGTCAGACCTCATTGAGCAAAGCTATGGAAGTCAGACAAAAACATGAATTTTATCTATGTGACACCTTGTATATGTCCTCTTGAACCTGTTTCTGAATTGTAAGCCCTGAATATATGCAGAAGTCTGGTAAACAAAGAGGCAAGCAAGAGGAACTGAAGAGAATAACTTAGCTTCTAAAAGACTTGGATGATCACCTCAGGATAGATTTGTATTCATTTTTTTCTGCAACAGGTGAAAATAATCTTAAATCCACTGATAAACAGAGCAACCTTTTGAAAAGTTCGAACTCTTCTGACCCCAGATGTTTAATACTTCATAATTTTATCTCGTGTAGCTCTAAAGTTTGGTCTTTATCTAACATAATTCCATTTAGATGCATGAAAATACTCAAAAATCACAAGAAACCTGATCAACAGGAGGAAACATGCAGTTAGTCTGGCCTATGTATTTTTTTTTGTATTTTTGGATGTAGAGAAATGTTCTGATGTGTTTAGTTGGCCAAAATCTGAAGTAGTTTGTAGTAGTAGGTGTTTAATCTCATTGCCATTCTCCAATTCTGTCATTCTTACATTGTTTAAGTAAATTCCAAACATGTATGTTGTTAATGGCTTAGAGTTCTGACTGTTACCACCAATTAAAAGTTAATTGCCTCAAATCAAAAGGCAACTGATTGGATTTTGTTGCTACAAAATTTATCAACTTTCCTCTATCCCACTGAGGCTGGCTTTGTACAATCAGTGACTTCAACATGATAGTTAAAAAATTCCAACAACACTCTGTGGCATTTTAGTAAATTTCTCTATTAGAGAAATTTCTTTTTTTTTCCAGTCCCAAATGATTAGTTGACATTCAGTTATTCTGTGACTACCTGTACCAGGAGAATTATTAATGAACATTTCTTAAGAGTTGCTTGGTATAATTTTGTTGGTGTTTAATTAGTCCAAAGTTAAATGATAGAATGAAGTTTGGAAGTTGAAGACTCTTTCTGAATTTGTAACATTTCTACATAATCTATAATGATAATCAAAACGTTTTTCCTATATTTGCGTTTTATGTCTGACAACTTAAGTCTTACAGAGTCTACAATGATTTTGGCACCTAAATCCTTCTTTCCTCCTAGAAAATCTTCCTTGTTGATGCTCATGCTATGTATTGTTTACAAATTAACAGCAAATAGCCCTTTCATCTGGTGTTCAATACTTCTGCAACACAATGGCTGCATGCTAATAGCAGGCTGTGGTTGTCAACGGCAACAACACAGCTTCTGCATTGGAAAACAAGTACCCTCTAGTGAGAGCAGAAACACAGATCCCAGTTTGCTGGACTCCACCGTAAATTTTTCTATGGCAGGGGCTGAATAAACAATACCTCTTCTGCTGGATGCCATAAGCAGACAGTAGTCAAACAGATCACACGTAAAACTGAAATGTCAGGGGCTTTGCTCCTTAGAACAAAACAGAGGTCTGAGGAGGGGTCCTTAGGACAATTTGTCTCAGAATTAGCTACCACAGCATTGACACAGGCACCTGAAATCCTTGATGTAGTAGGAGAAAAAGGGTCATTCAGTTAATATTCACAAACAAAAAAGCAAGCAAATGAAAAAACCCTTGTCAAATCACCATTTTTTTCTGAAGCCTATATAATTTCAGTCCTCCTTTGCTAGGAAACCATAGCAACTTTAACCTCTGGTTTTGCTTTGCAGTGCAAATGCACAATTGGATTTTAAGTGTTGGGATTGAATGTTGTTTAATGAAGAAGTAAGAAAATATTTCAGTCCAGAGTCTATTGTATTGAAAGTTCAGTTCCATTTTGTGATACACTCATATGACTTATTAATTTATTTGGTTTAAGCTATGTTTGCAAGGAAATTAACTCCACTCGGGATTCACGCATAAAAGTCAAAGGAGCTGACTGACATCATTGCAAGGCCACTCAGTTATTTATGAAAGGCCATGGTGATTGGGTGAGATTCCTAAAGACTAGAAGAAAGCAAATATTGCTATTTTCATGAAGTAGAAGAAGGAAGATGTGGGGAACCACAAGCCATTTGGCTTCACCTACGTCCTTGGGTAGATAGAGCAATTAAACCTGAAAAACCTTTCTGGACACACAAGAGACATGACAGTGATTGGAAACAATAAACGTGGGTTTAAAAAGCGGCAATCGTGCCTGAGTAGCCTGATAGTGTTCCACGATGAAATTACAAGCTTGGAGGATGAATGCAGTGCAATGCAAGGCAATGCAGATGGGCTGTCCTGCCCCAGGCTTGCGGAGCTCTGGGACAGGATGGGATGGGCCAGCCAGGGCACAGGAGGTTCCGGGATGGGTGGGGACAGCACAGGTGTACCCAGGGTGGAGGCCTTATTGCACAGTTCAGTGGGATTGTTTCTGCCCTGGCTCCTGAGCACTACCTGGCAATGCAAGGGAAACAGCCCTGGGGAAAGACCAGGAAGGAGGCCTGGGCCTGCTGCTTTCCCTACTGGAGCCAGCAAGGCCCTGGCTGGAGGATTGTCTTGGTTTGGAAAGACAGGAGTCTGCTAAGGAAGGCAGGAGCCTCCCCTGAAATGGAGAATGTAAACCCTCCCCACCCCCCTGAATTGCTATAAATTTTAAATTAAGGGGCTCTCAGGCAAAAATATAGGAGCAGGAAATAACAGTTCTTTAATAGGGAAAAGAAAAAAAAAAAGAATAAAATAAACAATACAGTACACTAGAACAACACTGACAGAGTCAGAACCCAACCTGACACCCTGTGGGTCAGGGTGTTGGTGGCACTCCAATCGGAAATGTGGCTGCAGTCCTCCTGAAGTATCAGATGTGGTTCTGTTGGAGCGAGGGGGATCTGTAGAGAAGGATGTATTCTTCCTCTGTAGATCCTGTGGAAGAAGAGACAGCTGCTGTTTCTCTGGGGAATCCCATGGAGAAAGCCATGCTGGTGTCTCAAAATCTTCTGGATTATATCTGTGCAGCAATGCTTGGCTCCTCCCTCTGGGCGGAGCATCACACAATGGGATGTTATAGTTCTTATCAGTCATGCAGTGACATGCAGTCTGTTATCAGCAATGTCGCCTCCCGAGGGAGGTGTGAATGTGGTCACTCAAAGAGAGAGATAAAGCAAACTGCCCACTTGACCAAGGTAATCTGCCATACAGATGGTAATGGAAAACAGCTTGCATTGCAATCTTCAACAAGGATGAGGACATCCGAATGGGCAGCGAGGTGCCCTGGCTTGGGGCAGCCATGCCTGGGCTGTGCAGTGTGGGGGGCTCAGGCATGGTCTCTGGAGCTCCCACGGGAAGGGAAGGGTGTGAGCACACTTGATTCTGGTTCACAATAATTTTGCTCCCATAAAAATTCAAAATAAAATCAAAATACTAGATATAGAAGTAATTTACTTTGGAGAATGAAACCAATCTAATTGTGTGATCCTTGCCATCTAATTTTCCCATCAAAAACCTTTTCCATCATTGTAATGGAGAGCACAATTCACCAGGCCCATTGTGGCAATGTTCTCCAGACCAATCTATGTGAGTTGAACACCCTGGTGGGAGTTTCTGTCCTGGTTTCAGCTGTAAAAAAAGTTAACTTCTCAGTTATTTTAGAGTGTTGTGTTTTGGATCTGGAATGACAAGATGACATGCTAATGTTTTTGCTTTTTGCTATGTTGTGTTTATCTTAAGGATGCTTTTTCATTGTCTCATGCTCTGCCAGTGAGAAGGGATGCGAAAGAAACTGGGAGGGAGCACAGCTGCGACAGGTGACCTGAACTGACCAAAGGGATATTCCACACCACAGGACATCCTGCCTAGTATGTAGACTGGGGGGAGTTGCCCAGAAGGGCAGCCTACCTGGGTTCAGGAAAAGGACTCTGATATTGGTCAGCAGGTGGTGAGCAATTGCTTTCTGCATCCACTTAGTTTTCCCTTTTTATTAAGATTTACCATAATTACTGTATTTTATGTAATTTTAAATTATTAATCTGATCTTAACATACAATTTTTACTTTGATTCTCAACCCCATTCCCCTGAGGTAGAGGGGGAGAGAGTGAGGAGTTGAGCAAGCAGCTGTGCTTAATTCTCAGCTGGGTTTAAAACCATGATAGCATCATGGAGGGTTCAGTGGTTTAGTGGCCCACTAATTTACAGTTTATGGGGAATTGCTTTTAGGTCCAAGTCTGGGTAGGTCTGCCAGACAGAGAAAAATAAAAAAAGGATGGATTACAAGTGTTCCAGAGAGCACAACAGGGCTGTACAAAGATTACATTTATAGAATAGGTACAGAATATACTTAGAGATATATTATATTTTGTGTGTGTTACCCATGAAAATTTATAATCAAACACCATTGCTCTCTAGGTTATTGTAGAAAATTCAATCTAGGTAACAATATATAGCTTTTGAAATATACCTTGTCTTTCAAATAATGGATTTGTTTTCAGGACTTGAAGATATTCTGTATTCAAACTGGTAAATTTTTAGTATTTCTGAAAATAACAAGCTTTTGACTTTTGAATATCAAATCTGATTTCAGGTGTTTATTTTTAAATTTGTGAAGTGATTTCATAAACTGTGGTTCTATTTTACTATACTTTCTATGAAAGACCAGATCAGATGGGTTTTTACCACCTGGCATTCCAATAAAATGAAAGTCAATTTGTCTGTTTAAGCATGTCAGGATTAACAGAGATCAAGAGAGAATGACTCTTTTCTATATTAGTTTAATAAGCATTTAAAAAGAGCAGGTTAAAACATCAAATGTTAGAAACTGATCCAATGTGAAGACCTTGACTGCAGGTGATGATGCTATAAACCTTTGTGCGCTGTGCAGTAGAGGTGCCAAAGCTGATTTTCACATTTATTCAGAGGCATAAGATTTGATATAGAAATCAAATTTTACAGTTTAATTGAGTAAAAAGGAGCTGTGAGTTTTTCACACTGTAAGAAAGAAAATTAAAATCTCAATAGCAAGATTAAATCTGGAAAATATTTTTTCTTTAAATGTAAGTTGGAGGATGAGGTTTATGTTACTTCTTTACACTCAAGAAGATACAAAAAAAGTAATGAAGTTGCATCCGTACACTCACTTTTTGAGTATATATTTGATTCATTGTGGCAGACATTTAGAAATGTTTTTTTGTGAACTTTGAGTACAGATCAGCTGACTATTCAATAAAGCTGCTGCATAATTCATACTATTTCTTTAAAAAATAAATGGTTACCATACTTTCCACAATTTTCACAGATTCATTTCCATTAGTTTTACTTATTGCTATTAATAAGAAACATTTCCTTATTTATAACTGTAAAAAAGCTACTTATCTATATTATATGCAGGACCACATCATAAAAGACATCATCAAAACCATGTCCAGGATCCATGTCCAGAAATGAATATAAAAACTGTTAATCTTTTCACATCTAAGGAATATTTTGAAATATTTTTTTCTCATAGAGGATCATGGCCCAAAATATCATTCTTAATCTGTATATAGAGGAAAAAATATATACAAACATATGTGTATATATATATATATACACACAGATTCAGGTATGTACAAATTCTGTAAAATTTTTGGTTTTTAGTTACTTCATGAAAAGTCTTCTTCACTGTCACTTTCTGGAACAGAAAAAACTGTCAGTAATTTATTTACATAATTGATGTCTGAATTTTCATAATGAAGAGGACAGCAAAGTTCCCAGAGGAAAGAGCCCTCAGTCCATCCCTCTCCTACCAGAGCCAAGAAGAGTCGAGGAGAGACTGTGGAGAAGTTGCAAGTCAGCAGGAGAGCATCTGAAGAGAAGCACATAGGAATTCCAGCCACCCTAGCCAGCAGGAAGAGGCCTAACTTGCCTCTAGGAAAACGTCATGGGGAATTAAACATGAGGAATTAGAGGCATGTGCATGTCTGTAGGGCTATGATCTTATTGGCATCACAGAGATATAGTGGAATGATGCAGCTGTTGGAATGAAAGGATACAGGCTCTTTAGGAAAGACAGCGAAGACATGATGAGGGTGATGCCTCCAAATAAATTGCATCACCAGCAACACCATGCTGAACTTAATTACTTTCCTTTGCAAGCAGATCTTGACAAAAATTCTCCTATTTCAAAGCGCCTTCAAAAGAACAGTGGTGTCCTAATATAATTTCAGTCAATAATCAAAGTTTCAATTTGAACTTTTTCAATATTTTTATTTCTAACTGTACTAATCACATTCCTTAATAAAACCTGTACTCAGTGTACTATGGATGGATGCAGATTGTTAGCTTCATCTTTCCCTGGGTCATGGGATATCAAAACACTCATGACAAGAGACAATTGAAATGTATCTGTAGGCTTACAAAGGATCTACTTCTAGTGGACACATTAGATTAATATGATTTTTTAAAATCTGATTCATTGAGCAAATGCATTTGCATATCATTTATATATAATGGTCCATTAAAAATATTTTGTTATCTATCTATCTATCTATCTATCTATCTATCTATCTATCTATCTACCATCGTAATTCAACCAGTTTGCTGTTATTGGACATTATTCTGGTAAGAAATAAAAAAAAAAGCCTCAAAAACCCCCGCATGAACAAAACTCAGCATTTTCAAGATTGCAGAATCACTAAGATTAGCTAGTTGACACTATAACCTCAAAAGGGAGGCACAATGAATATTACAATAATGTGTAATGTCAAGCCAATAGACTTTTTTCTTAGAATGTAAGAGCAACAATATAATGAGTATTTAGAGAGTTTGCCCTTGACTGAATCTTTGCCTGAGTGTTTACTTGGAGTACTGTTACATTTGGGAAATATAATTTTTTCAATTAATTTCTTGAGGTATCTAACAGTAAGTTAGAAAAGGAAGAAATGGACTATTCAATACAGTCTATAATTAATCTTTAGTGCTCATCTGTTTGACTGCACTCATTAAACATCATTGAGTTTGTATGTGTCATCTTGAAAAATCAGGTAGCATAAAGTAGGCACTCAAAAAGTGATTGTTATGTCATGAATCACTACATACAGACAAACCATGAATGCATTTAGGATTATTATTAGAAGAATGCTTTTAACATTAAACTAGTAAGGTTCTGGAGTTGTCTTTAACTAGAGTGTTGACAGCAAGAAACCTAAAAAACTGATGTGAGCACAAGTTTCATGTGAGTTTAAAAGAACACTGCATGCTGTAGTACAAGGGGTGGCACATCCTGCGTACTTAGGAACAACTTTGTCATAGGATTTAATGGCACACAAATACCAGGCATGACAAAGTATCCTATTTAGATTCCCAGATCAGCTTTGTTACTTATGTATACACCCTTCTAAACCCATCTAAAAGTCTTTGCAATTGATTTTATGTGCAAGGTTTTGGTAGCAGGGGAGCTTCAGGGGTGGCTTCTGTGAGAACATGTCAGAAGTTGCCACCATGTCTGACAGACCCAATGCAGACCAGATCCAAAACAGATCCACTGGCAGCCAAAGCTGACCCGTCCCTGGTGGTGGAGTAAAAACTTTTGTGTAACAGAAAATGTGAGAGAAGACTGAGAATATGTAACAGAAACAACCCTGCAGAACCAAGACCAGTGAAGAAGGCAGGGAAGGAGGTGCTCCAGGCACTGGAGAAGGTGTCCACCTGCAGTGCTTGTCAGAGCAGGAGGATGTGCCCTGAAGGAAGTTGTGATCTTATGGAGATCTGAGACCAGAAAGAGCTCCTATTTAATGGTTTGACTGCACAGCTAAATAGAAGAGGACCAATTTGAGTTCAAGAACTGGCTCCCTGATCATTCAGTGTCTCACTGGGAGTTTATTACTCCTCATGATCTGATGGCTCCAGTGTTCTGTCTGAAACAAATGCACCAAAGGGAATGGAATCTAAGTAATGATGGGAATTGCTCTATGCTGTTTGGTCTGGAAGCAAGGTGTTCTCCCTGCAACTCTTTAAGCAATGTAGACATATCAAGCAATTATTTACACCATTGACAGGAGCTAAGGTACTCCTATACTATTTACTACATTCAGTTACTAAGAGGTAGGAGGTTTCTTACCCTGTTGATTAAAAATGAAGTTGTTGATATGATACTACATGATGCAATTTCTCTGTTCCTACTTTGCTATCAATAAATGCAAAATAAAAGCATTAAATAGTTAGAAAATAACAAAATTGAGGTTGTTTCCATGGGTTAGAAATCTTGGAAGCTAGGCAAGATCTGAGATAAAGAATTTTCAAATAGCAATGCTATTCCTAAGATTTGTTTTTTCTGAGAGATTAATAGTTAAGATAGTGAATATTGATTTGATATTCCTGCTTTTACAGAATAATGTATAACGTGAAATTGATCACTTACACAAACTTTTCACAAATGATTTTTAATCTCTTGGTGAATGCCTGACTTCAAACTATGGCAAGTACTCATGAAAGGTTCTGTAGAGAAAAGAACAAAAAAGCAATGTACAGGACAACATTCTGAGCTTTCAGAGTGAAGCTGGAAAATGTTCATCTGAAGTCAATCTGAACTGAATTAATCTTTTTATTCTTGTTTTTCTACCTGAACAGCCCCCCCCCCCCCCCCCCCCGCCAAATATTCCTTATAGGTTAAAAAAAGGAAGGATATGAAAATATATGAATGTTTAATACTTGTGTCATGTCTGCTTCTTGTCATGGGCCAGCACCTGGTCCACATACCAGGCAAACAAAGTAGCTTGTAGATTGTTTTAGTGTCTATTACCTTATTCTGTTAGTATCTCTTTTCCTTTCCTTCTTTCAGTGAGAAGAGACAGAACAACTATTTTGTAAGCCATTGATTCTCTCATTTCAACTGGAAAAATAGAGTTCATTAAGTATCCACTCAGTTTAATTTAATTTCCTTGTGTTTCTGTTAGAGCACTTGAGCTGAATTTTTAGGAATTGAATATAAGTCTTTATGCTGCCAGTCAAGGCCTGGCAGAGATATTACTCATGTTACTGGATTAAGATTAACAGTTTTATCAGTTCTGGGATCCCTTTGTGGTCATTTTTAAGTACAGTGGTTTTGCCTTTTCACTCATATTTTATCACTTGAGGTTTGGCAAACTTTTTCAATTTTGTATCACAACTGAAATGGGATGCTCCAGTAACTTCTGAGTAGTGGGACAGAATTTGTCCACTTCTCTTTATTTGAGTGAGTTGTCCTCTACATTTATCTCTATCTAGGCAGACAGAATTCCATATATATTTCTACATTTCTGTTTTCCTTGTTTTAATTTACTTCTTTAGCAGAAAATTAGACACAAATTATAGGAGCAAATTATAGGTTCAATTTTTAAGACAGAATGTATTTGTTTAGCCTCATTCCAGTTTTCACAAGACACAGGTTCCACTTCTGCTTTCCTTTTTCAGTTTAAATGTCTGAAGAAAATTAGCAGTTTCTTTTAATTTAATTAGCAATGTCTAATACTGGAATTTTTGTCATTCTTACTTCATTCCTTTGTGTTCTGATCTGACTTCACCTTCAGGAAGGTTAGCTTCCTAAACAAGTGAGAGGATTTTCCATTTTTCATTACCTACTTACCAACTGTAACTTTTTAAAAGTATTTGTATCTCTTGGATGTTTTATTTTACATTTTCCATAGATTTTAAAAACTGTGAAATTCCTGTAAGTTTCAGGAATAAATTTTTTTAATGTCCTCACATCAGGTAACTTGGCAACATAAACCCTCAATTTATTCAAATAAGGAATACATATGGATAATTTAATTCACATCAAAAATGCAACCCAAAACTTCCTTACTGGTACTTTTACTTCTGTGGTTCTCTTCTGCTGTTTGATATCATGTTTAAAGTGTTTATTCAGAAAGCTGATGTGCACTCCTACCTTTTAAACACTTTGTCAGGGCTAAAAATACCAGATCATTTTTCACATCTTTTAGTTAAAAGATTTTTCTACATATCCTTTCATTTTTTGTGGTCTCAGTGGATTAACAGATTGCTTCCTTTGTGTTCCAAAGTATGCCCTTTGTCAAATGGATATTTTTTTATTCTTTAATTAAAACTGGTGAACCTTGATTACTGGCATAATTTTGTTTTATGCACCAGACTATGCCTTCACAGCTTTGACAAACCAATATCAAAATAATTTAGTTGTTCATTGGTAAGGTGAGTATCTGGTGGGGAGTAAGTGTAGCTATCACATCCAGAACATAAGCTGATATATTTGGAGTCTTCCACTTTTAATAATTTCTTCTCAGAGTTCAGTAACCGTGCACACATTTCTACATGAGGGACCTGCGCCTGAAGTGGCCATATGTTCCAGCAATTTAGTCTCTCCCTGAGCAGCCATGACAGGGAATGA
The DNA here is from genome assembly GCA_039654755.1 of Calcarius lapponicus. Classification (NCBI taxonomy): domain Eukaryota; kingdom Metazoa; phylum Chordata; class Aves; order Passeriformes; family Fringillidae; genus Calcarius; species Calcarius lapponicus. The sequence continues at coordinate 43,740,178 of CM077462.1, read as the reverse complement.
AAATATGGCCAGTGTTTTGGGCCACATGCAATGAATCAAGCCTTTGAGCTGCCAGTGGTAGCAGTTCTGTCCTGGCCTGCTCTGCCATCACAAGTCTCCAGTCTATCACATTCGTCCACTTTGACATCATACGCAGCTTCTTCCTCAGTGTTTATGGTGCATATACACATCCAGAGGTGATTTTTTCCTCTGCAGTTTTTAAGATGTTTTATATTACTTTTATGGTTCCATCTGAACTGCATCATCATTTGCACTTGTGTTTGAAATCATCCCATAAATTTCAAAAAGCAGAAATTCGCATTGCTTCTTTCCAAAACATGTCTGAGACTAAGATGCAGCCATGGGTTGCACATCCTCTCTTTTTTTCTGTTTCTTCTTTTCTGGAGAACAAATGAGTGTTAAATCTTCCTGTAAATTTTAACTCATTCTCTTTCTGTATTATTTTCATTATAGTATGCTGTTTGTTTATATTTTAAACTTCCCTTTTTTAATGCCAACCAAATGAATGGGAAGTGCTCCTAAATTATGGGTCCCTGAGAGACAGTTTTGCCAAGTTATGAGCAAATAACTACACAATCCTAAGATCTATGCAACTTTCTGCCTTTTATCCTTTCAAGATGTCATGTTTTAGGAGTGCTGTTCTTCGTTGTAGTACTCCAACTAAAACCATGTGCAGCGCTCACCTCACCTTCCAGACAGAGGCAAAAGCACAAAGATCATGCATTGGCATAAAAAAGTTTATTGGAAACAGCAATGAAACGAGAAAAAAGAGTAACAACAATATTCATATCAAAAAGTATAAGAAAAGGAAACTATTTACACAAGGAAATTATTCACACAAAATCCCCTACAACAAATAAATATTGGATTGCTCTGTCCACCATGTTTTTTGACCCTTCTTCCCACCAGTACTGACATGAAGTGGTACAGAATTTCATCCAGACCATGGCCAAAATTCCTTCCAGCTACTCAAAAACTTAACCTTACCCTGGCCAAAACCATAACATGAGGTAATGGTATATTCCAGAAGGTGAGATAGTTTTACCCTTTTTAAAGAAATAACTCTTAAACTTGTTCATTCAAAAATAATTTTCAACTTACTTAAATTTATGAATGATATGGAGTGTGAATTCGACCTTTTTGAAATCTATTTTGCACACACAAAATACAAATATAAAAACCACACATCTGAAACATATATCTGAATGCTATCACAAGAAGTTGGACGATATTTGACTAATTATAGTGTGATCAAAAATAAATGCTTTGTGCTTTACTGTTAATACTCGTGTTTTGTACATGTAATCGTATTCTTCCATTATCTGGGATATGTCTTGTATTGTTAAATTGTTATTTATCTTATGGAACATTTTTTTCCCGAGGTTTATTAAAAGCTTGTCTTTCCAATTATGATGTTCAGCACATTCTAGCCATTCAATTTTTTAGCATGCAATATGTACTGAAACTTCAGCCCAGTCTATCTGCCTCCTTACTAACACATGCCAATAATTGCTAGTGACCATTTATAGCTCTGAATAATCTGGCTTTCCAAGACTGTTAATCATTTGTCATTGATATTCATTTCTTTGTCTCATTTTTTGCTTTCAACACATCACAAATTGAAGTCAAATATTATCACACCCCAAAAAAGGTAGTCAGTTATGATCTGTTTTCCTAAGTCTTTCTGTTTAAACTGGATGATAAGCCTTCACAAGGTCATCTGCAGAACAGTAATGCCATGGTTGCTTAAAAGCAACCCACAGTTTCACAATTTCTTTCTAAGCACATGACTGGAAGGGCTAATTTTGATGTCCTCAAAAGGAAGTAGAAGCCATAAAGATAACACTTATCCCTAAGATAAGTATATGGATAGTTGCACAAAGCCACTTGGTTCGTGCACATACAGTGGTTCATTCAGACTGCAGGTTCAGGACAGCTAGCCTGGCTTCAGCAAGGGAAAATCCTGTCTGACCAGCCTGGTGGCTCTTTATGATGGAGCAACTACATCAGTTGATGACATAAGAGCTACAGATTTAATTTAACTGGGCTTCTGGATAACCTTTGATGAAGAATAAAATTTTTACAGTGAGGGTAGTAAGGCATTGGAGCAGGTTGTCCAGAGAAGCTGTGAATGCCCAACCTCCGAAAGTGTTCGAGGCCAGGTTTGATGGGGCCCTGAGCAACCTGGTTGGGTGGAAGATGTCCCTGCCCATGGCAGAGGGATTGGAACTAGATGATCTTCAATGTTCTTTTCTAACTCAAACTATTATATGTTTGCATGATTATTGGCATGAAAAAGTTGTTTTCATTTTTATAGTTCATTAGACTGACATCCTTAACTGGTATGAAATTGCTTTTCTTTCTCAAAAAATATTAAAATCTTCCAAATGTCATCATTTTAATAAGATATTTAACAACTCTTAATTTCTCATTTATTTTTGGAACAGAAGCCTACACATTTGCTGAAAACAGAGCTTGGGATTGAAGCCCTCATTAGTCTTAGGTAAATATATCAAAAATGCTGTTGTTTTTAGGCAAGAGTGTGTTAGAAGCTGATGAGTAAGCCAGTTATAAAATCATTTTTAAAGAGTTGTGATCATGAATACATTAGTAACAGGCTGGGGATAATAAAATTATCATAAGGTGGAATTTATGGTTCCTTTTAAGGAAGGTGTGATTCTTCAAAATGTAATTGAGTACTTAGCTGAACTTGCGTTGTTCAACAGGGGCTGCTTCAATCTCAAGACTCGAGTGTTTCCTAAAGGAAAATTTTGGAACATGTCAAGAGTGGGGGGGGAAAAACCCAAACCAACCAGAAAACAAAAAGAAAGAGTTAGTAGTAGAATTCAGAAATTATGTCCCCTAAATTTTAGTTCGTATTCCTCAGACGGCTTTCTTGTATAGTTTGAGCTGCATGTCTGAATCAATATCACAATATCACCTCTTTGTGATGAAAATAATGTATCATAAAATATTTGGCTAGCTGTACAAGATAAAAACCAGGTGAGTATCCTAATCTATGGAAGAGACTGGTGCATGATCTCCAATTATGTTTTTCCAAATAACAGTATTTTCCCTTACATAAATTTGGTTTTTTCTAGATAAACTGGGATTATCAAACAAGGAAAAATAGGTATTTTTAATAAAAATGCTATATTGTAAGTAAATAATTCCAGCATTGAAAAATGGTTTGAGCAGAATTTTTTCATCTAGATATAATCATTACTTCAAGGACAGGGCATATTACAGAAAATATTAAGAAGAATGTTTATGAAATTACATTTTAACATAAATTTTATGCAAGAAATGCACTCATTTCCTAAAAACTTCAGATTTTAGGTACTTAAGTGAAAAGGAGTTCTGTAACTCTTTTTCAGAAGCTGCATAAGATTAGTAGCCTGTATACCTGCCAGGGTAGGGTTTTATGCAAATATAAACAGCACATTTGCCTATTTACAAATGCATATTAGGTCTTGTGTTGCACATTATAACTAAAGTTAACCAGAATTATTTCCCTCATAAAAATCTCAGATTTATGAGGAAAAAAACAACTCATATCCCAAATAATTTTGGATCTGAAGTGCAATCAGAGTGCTTTATGGAATTGGTACCTCACAGATAAATAATTCTTAAAAAAAAAAAAAAAGAAAAAACAAATTGTATCTGACAAAAGCAAATATTGCTAATATGATTACAAACCAACCAACCAAAACCCACCCAACGCTTTCATTTGACCTAAACATATACTGATCCCACCTGAGCTTATGGAAATAGTCACAGGACTTAAATTATAACTCATGTGGACAAAAAACAGGTTCATTCTTTAGTTCAAATTAGAGAGTAGCGTAGTATCAGGGCTGCAACTATGTGCACACGCAGCACACTCCAGCTACTAATTCTCTATATGATCCAGCAACTCCACAGTCAGTCATTTACACAGCAGGTGCCACTATCTTAAGGTACAAGGTCTTTCACTGAATTTTCACAATTAAATATTTGACTATCATAGGAAGCTCCTGGTTAAGAACTCTAGACAGTTCCATTAGCTCCCTGTTGCACATATTAGTGTTTATATTTGTGGATGAACATCCTGAGCAAAGCATCCTATCTGATTTCTATCTGATTCCTGTTGCAGAGCTGACCAAATTGCACACAGATATAAGTGGCCACTTTTGCAAGTGGTCAATAGAAACTGTGGAAAAAGCCACTTAGAATGCCAGTAAGATATTAAAGAGATGTTTCATATCTAACAAGACATAAAGCCAGCAGAACAACAGCATTAAATGCTGCATATGTTGAGATGGTCATCTGGGAACTGAGTAAACTGGTTTTGAAGACTTTCCCCAGTTTACCTAAAAATATCATTGTAATGACTCTTATACCAGTGACTCCAACTGCTGCCAGCAGTGAATGCTGCCAGCCAGTGAATGACCACCTACTTTAGAGATTTGATTCCCTTTATGAACATGAACCTCTGCTAAAATCCTAATCCTTTAGCGTTTATTCGATTCTTTTTTTCTCTTCCCCCTTTCAGCAAACATTCTGTCCTGAGTAACGGCACAATAACCTTAAACGTCATAGTTAGAAATGTATTGCAATCTACATGTATATAGAAAAAAAGTAATTTTGGGACAAGCTCATCTTGCAGAGTTCTCACGAAAATATCATTGTTTAACCGTTAGGATGCTGGTTGCAATTTTTGTGTTCTTCAGATGCATTGTCTCAAGACCTGAAAGGTTTTGTAAACATAAAGCAGCAGAAACCCCCCCACCATGGCGAGACATAAGGCTTGCTCCAAGTTGCCATTTGCTTTCATTGTTTGTCTTTCAGTTTTTGTCCATCCTGACCATATATGTCCATATTTTTCCAGGTTAATTTGTATTCCTACCTAAATTTCCATGCTCTTTCCTTAAAACTGTTTCTCAAAAGCCTTTTTTCTTAGCTTTACCACATGTAACCTCTTATTTTGGTTTCCTGCCATCTTTCTTTGATCTTTCATCTCTGCCAAAAGTTTGGCACATGCTTCCTAACCACATGCAAAGGCTTTGACACGCAAAATTTTTTGAATCCTTATCTCTTTCCTGAATGGCTCCCATCTTATTTTCAGGTTTAAATAATTTATTATCCTTAGTTGATTATTAATAATATATAAAAATTTTTCTCTTGAACTTCAGATGATATTCAGCCTGAACTACATGACTCATGGTAATTCCACTCATTATGTGTGGCAGTTTATATGTCGGACTACTTGGCTTATTTGCATTTAGTGAGAAGACGAAGAAGAAAGACAAAAGAGATGGAGTCATTTATCCCCACAATTTTTAAAATTTCACAATTGCAAGTTTTATTTGTTTGTTTCTTAGTTTGTTTTCATTAATATTAGTGGAAAGAGGGACTTATTATGATAAAAATCTGATGATCATTTAGTTTTCAATGCAGTAAAATTCAGGTTAGGACAGGCAGGTGAAGTGGTGGTGGTAGTGCTGCTGCTACACTTGCCACCTGTGAGCCTGCATCTGAGGAACTGTCCTCCATACATGGATGGTGCTAGGTAACTGGAATGAGTCCATCCCATGGAGAGTGACCAGGATGAAGTAATTGGCTGGAGCACCTGACATTCAAGGCTGGAAGAACTTGGTTTGATTAGCGCAGAGACTAGAAATCTAATGGAAAATTTTAATTTCTGTCTTCAGCCTTCTGCACAGACAGGGGAAGATTCTTCCCAAAGGTGCATGGTGAAAGGACCTTTCACCATCCACAATCAGAAGACACAACAATCAGAAATTGCAGTAAGGACAGTTCCAGCTAAATATGAGAGAAGAAATATTTCTCAGTGAGAGTAACTAAGCATAGGAACAAGCTGCTCAGAGAAGCTGTTTAGTCTCAGAACACAGAGATTTCAAAAACATGCTTTGACAAGGCCCTGAGCAATGTGACCTAACTATGAGACTAGTTCTGCTTTGAACAAGCGATTGGATTACATCATTTCTAAAGGTCGCTCCCAACCAAAATTATTCCATGCTTCACTAGACAGAAACAATTCATTCTGAAAATTACAAACTGCCTATCTAATTTTTCCTTTAGTCATGGAGTTAATTGACCATTCAAGTACAGATGGTTTCAAAAAGCAGTATATGCATCTCCAAAGAAATGAAATTATCAATTTATATTTTGAAAACAAATTAATTTAATTAGTTTATTAATGTTAAATAAGTGGTGGAATGAGACGATGGATGTAGGGGGGAGATGTATACAAGTTAAAAGTTTAAGGAGAGTAGATTAATTGTCCTGGGGGGAAAAAATAGCTCTGAATGTAATATGTAATAGCAAAAATAAAAAGGAAAAAATCTGAAAAAAGTGAGTTCTACAAGGCACTACAAGTGAGTTCTACAAGTGAGTTCTGCAGGAAGTGAACTTTTCAGTTTAAATTAATTACAGTATAAATAGATCAAGAACTTGTTTTCCCTTTCTGTTCATTTTTTTTAACATAAACAATAATATAGCTACTCTGTCAATGTAGGATTAATGTCTTTTTTTTTGTCTGCCTAGTAATGTTTAGAATAATTCTAAACAACCAGTTAACCAGATGCCTTTATCTCAAAGTACCCCCAGCCAAGAATTAATTTGTAAAGAGACCTTGATAAGTGTCAAAAAAGCTCTAAATTGTTATTTATACACGAGATTCAACTTCCAGTTGCAAAGGCTATCTTGAGAGCTAGTACCATATTGTCAACAGAGAAAGAATTTCTCAATAACTGGTGACTGACAAGGAGAGTTATCCAGAATATCTTAAGAGAAAACCTGAAATTTGAAACCTTTGAGACACCTGAGACGAACATCCTGGTGAAATTTATGAAGGGATTTTTATACATCAGATACTGTATGCACAGCCTTTGCCAGATAAATTCCTCACTTGTGTACTATTATTGAGATGTTTGCTTCTCTGGCAAATTAATTTCAAATGACTGGAAATACCCACAGACACAAGCCATACTTTCTTTAAAGTTCAGATTAATAATGCCAGGCTATGAAGCTTAAAATAAGCACTAACTGCTAAAAGATATGGCAAAAATGAAGAGTGTGGAAATGACACCATGTACCCACATGTGATGATCATTTTAAAAACCAGTTGATCTTGGGAGAAGAAAATTTAGTCTAAAACCAGTATGCTTTATATAGGTCATCCATCCATTCAGATTAAAATGCATAGTGGTTCACCAAACAACATAGCATAGAATTAACAAATTACTTAACGATGTTTTGTCTCTAACTACAAAAAGCTTCATATAATATGTGTACACAAATACACAAGTATGCCTACATGAAAATGTGATATATGTGTATAAATATGTTTGTATCTTTGCTTTTAGTTGCTGGTGCTTTCTCTAGGTTTCTATTTGTTTATTTTTTATTTTCTGTTTTGTGTGCAACACCAGCATACTGCCACTTCCTGGATGGCCTTAGCCTTGTGTGAGGTTCTTAGGTGTCAACTGGAAATCCATACTGTTGAATTTGATACTTAATGCTATATATTACAGGTGCTTTCTGAAGCTATCAACAAAACACAGTGTGTGAGATTACAGCTTTAGCACCTGGTTTATTGTTGGCACTCAATAGATAACTGTATTTAAAGACAGCTGTATTTGTTGCACAATATGTTTTGCAATCATTAGTAAATAACAGTTTATAATGCTTAGAGATGAAAACTTAAAGACCTGAAAAGTTTATGTTATGTTTTCAACCTAAACAACAAGACTGAAAATATCTGTCTGAATTATTCTAAAATGCCAAGTTTGTGACTAATAGAATAAGCTATAAAGACAACTGTTACTTATTAATATGTCATAACACATTTAGAATAAATGTTCCAGAATAAAATCCTGATAAATCTGTAAACCCATTCCTAGTCAGAAGAGGCAATCTGTTAACAACCATTCAAAAAATGAAGACATATTAGGAATTCTTACTTTGCATAGGATAAAAAAGTTAGAGATATAGATATAGACATAGATTATATAATTATAGATACACATATAGATTATAGGTATAGATATGGATAGATAACTCACATGGAAATAATGAAATATTTCTGGTTTTATGGGAATAATTAAATAACATCTTTGGATAAACAATATTAAGATAGAAAGCATCAAATAAATTTCACCTTATCAATTCAGGAGTGGGATCAGGGGATTGTAAGATATTAATTTCAATATTTGAAAATGAGATAAATTCTAGAAAAATATTAGTGTTGTTCTAGTGTTTAGAAACAAAAAGTGGCATGATCAAAATTTTGGAGCAAGTAATAGAAAAAGTCTGCTATGGTGTTCATATTTATATTTGCACTAGAGGTTAGAAAGATAATGAATCTGACAATTCATGTGTTTTTATAGGAAAATACAATTGCTCTGATCCCATTATTAAGATTTTTGTGAGCAATTTTTCAATGTGTTGTATGTTAAAAATGTCATATACATTTTTATATATATGTCATAAACATTTTTATATATAAAAATGTTTGACAAAAAGCATTTGTTCTATTTTCTAAAAGCTAAATAGATTAAAGAAATTGTTAAATCCTGGATAAGCCCTAGTTTAACTTTGCATATTCCAACAAAATTAAAGGTTCTCCATCTACAGGGGAACCTGGGTGATAATGTCTACATCCACATTAGTGAGCAATGAAGTCTAATGTGAGTGCAGTTGTATAGTGAAAACATCAGGGCTGAGGACTGCCTGTCCACACACTTTGGGGAAAAGGGTGACTTTTTGAAATGTTTTATTTCTTCCATGGTTAACAATTCTGGATAGAAAGCACATTGAGAATAAATCAGAAATGGAAGTGTGGTTCTCCAAACCTACAAGGCACAAATTAAAGGCTAGAAAATTTGTGATCTAAAACTTACACCCTAGCACTCCAAAGTATGGGTTAAAAACATTTGTATCTGGGTAGAATGTAATTGTCATCATCATATACAGCAAACTATGTTGGTTGATAAAAAATGCTCATTGAACTGGATCTCCATGAAGAATAAGTCCCCATTTTCATTAGTTCCTGCACAAAATAATAATTTGAAAATCTAATAGAAATTTCAGTTGAGATTTATAATAAGATGCTGCAGGTGGAGAAGTGCAGAAAATAGGTTAAGTGCAGTAAATCAAGATAAGTTTATTTTGCATATGAAATCATTATCACAGCACACCACTTGTATGGCAATGCTGGATTGCAAATTTCTTTCTCAGACAATAAACTTTACATCTCTTATAGTATCAATAATAAAAAGCATGCCACTGTTACATAGATTTTCAAACACTTGTCATATCTGAAAATAAATGAATTAGTATGATTGTGTACTGACTTCTCTGGAGGAGGATGAAGGAGTCAAAAATAGTATTTTCTGAAGAACAGCATCATTTTTTGAAAGACAGCTTAATATTCAGGGGTCTTGACACTCAACTAACTAAAATAATTATTATAAAAGATGAAGCTTGAAAATCCAGTAATCCTTAATGAGTATTAATCTTTTAACTACTTTAAAAAAGAGTGTTTTATACTCATGGGGAAATCCTGCATAAGAAATTATGTCCTGAGCATGTGCTGTTCAACATTAAAGTATCACTGGAATTAGTTTCAATTAAGAAAATTAATCTGAAATTGATTAGTGAGCATTCTGACACTGCTGAAATTTGATTTTAATATACTAAACAGTTCATATAATTTTTTAATATGCAAACATTGAAGATGTGTTTCTATTCTTATCTAGTATGGATGATCATTTTCATCAGAGTTGGGAAATGGTTTTTCCTCATTTTTATGCTGACATGAAAATAAGAATATTTTTTTTCTCCATTGGTAAAATTAGTGCTTTTTTTTATTATAAGGGGGTTTTTTGCCACTGAGAACAAAAAAGATCTATAGTGTTTCAATATATATTTCATTTCTATGCACATCAGAGAAATTATTTTAAAACATGTACTTGAGAATCCTCCTTGTTCCATCAAAATTATGCAAAGTCTTCTTCACCGGCATGGCCAGTAGTAAAACAAGGACAATAATAGCAGATGTTTTACTGCTTAAGATCAATAAATTATGCAAATGGGCAATGCCACAGTTTAAACTCTGTAAAGTTTTTCTTGTAGAACAAGTAACATCAAAGATAACATCAGAGGATCCTTTGTGACTTTGTTTTTCAGTATTAGGATGGATGCCTGAATAAAAGAAGTAAAACAATTAAAAATAGGACCTAAAAAATATATTAATATCAATTTGAATCAAAACGTAAAGAAGTATATATAAAGAGTGTGTGTACTTGTGCAGGTTTGTGTGTGTTGGTGTATATAACGTGCCATTGATGTCACAACTACAGTTGACATTATAAGTCATTGCAATGCCTATAGTAAATGACCATGTCATTCCTGGCTCACCCCTTAAAGTTTCATAGTCTTTAAGAAACTTTACCAAGCTGACATGTCTGTGCTGGGTTTGTATGGCAGAGTTATGAAAATGGAAGGGCTACAGGGGCAGCTTCTGTGAAAAGCTGCCAAAAGCTTCCCCCTTGTCCCACAGACACACCTCCAGCTGGTTCCAAGAGGAACCCTCCTCCCCCCAGGTCTGAGCCCATCACTTACAGTACCAGTATCCATGTGATAGCAAAGTTAGGATGAAAAAAGTTATTGTGCAGGAGCAAATTGAAGCCCGAAGAGAGAGTTCTGAATACGTGAGAAATAGCCTGAAAATATGGCTTTATGTCAGCCCTGCAAGCATAAAGATCAGTGCAGTAGGAAGGAGAGAAGATCTCCAGGAGACAAAGACATTCCCCTGCAGCTATGGTAGAGACCGTGGTGAAGGCAGGCTGTCCCCACTGCAGCCCATGGAGCTCCACAGTGGAGCAGATATCCACATGCAGTCCCTAGATGGCCTGATGCCAGAGCAAGTGGATATGCCTGATGGAAGCTATGACCCTGTGGGAAACCCATACTGGACAAGGCTCCTGACAAGGACCTGTGGCCTTGTGGGGGACCCACGCTGGAGCAGTCTGTTCCTGAAGTACTGCACCTCATGGAAGTGACGCACATTGAAGCAGTTCATGACCCACATTGAAGCAGTTTTCACAGTCTGTGGGAAAAACTGATATTGGAGAAGTTCACAGAGGACTGTCTCCCATGGCAGAGAACTCCTTCGCTGGAGCAGAGGGAGAGTGGGGGAAGTCCTCTCCTGAGGATGAAGGAGCAGCAGAGAAAATGTATGATGAACTGACCACAACTGCCATTTCTGTTCCCCTGTGCCACTGGGAGGGAGGAGATAGAGAATCAGGAAGAAAGTCAAGCCTGGGAAGTATGGAGGGGTGGGGGAAAGGTGCTTTGATATTTGAAATCACTTCTCTTTAATCTGTTCTGATTTGACTGTCAATAGATTCAATTATTTTTTCCCAGGCTGACTCAGTTTTACTCACCAGGGTAATCTCTGAGGCATCTCTCCATAGCCTTACTTTGACCCATGAGCCTTTAGCCATATTTTTTTCTCCTTTGTCCTGCTGACAAGGGGAGTAATGGAGTTTTAGTGGGCACTTGGCACCAAATCAGGATAAGCCCACCACAATATCTTTTTGTCTTTTTCCTGTGTTCCTGATTTAGTAATTGTAAACCCCGTGGCAGACTGAAAGCAGGTGGTTTTGAGCTAATGAGCAGCTTTTGGGTGTATTGGGAGTGTAGAAAGAAGAGGGCAAAGAGTAAAATATATTCTAGGAGTCTCGCACATTTGGACTCAATGTCCTATTTCTGGCAGCTTATGCTTATGAAGTATTCTAGAAAAACAAGACAAATTCCTGTAGCTTAGTCACACAGAAGGAAAATTAGAAAAGAAATATATAAAGAAATAGGTCCAGACATCCTGATGGCTGTCCCAGCTATTCTAAAATTTGGTGAGGTTGTTTGCTAGGAGATTCCAGCCTTGATTTTCTGAAGTAAAGATTTTGCTTGTTTCAAGGGCAAAAATTACCTAAAGATCAGAGTAAGTATTCTGACCTTCTCTGTTCTGTTCCTGTATCTCAATATCTAAGAAACTAATGAGAAAAAAAAAATCTGATTTATTATTTGTGCAATTAATTTCACTTGAGCCATGCTCTTTCAAAGCAGTTTAAACCTTTATGCATGCTCCTAATGTAGGAGTACTCATGTTAAGTAATAGAGCACCCCTGTAAGCCTTTTAATGTGATAACTGGCAAACATGACCTCCAAGTATTTCAGTCAACATCTTGGGAACCACAACATTTGGATTGGTTTGTATTCTAATTTTACTGATTAATTTGATTCCCCTCAGCTGTTAAAACCAGATAATTTGATCTGAAAATGATGTGACACTTCCATTAAGACCTGAGCGTTACTCACATGCTGTACTGTACAACATAAAAAATAGACCTGTCTTGCACAGGTTTGCAAAACACAATGACAATGGAAAAATGAAATAGGAAATAAACTTGCTGTAATGCAATGAGCATGTAATGAACATAAAAGAGCAATATTATAGAAGTGTTAATAGCAGTTTATTAAATATGAATGTTTACAATTTCCATCAGACAAATTTATTTATCACAGTGTACTTTGGTGACAATGAAGGCACAAAGATGAAGACAATTTCTTTGACTTCATTATCTAAACTACTGTGCTTTAATACCCCTGCTGTTCCAGCTTTCCTAACGTATCCTCTCAAGGATACTGTTATGTGCCTGCTATTTTTCTGGGGATTTTTTTTTTTTGTTTCTCTTTTTATTGTTGTGTTTTTGTAGTAATAAACCACTGGCAACACCCAAACAATTTCTTAATTTATATTCCACATGTTCATCTCAACACTTACAATTATATTTCTTTGCAAGGACAAAGTAGGTCTGTTCTTTACAGATATTCACTGCTACTTTTATTGTTATATTTATTTATTAAGCAAAAGTCACAAAATATATTTGGATTCAGAGAATGAAACATGAAGGTTCATATAAAGTTAAAAAATTGCCATGTAGAAAAGGTATAATATTTCTGTGGATATAAGGACAGTGATGCATTATGGAAAAAACTATGAATAAGAGGAGGTAAGAAAACCTATGATAAAATGCAGAAGTTTTATTCTGTCTATTCTAGGTCTTTCAGATTCTTTTACACTCATTTCTTTTCCCTGTACAATGTCATCCTACTGTCCCCTGATAAATGCTGAATTATCATTTACAGAAATTATTTTCATTGCCTTAGAATGGCTCTATTCCATGCTTGTCAGGATGCACCTGGAATACTGTGTCCAGTCCTGGTTGCCACCATTCAAGAGGAATCTGCATAGACTGGAAATAGTCCAAAGAAGGGCCACTAGGAAAGGCTGAGGGAGCTAGTTCTTCTCTCCCTGGAGAAGAGAAGGCTCAGGGGGAACCTCGTCACAGTATTCCAGTGATCAAAGGGTGGCTACACAGAGGACTGAGGCTCTCTCTTCAGAAGGAACTGGAGAAGACAAGGGAGAAACACTGCAAGTTGCACTGGGAGAGGTTTCATTTCAATGTAAGAAAGAAATTTTTTACAGTGAATTCAATAATTTCCTGGAACAGATTATTGTTTGTGGGGTGTGGTAGGGCGCTCCTTGTTGGATGTTTTCAAGATGAAATTGGACAAGGTGCTACTTAATCTCATCTGTCTCCCTTTCTCCGTGAAAAATTGAACCAGATTTTGAGGTCCCTTCAAACTTTGGCTGCTCTATGTTTCTGTGAAATGACCAATCTACTTTACAGGTTTTCATTTTTCTTTGTAGTGACATTCATGAAATAAATTCTTGATACTATTTGTTTTTGTAGTTGTTGTTACTAATTTTTTTTCAGAGTCAACTGTTCCCTACAGGAACACACAAAGTTAAATACATTTTAAACTTGACAAATTATTATAGGAAGACTCAGCCAGAAAGTTTTTGCTTTTTATCTCTTGCAATCATTGTACTTCCTGATGAAAATATTTCCAAAAAAAAAAATTTTTTTGGTGATTTTTCCACAAAATACCCCTGTGTTGTCTCATATTTTATAGACATCATTCCCTGATGTTTCTTTTGCCTCCAGGCTCTATTGCAGGCATTAGCCTGCAATATAGTCTCTTATTTATATTTTTCTTTCCTTTGTTTTTTTTTAAATAAGTGATTTTCTTTGGGTACAGGGAAACAACACTGTAAATCTTGACAGGTATCCATAAGATAGGACAAGATAGAAAACATGAGTGCTTCAAACAGACATCAAAAGGCAGCAGCTTATCTTTATGATACTTGTGTTCATCTGAAAAAACTGCAGGTACCATATGTTCATTCTGGCCAAAAATTACAGTGTCCTAGAGAAGGAAAATGTCTTCTTATAAAACCCAATTTATGGCTAATAAGCAATTAGAATATTTTATCAACCTTACTTGTGGTCAGAGCCTGTCATACTGATACTCTTCTTAGAGAGAGAGACTGGTTAAATTGCAAGTCACAAATATGTTTAACAAATGGGAATTTTAGATTAGGACTAGAAGCACAAAAGTGCTTGTAGGTAGAGGTTTGTATATGTTGCTGGCAAGAGAATGCAGATCTCCAAACAAACCTCCAAGGAATGCACCGGATGTTTTTGTGTATGGAATAAGGACAACTGTTGGGACTACAGTTAATATACCTAATATCAGAAAGCTTTGAATAGAAAGGGGGCCAAAGGGATGCCTGAAGAAGGTTTAAGGGGAATGAGGCACAGATATCTGCACACAGACAGAGGAATGAAAAGATTTTTCACACATGAGGTGTGAGGTTCAGACTTGCTTCCAGAAACAGTCCTATTAAAGTACTATTAATCAGGCGAAGAAGAGTGAGTTCAAAAATACTGACATAAAACATAGATTGGAGAAAAAATAGTGAAGACCTGACAATGAAAGGAAGAGAGGAAATGTTTAAAGAGTAAAAGGTACCAAAAAAAACAAACCACCTCAAAATAAAAATGAAACAGACAATGGGGTAGATACTGCAGCTAGTGAAGTAATGAGGTGACTAAGCCAGGCTTCAGTGAGCAATGCTACAAGAAAGAAGGGATAGCTTTCCTCCTAAACAGTTTATCTAACCAGCAGGACAATTAGCAGCATGGTGGCAAGAATCATGAGGCAGAAACTGGACTTTTTTTTGGTATATTTTCAAGCAGAAAGAAGTTTACAGACACTTTTTGCTTATTTCTGTTCATTTATCTCAAGGAATATGGCGACCTAGCCCAAACTCCACATTTTAGACAAAATTATATAATTTACTTAATTTTAATTCACACATATTGGTTCCTCAGAAAGCTCCACTGCTTGTATGACTGATGAGCTAAGGAAACTTCCCAGTCTGACCATCCGCAAGACTTCCTGGCAGTCACATCCCGAGGCCAGAGGCTGCCACTGCTGGGTCAAAGCCCCTCCACAGTGGGCAGCTCCTGTGACTGACGTGTCCCCCTTGGTTCCCCACACACCCATCCTCAGTCAGACCAGGTTTCCTTGCCAGTTCAGCCCTGGGTTTCCCACAGCAGAGTCTCGGATGTCTCGTTCCATAAAGCCATTTATTCTCAGCACAGTAACACGGGAACAGCCTGAGCTGGTGCCTCCAAGGTGCACCCCACTCAAGGAAGCCCTGGGGTTTTATACCCTCATAGTCCACTCATGGGAAAGGTTCCCTCTTCCTCATGAGTCTTCAGCTCCTGTCCCCTTTCTTTGTCCCTCCACCTGGCTGACATCACCCATCTCATCTCCTTTATCCAAAAGGTCAGAGATTCCCAGTTCCTGCTGTCCATTCCCCTGACTGATGTCACTCACCTTGGTGCCCTTTTTTAGTTATCCCAAAGGTTGTCAGTTCACAGCCTCTTGCCTCTGGCTCCCACCCAGAGCTCAATCTGGATCTCACTCTGCAGCTTGTCAGCAGAGCTACCTGGACCAGGAGCATTTCTCAACAGATGTGTGGCTGCATCTTATACATGAATAAATTACTCATAAGCATTTGGGATGTGCCTAGTGAATCTATCTCAGCCAGTGTAACAGGCCACACAGTCCTCTCTGTGAACATAGACCTTTCAGTGTGATCATGAAAGTTAGAAGTGAACATTTCCAAGGTAAGGTGAGTAAAATTGTTTTAAATGAGAACATGTGAAAAACTTTTCTCAAGTCACAAAATTAATTTTTCAGCAAAACTCAAAATTTTGAAACATGATTATTTTTAGAGAAATGATTATGTTTATACAATTTTCACAGTGAGAAATTAATTTTTTCTGTAGGAGTTTTTCCCCGTGTGTGCTTACACTGCATGTGCTAATATCATTTAGAAATTAAAACAGTGGAAAAGCCCCCAGTAAATAGTGATCTTGACCCCTTAAAATAAACAAACTTCAGAAACATTAGAGAAGCTAACATACAGTTTGATTTACAAATATCTAACTTACCCTGAATGTTCTATTTATCTACATAACTTTGTCATTGCTGGCAAAAAAAAGTGGAAGCAGTTTCCAAGGAAGTTGAAAATTATCTGAGACTACCAGCTTCAAGCTCTTTTATTAACTAGTTAATAAGTTAATTATTTAGGTGTACTTAAGATATTTTTTTTAATCTTTCTTTTTAACTTTTTCAACTTCCTAAACTTTAAATGCTAGACCAGTTGCCAGAGACCTTTCTGGTGAAATCAGTTTACTCTTGTGAATAGCTGCGAATTATTTCCTTGGATTTTCAAAATACTGTAGAGAACTTTGAGGGGGAATTCCAGAGATATTATATATACAAGCATGATAGGCGAGTTCCCCTTCAACAGAGACAGCTGAGTATTCACTCAAGGTATGAGTCTCTTGTATGATAGTGGTGAATGGGGAAAGAAAAATTACCTCTCTAACTGATTTTTAGAGGCGGAGAAAAAAAATCAAAATCTCTGCCTTGTAAACAGAACTTTCTTCTTACAAATCTCTATAGAACTTTGAAAATTTAAATTCCATTTCCCCTGCCAAGGGTGCTAATAAACATCACTGTCTAATTCCTGTTGTGACACTTTGTATCTAGGATAGTTCCACAGGGCCAGATGATGTGACTGACTTTCCAGAGTCACATCTAAAATTAGATACGATGCCCTACAGAGTCTGAAATTATTCTAAATGGCAGTGCTCAGGCAACCAGATCTTCTCCACTTTGTCTAATGAGTTTTCTGAACGGATTATTTTGAGACTTTGTCCAAGGTCTTATTGAAAACCCAATTTAAACACATCACACAACATTAATTTTTCTGCTACTGTCTTGGTGTGTAGAAATAATACAGACAAAACATGGTGATATTTTTCTTTTCTTCAAATGTTTTAGTGTTGGGAGGGGTATTTTTTGTTTGATTGTCTTGTTCTGTTTGTTGTTGTTGAGTTTTTGGGGGGATTTTTGGGGCCTTTTTTGACATGTTCATATTTGATCTTGAGGTTAAAGCATTCTGAACCATTATTAACACAATCTGAAACCAATCAATTTTCTCTTGCATATTGTCTTGGAGAAAATGCTCAAGAACTGCACTTGAATCTGGAGGTGAAATTCATTGCTCAAGCCCACTTCTGGTTTAGACTGCTTCTCCCTCTCTGTGAGACACAAGTCTGGGTGAAATACTCGTCATCTGGGATGTTGATTGCTTCATATATCCTAGTCCCTCTGAATGTAATTTGTGGAAACAAAGCTTTACAGACTTGCCATAAGGGTGTCCTGGCTTGGAATCAATGGCCAGAACTTATTTTTGCAGTGTGAATATGAAAGAGAAAGGCAAGAAATTTACAAACAGAATTGAGACAACATCAACAATAATCTGTCTGATCCTAAAAGAAGAAAAAAAAGCGCCAGATAAACTTGTTCATTCTTCTGACTGGAACTACAAAGCCAATGAACAAAGAGAATACACCAGATGTAACAAAGCTTTAATTTGTGAAAATATTTTAGATCATATTTTATGTCAAAATCTTTCCAGAAAAGTCATTTAAGTTGGTGGCAATAGAGAAGTCCCTACAGTGTCCTCCATAATGTGTTATTATGCCACCAGGCAGAAGGACAGGACCTAAAATATGGAGGGGGCATGGAAAGAAGTACCTTCTTGGGATAGGATAGCCCCGCTGGCCTCCCAACCTTCCCAGATGCCCTTACACAATTAGTATGAGGCGCTGGAACTTGAGAGTCAGGCAAATGCTGTAAATAAAAAAAAAAATCTCATTCTCTATAAATTCCTCATATATAGTCCTTTCCTTAACTATTTTACCCGCTTAGTCAAAGCTGCTTAAAACCAGTACTGCTGTCTGTCCAGTATTCTCTATGAAAAGATAAACAAAGTACATATGCATATATAAATATCCATATAACGGGACTGATCTCACCTTCTTCGCTTTGACCATCATGTACCGATATCTAAAAGGAAAATTAGAATTTTTCTGTTTGCTTTTTTTTCATATACTGATACAACTGGTCACATACAAAAGTATACAACTTACAGCATGATAGTTTGTCATCAGTACCAGTGAATCATCGTTTCACCTCCTTATGAGTGAAACCTGGCTAAGTTTGGGGTTTTTTTGCCCCTTCCAGACCTGAGATATTTGTTATTAGAGAGGAAATTCTTTTATGAATCCTTTCAAACACTTGAGGCAAAAATCCTAAACAAGTGAATATAAATATATTTTTGGATTTTCTAAAATAACTAATTTAAAACTTCTGAGAAATTAATGTATTCACAGATGAAGAATGACTGTAACGTTTAAGGAAGACAAAAATAAATTTATTCTCTTTTTTATGTCCTAAAATTTATCTGATTATTCTAAACCTTCTGATGTTGAAAATTGCTGGCCTTCAAAATTACAAATTTCTGTTCTATATTAAGAAAAACAAACCAACAAGCCATGTAAGAATGTGTAGCATTCCCCATACCTACATCCTGGTATTTTGAGCCCTGTCAGATCTCCTTATACCTATAGACACTTTGAAATTGGTGTGCCTTGTCTAGAATCTGGACTTCAAAGTGAAATTGGTGTCATAAAAAACCTCACTGCTTCAGATCAGGTAAAGTTTTAAACTCCGCTCTGAAAGGGAAAAAAAAGCTTTATTTTTTAACTTTCCTCTTTGAAGTCTGGCTTCAATCCAATTTTAAAGAATCTGTCAGCAAAGTCAGCAAGGTTTGCTCTGGAGTCCTGATTTCTGCAGGCGAGTCTGTCCTCAGCTCGGCCCATAGAGATTTACTTGGACGTGGCCCATAAACAGTGGATCACTGCAATTCCTCCTCCTCAGGAGCACACTCAGGGAGCCTGCTGCATTGGATGTGGAGAAATAGGAAAGAATAGAACTAAACCTGATGATTTTGCTCTAGAGACTTTGGGCATTCTTTTGGCCTGGCTTCACTCTCCTTCATCCATATTAAAAGGAAGGAGGAAAGAAAGAAAGGAGAGAAAGAAAAAAAGGAGATATCTTTGAAATCTGAACAAGAGTCTTGTCTTCAAGATACGTTTGTAACAAGCACTTGTGATAGTTCCTTGCTCTCTGCATTACCTCCCACTGCTGAGAGATTCCCAGCTCCTGGAGTTCTAGTCTGAGCACATGAGAAAATTCACTGAAAGATCAACAGCTACAGCCTGTGATGTGAGATTGCAAAGCTCTTACTCCTGCACCTATAAAAAAAATTTAATGCTACAGGATAGCTGCAGCAGAAATGTTTCAGATTATTTTGGTCAGAGAAAGAAAGCAAAATGAGGTGGGTGGTTTTTTTGTGGGCTTTTTTTGGTTGGTTTTTTTTTTTTCTGTTGTTAACAAAGCAAGCTTGAAGTATAAGCTTTAAGGAATAGCAGAACATTTTATTTTACACTAGCCTCGCCCCCATACTCTGCATATTATTCCTCTTATGAGCTGAAGTTCAACTGCCTTAGTTTTTAATTGTTTTTGGTAAACCAGATTTCTTCGTGGACTGCCTGTGACATGATGGTGGCTGAGGGAGATGGAAGGCTGCAACATGTGAGAGAAGATGCAGAACAACTGCACAGGAGAAGGGAAGTGTGATGGAGGGACTGGACTCTCGTAGGGTACCAGATATGTCAACATTGACCTGAACAGTGTAGTAATTCAAAATGCTTTGGAGCTGCATGAAAGCAAAGATTACACCAATTTTTATAATTTATTTTCCCATTATCCTTTTCTGAAGAAAAAGAAAATAATTTTTAAAAGTTTCTAAGACAAGACTTTTGTTCAGAAATTACTATTTCTACCAAATTAAAAAATAAAAAGAAGCAACAGAAGCATTAATGAATAGGAATAATCAGAGTTCTTTGATAACATTTAAATTTAAAATATTCAAGGACTCCATGTAATATCTTTTTAAAACTCTTAATTTAAATATATGTTTTTTGCTTTATCTACATAATAGAGAGCTAACTTACCACACATAAGACCTTGTTAAGGTCATACAGATAATAATATATGTATATTATATATGTATATTATACATGTATATTATATATGTTAAGGTGTAAGGGTATAAAGTGTAATAAAACCAGTAGGACTTTGGAGTGAAATGCAAGCAGATCATGGTTCAAATGTTCTTTGCTGTAGAAGTGATGGATTTTAATTTTTTAATGTTTGCAATTCATGACTAGATTAAGGGTAAATAAGCATTAATCAAATAAAATTGTTAGGTCAGTAGCAAAAAGTTGTCTGAAGCTTCTTGAAATTTTCAAGGAGCCCCAACAAAATTAAACACAGGGTTTTAATATTCTTTGCCTGATATTAGCTGAATATTCAGAGAGAATGACATTTAAAAAATATTACTTATGAGACAAGGAACTCAAAAGAAGATGATCAGTAGTCAGAACTCATTAGTACAAAGAGTCATAGATTTTCCCTTGTTCTTAAATAACCAATTCTATTTGTTTGGACTATTTTTAGTATTATGATGATAAACTTGGATAATCAGCTTGGAGGAACAAGATGTGGCATCTCATTTAAAAGTTTGGAATTAGTGCCAGTGCTTCTCATTTCTATGAAAAAAGATCCTCATTTAATTGTTGCAGAACACAACATGCATAAATGTTGCTTTTGCTCCTTCTACTGCAAGATTCACATATATGTTTGCATTTTTTTTGAAATCTGAATTCTTACTTTAATTTAAATTGTAGGGAAAATATATTATCCTACAAATTTGAAAAACAGATCTCACATAACTTGCTAATATTTTCTATAAATAAATTTTAAAAAATGTTGGCTTTGAATATATCTGTTTTTTCTTGGCTGGAAATAAGTATTACATAAAAATCCAAAATATTTCTGGAATTTGCTGATAAATTTTGTGATTAAGACCTTTTCACAATTCTAATGCCCAAGCAGCAGTTGTATTCACTGGGTTTTAGAGAGCAAGTAATTTTAAGATTCCTTTTGATTTTTCTGGGATTTTACAGCATGCCTGAATTTAAGTACATTCAGAATGCCTGTTCTGCGCTTACCTTCCACCTAAAGCCATCCTCAATCCAGATCTAAGAGTCTTCTTGCTCACATTCCATGTAAATGCCATTTAAAGGAGCAACCAAGGTTACCCTGAACCTGATAGAAAACCTGAGCCTCTATCCTTAGATGAATCTTGAAGGTCTGAGTCTGAAGTGTAAACTTCAAGATTTCTCTTCAGTTTCCTCTGGAATTAATGATAGCAAGCGTAAAGGAAGCATCCTGGAGTGCTTCTGTGAGGCCTCCTGGGCTGTGCTGGTTGTAAAGGTGATTTCTTAAATTTAAGCCAAATGCAGAGGGTACCTAAGTTACAGCAACCCACTTCCACCTTTGGAAGTTCAAGGTTTTTTAATACATCATAATTTTTATGCAGAAATCAACGGACATAAAAATGTTAGCAAAGTTTCATAAACAGTGTAAAACTAATAAGAAGTCTTAAATCTCTTCAAGGGGTTATGGAAATTAAGCATTCAAGAAGATAAAAAAGTAACACTGCTGGTAACCTGTAAAAATCCTTCAAAAAAAAAAAAAAAAAAGGGTAATTGTGTAGTAAGTTCTGTCCCAGAGTGCCCCTTCCTGCTCATACCTCATCTTTCTGAAGGCAGCTTGCCAGGTTCAGACTGTGCTGGGCTCCTGACTTAGCTGAGGGTGCATCTACAGTTCAAGTGTACAGTGCTGGGAGGCAAACCAGCTATCCTAAAGTACCTACTGCTTACTCATCTAATTCTCTTACACTCTTCCTCCTCCACTCTCTCAGGAAAGAGCAGAGCTCTGAACCTTCCCAGAGGGTGAGTCAGTCTGTCTTAATTAGGTTCCTACATTCATCGTGTTGGTTATGAGCTGAAGCCTTCATCTATATCATGCAGAAGACAGAATGTGACATCCAGATAAATGAGATTTTAGGGCTTTTTAAGGGCATGAACTACAGTTAGATTATACAGTAACCCAAAATTCAAACAGTACATTTCAGTGTTTTAGCTCTTACAGTTTCTCGCCACTTTTTGTTTTACATAGACCCCTAAGTGTTAATTCAACAAAGTGCTTTTGTATGCAATTGTGTAACATAATTCTGTTCTCATAGAGTACAAAAT
Organism: Calcarius lapponicus; assembly: GCA_039654755.1. Classification (NCBI taxonomy): domain Eukaryota; kingdom Metazoa; phylum Chordata; class Aves; order Passeriformes; family Fringillidae; genus Calcarius; species Calcarius lapponicus. The sequence continues at coordinate 43,717,607 of CM077462.1, read as the reverse complement.
TATTATTATGGTAATAAGTGTGTTCAGTTCCAAAAAAAGAAAAAGAGAGGGTGCAATTTCTGAATTCTCTATTCAGCATAAAATGCAGAGGTTTTGATCTCACAGTGGTCCAAAAGGGTAATGATAGCCCAAGTTGATTTTTAAAACCTATTAATCTGTTCCCACTTATTTTAGTGACAGTTTGATATGTAAATGGCTCTAAAACTTTTGTCTGTTATAGCTGTTCATCTTTTACTTACCAGATTGGTTGTGTAACTAGGTACCAAAAAAAAAAAAAAAAAAAAAGGAGAAGAAAGAGTAACAAATGAGAGGATTAAAGTTTTGACCTTCAGTGAGATCCTAAGTATTTGCTTCTCTCTAAACATGTGAATAATCACATGCTGTTCTTAGGACTCTGGGTGAAGCATAAAATAACATTTATTTAACACCTTACTATATGAGAATTTATTTGCTACTACATATGCAAATAGTTTAGTTCTGAACCTATTTACTAAAGATATGGTTTATCAGTTTATCACTGTAATAGTGTCTTCATAGATATATATTCTTAGTATATTATGAGAACATTTATCCTTTTGCATTAATGAAATGCAGTGAGTGAGGAATTCAGTGATACATGTGAGGGGTGCTTTTTAGTGCAAAAAGAGGGGGTTTTAAGTATTGAGGTTTTGTGATACCTTATAAGTTTATAGAATTTTAAAATATTTTTTCTCTCTCTTTTCCATGTTAGAATTTAGAAATCCAAGACACTGAAAGGAAAACGACAAGAAACAGTCCTTATCTTGTCATGTCCCAGTGGGTTTGAATTTTTACTGTCTCTGTTCTCAGTGCCTTACCTCAGGAGGAGGAGAATGCAATAGCCAGAAAATCAGAGTATTAATGCATAAATTTTATCTATGGGACTACAGTAAGAATAAAAGCACTTTAATAATGTCTATACTTTTAGCTTCACATATTTTTTGACATCATTGGTGGAAGTTTTCATCCTATTCTGAACTGATAACACTAACATTTCAGCTCTTGGAAAAAAAGTAAAGCCAAAGAGGGATGATACAGCAGAAGAAAATGATCGTTTACATCCACATGATTCCATCATCTGTTCCTTTTACTTAAGTTAACAGTGAGGTGCTTAGCATATCACTAAACTAGTGATATATGAGAATTTGCCAGAAAACTCCATAAAAAAGGAAACATCTCTAAGAATTTTTATAACTAACAGTAAAGGGTACCTCAATGTCTATTTCAAAGCTGATTTGATGAATACAGAAAAGGTCAAACTAAAAATAACTTGACTGAATCAGTTATAAGTGTAGTAACATATGCCTCATTTAATAATGAACTCTAAATTTGCTCTGCAGTTTAAGTAGTATCATGAATGCTAATTCTGACAGTAAAGGGTTATGAACTACCTGTCTGCTTGAGTCTGGCACAAGGTCAGGCAGTTATAGAACTAATGAAAACCCTGATGTACCAAAAGGTGGATGATTGACACGAGTATGCTAGCTGAAGAAAGTGCTGAGGAACTCTGGTGCATTCAAAATGACGGTGTCCTGAAACACAATTTACAGCACTCCATTTGTTTAGCCCAAGTGTAGCATTAAGCCCAGGTGCTTATTGCCTACATAACCATGGCAGAACTCGGGGCGTATTGTATTGAACTTTTACACTTCAATCACCAGAGGAGTTTTTCTGGTCTGGTTTGTGATGGTCGAGCTAAGCCCATTATTCTCTGAATGTGTGATTATGCGTAGAAAGGCTTTTTCATATATAATGCAGAGCATCCTGAAAAGATGAAAAGGAATTATTGTTAAATCTTTGTAAGTGAAATAAAGCATAAAACTGTAAAATTGTCAGCTAATAATTTTACAATTGATTATTTTAAATTGTTTGAAAAGCCTGTATTCTTCTATATACTAGAAAACCCTTTGTTCCTTTTGCCTTCTAGCTCTGCACTTCTCTTCCAGATCATTGCATACCATAGGATTAATTTTCATCCATTTATTTCCTTTTTAGCCAAATCTACAATGCTATGATTATTTTAAGTTAATTCCCAGATTTTTTTAAGTAATGAGCTGGTTTCAGGACATGGAAATACTGGACAACAAAACATATAATGGATATCAGGATGGAAAGTGTCAGCAAATAATTAAACAGCAAAAGATTGTCCTGAAATCTTGAGAATATCTAATAGGTAAAACAAACACCTTTCTCTCTGGAGTGCTTTCTGAGAGGATTCATTCAGCCATGTAGGAATTTGGCCACACAGAAAATTTTTAAAGGATGAATCTCAGCTACAAAATTGAGATGATAAACTGGAATATAAAGATTTCATTTTCTTGAGCTATTCTGAATAACTTTCAGATGTGCAGCAGCTCAGAAAAAAATTGATTCAGTTCACTTAGGATTCTGATTTTAAGAGATGTTAACAGCTGTAGTAGATAATTGGAAATAATCTCTTTCTCTATTTTCATCTATCATCTCCATGTTTTGTCTCCTATCCCTCCTTGCACTATCTTTCTTCCAGGTTTCTCAAATAATTTCTACAAAACTTACTCTAAGTAAACACATACTTTCTTTAGAGCTGTAAAGTTCAGGTTGGACAAAGCAGATCTTTCTGGGCCTCAGAAATCATCTTCAGTTACTGCATATAGAATAATGTATCTAGCTTTGACTCTCCCAATTCATCAAGTGAGCAACACAAAAAAGAGGTAACTCACCAAATTAGGATTCTGGGACATAGGATGCACATGGAAAGGCTGAGGGAATTGAGCTTGCCTAGACTCAGAAAGAAGGGCTATGGAGGGATGTGGTAGCAGTCTTCCTCCTCTACCTAATGGGGTTTAAAAGAATATGGAGGCAGGTTCTTCTCAGAGCATCATAGAGAAATTGCACAAGGCAATGGCCACCATTTACAGCGATGGAAATTCCAGATACAGGCACTATCAAGAACCATTAAATCAATAACAAATAGCTTGGCCAAAGTCTGGACAAAAGCTGAAGTAACCTGATATCATTTCACATCTAATATTTGAGCAGGAGGTCAGACTAAATAAACTCCATGGGTCCCTGGTAGCCCAATTAATTCTAGGAATCTTAATGCTAATTGTGATGGAATTATTGGTCTATAATGCTGGATAGACGAAAAAAGTATGACCTTTTTAATAGGATAAAGATAAAATTGAAGATAAAAAAAATGAAAATAAAAGAAGTAATAGAAAAATTAAGTCTAAGAAAGCAAGTAAAGCATTCTTTGTATTTTGTCTCTGTGTGGCCTGTGAGCTTCAATGCATGTAATGCATACATTCTCCTGTGGTTTTCAAATATGAATCTGTTGCTGCTGCATACCACTATAGTAAATCTATTATAGAAACAGGCTTTGACCATTAAATAGAAAAAGGAAAATGGATTTTTACACAAAGGTTAGACACCAGGTTCATGGTGGTCATACAATCTCACAAGAGCTGAAACAGAAAAACAACACCCATTACTGTTCCAGCACGTGCAAGAATCCGACATGTACAAAGCTGCTGAATAGAGCAATTTTCACAGTGATTCAAGGCAAAGTCATTTAGCACAGATGTTTCTGTAATTGTGATAGACTCAGAAAATTCAGTGCTCAGTGGTCCTTGAACACACATTTCCAAGCTATATGGTATATCTTGAGTAATTAATATAGTAAAATGGAAGAAGCCTAGTCTGGGTAAAGTATATCTCCCTGAAAGTTATGGGGAGCAGGGAAGAGAATGACAGGCTTTATCTGGTGTATTTTTACTCTTATATGATTGGTTCACTATTAGCTTTATTCTGTGGTTTGGGATTTTGCTTTTAGTTTTTTGCTTGATTGATTTTTAGGATAGGGGTTTTTTAGCACATGGTGCTTCATTCCAAGTGAATCAAAACAGCTATGATCAACCATGTTGGAATTCTGTTTCATTCCATCATTCAGCAATATGAAGAACACCTCAGACCTGCTCCAAAAAATAGGCATTGCTCACCAGTCATGTAGATATTTGCAGCAACCTGAATGGCAGAGCTGGCTTTCCATTAAAGTCTGACAGTTTGTTTAATATTCCTTTGAAATCACAAACACTGGATTATGACGGAATGAAGAATATATGGAATATTCTTAGAAGAAGAGGAGGAAAAGGACAGAGAATGTAGGAGATCACATAAAACTTGCAATCCAGAAAAACATAATACAGGGCTTTGGACAGGACTTTAACCATCCTGGTGCAGGGGAAAGTGTTCCTGCCCATGGCAGGGGAGGATGGAGGTAGGTGATCTTTAAGGTGTCTTCCAACCAAAACCATTCTATGATTCTGTGATCTATTCTACAGGGATGAATTATATCAAGTAGCAACATATGACGTAAAGACAATATGGGGTAACCCTGCATATCAACTGGGATTATGAGACTAAGTATTCAGTTTAGAACAAATAGCCTGAAACAGAAGCCAGTGGAGGAATTAGCCATTGTTGGACTGTGCTAGTGGTTGTAACCAAGTGAAACAAAAAAATATAAGGCATTGTGTAACCAAGTACTAGAAGAGGAGAGGTTATGCACAGAATCTCTACATTAATTCAATTCATGATCCCCTTTCACCATCATGTACATTATGACATTCTTGTTCTGTCTATATCTCCAGGTACAGTAGCAGGCTCCCATACTAGAAATAGCACTGGTCTCACTCTCTGCAGAAGTAGGAATTGCAATGTGCCATCATATCCGGCTTCTTGTCTTAAAGAATCAAGTTGCCTTACTTTTTCCATTTCTTTACCTGCCAAAGAGTATTTTTCTGAGGATGTGTCACAGTCTTCAGTCATATACGTAGCTGATACTGAAAAGGACTACACAAAAGAGAGCTCCTAAAGCTTCCTATTCTTTTCCTTTTTAGCTGTTAACAATAAAACTGAGAACAGTGATGTTGGAAGTGGAAAATCACAGATCATTTCTCTTTTCCCTTTCCTGATCTGAACTTTCCATGGCACTAAGAGCAGAAACCTCATTCATGATCCAGAGAAAGCTTTCCCTAAATACATCTATTGATAAAGGTATATGAAAGGGGGCTGTTCCTTCTTCATCACATACACTGAGCCTTGTCATGAGGTCAGAGTGACACACTCTTGTGCTGTCTCAGGGACCATTCACTCCATAATCACTCACATGAAGTGGAACTACTCCAGCAATAGAAATGGAGACTGACCTACTGCAGACGTCCCAGAGACTGATCTTCAAACCTCTGCTGTGGGATGTATAGATGTTACACATGAAGATGCTCAGGCCCCCTACTACTAGATAAAAGGTACAGACCTCTCTTTTCCACAGCCTATTGTGAGATGAGGAATATATAAGTATCACAGTCTAAAACAGAGTTCAAAGTTCTGAACCCTGCTCAGGTGCTCCCAGTAGTGCAGACTGTTCCTGTGTACCTAATTAATCTTTGAACATATATGGCACAGGAAAAAGGATGTTAGGGTATAAGTGAAGAGTTTCTCCTCATTCATACCTCATGTCATTCCCAGGTAGAACTTTAAGGCTTTTCTGAAAAATAGACTTTGTGGCATTTGATTCCCCTGAGCCAAAAACAAAATTTAGGGCAACTGTGACTCATATTCAGTGTGAATGTTCACATTCAGCTGTAAAGCAGCCAGGAACTACTGGATAAAGAAAAGTAACTTTTTTTAAAGTTACTTTAGAAGTACTGACTACAATCCTGTCTTGAAAGAGAAAGCTTAGTCACTTCCTTTGTGAAAAATTTCATGGTTGAAAAGTTATTCAGAGGTAAAATTTATCAATTTTTCCAGTAATATCATAACCCACTGAAGCAAGTAGATTAGCCATTGGGTAGTCTTTTCTGCAGCACTTGGCCCTTCTGAAGTGTAAGGGATTTTTGCACAGAAATCTCCATTGAAAGACCCTTCTTGCCAAACTCAGGGCATTTTCAGGGCTAGACAGTGTGTCAGATGCTTTGCCCTGCATAACAGAGCATCTGTTATTACCCTGCAGTCATTACCAATGTTATCTAAACTCACCCTTTGATGGTTTGCAGAGTAAAATGGTGTGAGATAAAGGACAGTGTTTTACAGCTCACTATAATGCCACGGTAGAATAATCCCATTGATTTGGGTGTGATTTGGATGAAGTTTCACAAGTGCATGGCTGTTGCAGCTGAAAGGATAGTCAGACCAGTAGTATCAGCGGTTGAATGGTGGAGCTGAGCTCAGTTTGAGCTACCAGATGGGTGGAGTGACCTGACTACCTGCATATTATAGCAAGAGAGGTTGGAGAGGTCAGTCTCACTTCCAGCATGATACATGTTATGTCAAAATGGTTTGTGACAGCTCCCACTGGCTCAAGAATGACTCCTGCTGACTGAGAAATACTTATGACAGCTTCTACTGACCCAACCAGTGGGAAACACCTCTTTAACTCAACTGGGATAGATGGTACTGACAAAATACAAGAGGTCCAGGTCAGATATCAAATCTTTGTCAGTACATTGCAGTCAGAAAATGAAGTCACATAGTCTGCTCCTCTTCCAAGTAGTTAATCCAAAATGGAGTATCACAGCTTGCCTAATATGCTTAAAAATGCATTTGGTAAAGATCCTAAGTGATTAATCTTCTTTCTGCTTTCTCTCTTGCTCAGCTTTTATTGATTATAACCCTCATTATTTATTATATTTATATTTTTGTATATGAATACACATTTTTATTTTACATAGTTATTTATGTAAATACATACAATTATATACATTTTTATAAACGTGTTACTGAAAAAAGCCCAGAAAAAATATTGCTATAGGAAAATATTCAACCATGAGTATTAAAATAAACCTGTGTACAACCAAATTTGAATTACATAATCAAGGTGCTACATTAATGTATTTAAAAAAAATGCCTTGGTTCTGTTCTGCCTTAAAGATTATTGGGTCTGTACCCCATCATTCTTTGCAAAAACTCTGAACATAGAGCAGCAGCCATAACATAGAGAAAAAAATTCAAGCTGTTCAAACTGGTTGCCACTGAGACAGAGAGCTGAAAGTGAATGATGTGCTGAAACACAAAGCTGCAGGATGAGATCAATAGTTCTGCCTTTTAATTTTGCCTCCTCACCTTCCCTGCTTGCAAGCTTTAAAAATATGCTGCTCACAATGCTGACCAGTAATAATCACCATATTTATAATGGGATTCATCTCCTTTTCATCTGTTGGCATATGGCTTTCAAGATGCTCCATCCTTTTTTGTCAAGAATGTATAACTTCAGGGTCAATCAAGCACAATAATTTGTGTTTTACATCAGCAGAGTTCATTTATATATGGAAACAATACCTAATGAGTTATGGTGAATCATATAATAAGGATCTCTCCTGACTTATGCAAATTTCTCACATAATTTTGATCCAAATAGGATACAAAAGAGGCTTAAACTATAAAGTGAAGTCTCCTGTTGGTAACATATACTTGATCTTTGTGTGTCTTTATCAGTCATGTCTTATAGCACTCTGTGTTAATAATTTGCATTTATCACTGAAAGTTTTTCCTTTGAGAAGTTTATAGTTGAACAGACATTAGTATTGAAAAATTTAAATCACTTTTCTGATAGAATGCCTTGCAAGAATGGCTTATTGAAGTAAAATATTATCTATTTGCTCAGTCCTAGTTGTTATATATAATTGATTATACAAATACAAATTCATCCTGCTAGGACTGCTGAACCATAAAATAGCCAACACAGACACCTCTGCTTACAGCAAGAACTGAGCAAACTTTTTAAAGCCAAAAATATTTTAAACATCCTTATATTTCTGCTTTATCTTGTGTGCATAACTCCATAAGCAGCAAATTGGCTGGTCTCCTATTTTCACCCAAATCAGGACCTGGAATCGAATCCATGAATAGGATACCAGCTGGATCAGTCTTACCTGCATTGATCTTATGAATCATATGAAATGTCCTACCGGTCTCTGCTTCGTTCCGTTCAGTGAAAAGCACAAAGCATCTAGTGCAGAGAGCCCTCTCTGATATCAGGTTTTTGTCTCCACAAAAATCTGACCAATTTTCTGCCTCTGGGCTGAACCTGTCTGGCAGCTAAGCCCCCGCTCAGTCACTGACTCCCCCCACCAGGATACAGGAGAGACTTGGAAGGGAAGATGTGAGGCAAAACAAAACCAAACCAAACTAAAACATTTGCTGAGAAAATCATACTTTAATAAGTAAAGAAAAAATAGAAATGAAGTAGCTGGCTCAAAGGCAGTCACTCATTGCCATCTGCCAACATTGCCATCTGTCATTAGCTGTCCTGGCTGTGCTGTATCTCCTCCAAACCTCTTGCTAAGCACAAGACTGCTCTTTGGGGCAGCAGAGTAAGAAACGGAGAACAATTTAAAGCTTTAAGAGTTAAAGTATGATGAGTTTCAACACTGTTTTGGTCACAAAGCCAAACCATAGCACTATAAAGTCCACAAATTAGCAAATCAACTCCATAACAGCTGGACTCAGTACAAAAATTATATCTACAAAGACATTCCTTAAATGTCATTTGGCCCTAGGTTTCATGGATCATGTCTATATAAAAGAGTAAAAGCAGAGTTCTGCTCTATTTCAGATGAAGCAGTACAGAAGCTGATAAAATAGGCATGTTTTATTTTCCAGTGGCACCTGTAACACCATAAAACTATCAGGCACAAGTACTCAGACATCAGCAGGCACAGGGTGCAGAGGTAGCATCTCTAAGGAGAGACGGGGGCTGGCTCCCCATCTGCCCAGCTGGTTCCAGCCATCTCCAGCAGACACACCACAGGACACAGCAGAGCCCCTCAGCACAGATGGTGGCACTTCTAAAACACTTAGAAGTGTTTTCCCTTCTAAGGGAAGGCACCTTCCTTTCCTTTAGAAGGGAAAACACTTTTAAGAAAGGGCAAAACACTGCCTGACAGCGGAGTGAGGGAGAAAATGTGAGAGAGAATCCTGTGGACACCAGGCTGAGAGAAGAAAGGAGGAGGAGTTGCTCCAGCAGCTAGAGCAGAGATTCCCCTCAGCCTCTAAAGAGGACTAAGGCAAGGTAGATATTTCTATGTAGCCCATGGAGGACCCTACGCTAAAGCAGGTAAACATACTTTGAAGGAAGTTGAAGCCCATGCAGAAGAACACACTGGAACAGGGGAAAAGTGTGGAGGAGAAAGAAATGACAGCAAAGAGCTGTTATGGGTTGACCCCCAACCTAACATTCCTCATCCTTCTGTGCCACCTGAGAAGCAGGGTCATGTAAGTGGAGCAAAGTTGAGCCTGGGAAAAAGTGAAGAGAGGTGGTTTAGTTTTCATTTTTCACCCAGATCTATTTTAATTGTCAATAAGTTAAATTTCTTTTTGCCCACGTTGAGTCTGTTTTGCCTGTGATCATAAGGGGTGAATGATCTCCCTATCCTTAATCTATGAGATTTTTCATTGCATTTTCTCCCTCCACCCTGTGGGAGAAGGAGAGTGAGACAGCTGCTGGGTGGTACAAGTAAAACATTCATGTCCATCCTCTTTATTCAAACTTTAATTCATATCCCACAGGAAGGTCCTGGTGCTAGGGGTGAACCTACTTCCTTTCTGAAATATTCAGAATTACTCAGGATCACAGTATACTACATCTCAGGTGAATTGATCTGTGCAACACATGCAATGAAAAGTGTATGCTATCACTGAGATGCTTTTTGCCCAATGAAAGTAGAAATTGTGGTTATACAACATGGCTACACCAGCAGTAGCCCTACATTTCAACGCAACAGAGCATAAGAAGAAAAACAACATTGCAAGCTTTTAATCAATCTTCTTCCTGGACAAATAAATACTAAAAAAATAGTCTGGATCACGAGGGATGCCTAACCCAGTAAAATCTAATATTTGGAAAACAACCCCAAAAAATGTTATGTTTGTGTTTGAGATCTTGCTTCATGTAAGAAAGTGAACATGTCTTTATAACAATATGTCCAAAATCGTGTCTTGGGAGTTATCCTTTTGGCTCAGCCTGAAGCACATAAGCCTACTTTCATATTCAGGCTTCAACACAGAAAATGTGAACAAAAGATAAGCTTAAACTCAACCGAAGGTTAGGGCCAGTACTTATAATATAGGGTAGAAATTGCTATTGATTTTCCTTTTGCCATTTAATCAAAATCCTCTCAAATTTGGTTAGGTCACATAATTTTGAAAAATAAAATGTAGTGCACTCATATGATCAGAATATGCCTTTTCAGACCTTAACTAGATACACTGTAGAATACCTTATACAAACATATTTTTGTTCCTTTGTCAACACTGCCTGGCATTACTTCGTGATTACACTTTCAAGACACAGAGGCAATTATAAGACTTTCTCTGAAGATTTTAATCTCTTAAAAGAATATGAAAAGATAAAAATGTCTCTAATGTTTAAGACCAATGTCTATCTAACCCAGCCTCCTGCCTCTGAAGTAGTCAGTAAGGGACATTAAAGAAAATAATTTAAACACAAGCAACTAAAAGCAAGACAAAACAGAAATCCACAGAGCTAAAGTGGAATAAACTCTCTCTTTGTTATGTCCTTTCAGCTTCTGGCAATATATCCTTTAAAGATTTCCTGAGCTAGAGAATCATTTCATCATGTTTAATAGCTCTTGACGCTTTTCTTTCATTAACTTGTATAATCACTTTTTAAAAGCCATTTATGCACGTGGCCTCCAGAATATTTTGTGGCAATCAGTTCCACAATGAAATTATGTGACCTGTGATTTTTTTTTCATTTCTGTTACTTGTAGACTGGTCACCTAATAATTTAATCTTAGAATTACATCTGCATGTAATTCTGATTGCTAACATGGGATATATTCCCCCTTTCTGTGATGTTATTGCCTTTATATATTTTTATTGTTGTATTCCTCAGTTATTCTTTTATTTTATTTTGCTTCCTTCTTTTTTTTTTCTTTTATTCTCCCTCCTAAGACTCTGACTGCATTTAAATTGTCCTTGGACATAGGCTGTTCTCTACCTCTGATCATTGTTGTCAGCCTTCTCTGTACCTTTCTTAGTTCTCATATATCCTTTTGAAATGAGGGATTAGAAGTTTATATTGTATTCCAGATGCAAGTACCATCATAAAGTGAATTTCTATGGATCTCTATGGTTATATAGTATTTCATATTTTCTTCTAAAATCCCTCCTTAATAATTGCTAACATTCGGCTCGCCTTTGCAACCACTGCAGGCTATTGATCTCATGTTTTGTGAGAAATATCCAATGACTACAAAATCCTTTTCTTGGACTGGAGTAATGAATTTAGAGTCCATCGCAGTGTTTGAGCATTTACTGCTGTTTTAACCATGCTGATTGCTTTATACTTGTTGACATGAAATTCCATACTACATTATATTACACAGTCAGTGAGTCTCATAAGTTTTTTTTGAAGCTCTTTGCAGTCAGCTTTAGTTTAGTGTTTCTTGAATAATTAAACAAGCAATTAATAACTGTAGGATAACATATACACAAGAGGACTAAACAAAGATAGGACAGACATTTCTTAACATTTCACTGCTCAGCTTTGCATGTTTAATGTACTTTTAGTATTTTAAATCTAAGGTTAAAATTTTAGTTTTATTGCCTCAAGTGGACATCATTAAATAATTATGTGTACACATACATGATACACAAGTATCATCACTACGATGAAAAAGACTAAAGTTCATCAAAGTATTCAAAATACCAATCAGCCATATAGAAACACCTTAAAGAAAAGAGCACAACTTATCCATAAAAATGCAAATAAGCACCCAGAGAAGCACCCAGTCAGATTCAAAAGATCTTGTGCTGCCATTTCTCCTAGACCTTGCAGCATACAAGGAAAATGTCTGAGTAGCAGTGAGTATTCTTCCATTATACACAAGTAACAGTTGTATTGTAGTCAATACATCTTCATTTCAAGGTACATTTTCAAAACCTCTGACCTTTACTGTAAAAAAAATTCAAAGAAAAGTAAATTCTTTTATTCAGGCTTGGAGATTTGCAGTGTTGTATGATTGACACAGAAAAAAAATTATGTTGTACAATTCTGTGGCAGACAGGCCCAGGGCTATTCAGATGAGAGAACTAATAACCACGCTGGCAAAAGAAATTTCTTATTAAAACCTTGTTAAGGAACTACAATAATTCATTAAGGGTTATATCATTATAAAAATTCATCATTGTTATAGACTGTTTCCTGGGGCTTCAGTTTAGTAAAGTTTGACGTGCCCTTTATGCTCCAAAATTAGGTAAAGCTAAAAATGATTTATGCACCGAAAATGTTAAAGATTTTACAAAGCACAAAAATAACTACGCACAGCTTCCTAACCTTGGCATAGTACCTCAGGGGTTCATAGCATAAGAAAAAAATGTCTTTTAAAATGGATTGTTTAAAGCCTTGTGTATCCAATGGGTCAAAACCTGCTTACATTAAAAACAGTGGGACTGCAAATGTCTCCAGTGGGAATAAGCTATTTCACATGGAAAAAATAATTTGAGAATAACTAAAGGTAACATCAAAATGGGCTTATGAGATGAGATCAAATTAATTTTAAAAATGAAGAAAATAAGAAAAAAAAAAGAAGAAAAAACCCCCATCAAATATGAGCAACTGTAATTTAAAAAATATCATGGGCTAAAGCTCAATAGGTATTTTTCAGGATTAGTTTCTGTCCTTGCTCCATGCAGATTTTCACTTCTAGCTAAAATTATGGAAATCATATCCTCCAAGCAAAAAAACTGTTATATTATTTAAAATGAAATTAGGAAAATTGCATCAAATGAAAAGATTATTTAAGATTCCCTCCAAGAAGAAATGAGCAAACAACATGTAAATTTTTGCCTGTATAACAGTTTGAGGATAACACCACATTATCCATTGAGGTCACCAGCAGTGCCATAGTGATGCTGGCTGCAGAGTTCAAATTCCATCCAGGACAAACTGCTCTGAACAGACCTGCAGAAGAATGTCTGTCAGTGGCATTGGTTCATGATGAAATGGGTTGTTTGGACCTCATCTGTTAGTGAGCAGTGTTACAAATGAACACTGGCCAGTCCCTCACCGGTCATCAGCCAGATGTTTATATCCAAAGTTATGCACTTTTTCATATGCATCATTAAGATCCATTTAGTTTAATTCAATGCTCAGTTTTATTACATGCTCAAGTCACAGTACTTCCACAATATCCAGACTAGCAATTTTTGCAGTTAATGCTGAAATTAATAGAAGTATTCCACAATAATTGGCACGCTTCTTGGCTTTGATGCTGGCAGGCCAAGTGATGAATGGGTTGTGGAAACTGAAATAACCTCTCCCTTTTGAGATGATCCTTGTCAACTGGAATTGAATCACGCTGGAAAGAGAGCACTGTTGTTGCTTTAGCTGCGCTATCTTTTGGCGGGGTGGAAGATGGCTGAATTTTTTCTGTCCACAGGCAGGACATTGAAAGATATTATTTGTAAATACTAAATTTACACATGGCCACTTTTGCATGCTCTTGATGAAAATGTAAAAGTGATGCCATGCATCTACATCTACAAAAACTTACTTTGAGCAAACATGTGCACATATAAAGGCAATAATTTCTTGTTAAATTAACTGAAATGTTAACAACAAAATCATTATTAATCAGGGTCTAATTTTTATGGAAAAGGAAATAATAGAAATATAGTTGAAATTTCTATACATGCACTTCCTATTTTCTAGCCCTTTTCCCCTGCTCTTGGAAATCCTAAAGCTGATGGTATTAGACCACTGAATCATTGACAGTTGGACTCCTTTTCCAGAAGAAGTGTGATCTTCGTGCTGATTGTGTCTTTCTCCACATTCTAGGGTCCACTTGGGGTAATTTTTCTATTTGGGAATATGCTTTAACACACTTCCTCTTCCTTTATTGCTCCACAGTTGGATTTACTACTTTTGCTACATCTAAAGTCAGTTTTACATGGCTTCAGGTCTACCTTTCTGTAGCTGACTGAATTGTTAATTTGTTTGGGATCTCCAGTGCCAGCCTGCACTCAATGCCTTATCCCACTCCTGGGGTCCTCTACTCTGCCTTCTGCATTCCCACATTTCAGGGACTCTGCTCTAGTACCAGACCTGCATTTTTCTACACTACAATGTTGCATTAGAATATGTTACAGCTAAACTAAAGGACCAGAAACTAGACCAAACTATGGTCTGGTTTCTTACAGTGCTCTGTTACAGGGCTACAGGGTAACTACAGGGTAACTACAGGGTAACAGGGTAACAGTGCATCCCGCCTGTATTCCATGCAAAGAGCCTTCAAATATAAAAATAAGTCTCAGATGTTAGTGTGCTTCCTCTGTGAGGGCAAAATACATCTATGAATGCTCCCATAAAGACACAGATCCCAACCCTTTATAGTGTAATTTCAACCTCATGATTCTTTGTAATATGTGTTTAATTGGTACAAAGAAAAAATTTTTTCCCATTTTAACCAGAAAGCAAAACAGCTGACATTTCAGATTTAGAGAGAAGTAAGCAATAAAACTCTCCATGTAAAAAAAATCTCCCTTCTTCCTCTGACATTTACCCTAGAAAAGATATTTGACATCAGGGTCAGGACATATGGAAGGATGACACAGGGAACAAAAGGGAGTAGGTTACCAGTCAGGTCTGAATGTAAATGAAATGTAGATACTGGGGTCTTTCTGATTTCTTTGAAGATCCAAAGTTGATACTCGATGTAATATTCCTAATAACCTATTCCGGACATGAGATTCTTCTTTTCCCTGGCAATATTTTTAAATGAAATAGGTAGTGCCACCTGCTGTGAGTGTTTAAGCCTTTCTCACTCAAACATCTCTGAAAATGAATAGGCTCATTTATTTTAATGAAACTCCTTTTAGTATGCAGTTCAGGTGTGTAATCTAGGCTACCCAACTCATCAGCAGAATGGTAGGTAAAACAATGTATAGAATTATCACACATATGGAAAATCTTTCAGTTCAGTTTGAAAAATACAGACTTCCTGCTTTTTCATAATTATATGGGAATAATTCTGATTTCTGCTTAACTGCTGCTTAGCTCTCTTTGCTGGTTGCCAGCTGGTGTGGACTCGGTTCAATGTATTCAGTGTTAAATGTTAAGGCCCTGTGTGGTTGCATCCTAGTTATTTAGTTCAGTTAAGTTTCCAGATGAATAAATGCAATAAGAAGGTTGTGGCACTTCAACCTCCACAGCATGTTTTGTCTCACCTGTGCAAAATGAAGAAATAGTTAGGACATGATGCAGTCTCTGAATTTCACTGGCTCTGTGGAATGGTGTGTAAACCTGAGCAAATGCACATTTTATGCAGCTTTACAAACAGGAAACAACAGTAAGCAAAAGTTAACAAAGTTTATTACTTTAGCCACTGTTATTCCAAAAAGGGTCCATGCCTTAATTCTGAGCAATGGAAAAATTGACACAAGATATTTTTCAAAGGACTTAGATATGGCAGGAATGGGAAACAGATGTTTATTGTACTTGGCTATGTCTGAACTTAATATTTTTATAATATGTGATAATATAGATATGGCAGATATGGTAACCACTTAAATGTGCTATCTCATATTAAGATCTTCCTTAAAAAAATAATTTTCTATTCTCTTGTAGGTATTTTGCTGTAAATATAGTGAACTATAAATCAGGTTGCTCAGCATAATCTGTATAGGATTATTTTCCTCTAACTGACCCTTGTGTTACACATCTTCCAAATAGGCTTGATGCTGCTCCCTTAAACTGCATTATACACCAAGAATATTTAGGCCAATATTTATTTTAAATAGGTTGACTACACTGGTGTTTGTTTTTCATATTACTGTCTCAGCCAAATACGTCCACAGTCTGAACCGGACTAGCTGCTCGGGCTTCTGGCTGTCACCATTTCATGTAACCTGCATCACACGTAGGCCATGATTCGGAGCTAAAAGGCCACAGGGCAGCAAATCTCAGATGCATTAACCATCCCAGTAAATCTGTGACTCACTAAGTTGTTTCACCTTTCTGCGGTATTGCTGGCATCTTGAGCTCTGCCTATGTGATTTGTTGCCGTTCATGACAGAAAACTGTCAAAATGAATATACAGTTAACCACCAAAGTCTAACTGACCCGAGTCTCTCTTTGTCCTTATTAGCACCTCTTCTTTCCATCAATGGCTAAGTCTCTGCTTTCACTAGAGCCTGAGGAGCTCTCTTCCTTAAAGACCAAATTGTTTCCACAAACCATCTGTCACCAGCTGAATGCCTGTTTTTCCCCAGTTAACAGCAACTAGTGCTTACTCCAGCTATAAATCCCTGATGTGGTTTCAGAGAATTTTTTTCTTCTGTTTCTATCAATTCACCACAGGAGTATATTTTTTTGAAGTCAGGGGAAATTTCAGTGTACTGGATATTAACAGATCAGCTTTCCCCATTCCAATTTAAAACAAATGAACAGCTTCTTACCTTCCTTTCTTCTTTGTGCTAATGATCTGAGATGTGAGTGACTCTTGAAGAGTATCTGCAATCACAGAATTGTCTAGTTCTATGATTCCCTTCATTTTCTCTTTCTTATTCTCTTTGGTCTTGTTTCCCTTGATTATTACCAGAAGGAGTGTATTTGGTGTGGGCAGGAAAGAAAGAGAAACACAACATCCTCCAGCAGCAACACCTTCCTCTACTTAAGTTCTTGATTGTTTCAAAACAAAAAAAACCAAAACAAGTCCAGAGGAACAGAAAATGTTTGATTTGTTTGTTAGAGCCAGAAGCTATGCTTCTTTGCAAAACAAATACACATCTGTCTTGCTGAGCCAAAAGCAAACTCAGTAGGAGAAAAGTCCAGATTTACTGATAGGACTGTAACTGCTCTGCAAATATGAATTATCACAAAACCATTTAGAGCTGATTTTATATACTGACCTAATAATTGATTTGAATTCTGGGAATGGTATAAAAATCAGCCATGTCTCAAAGGGAATTCTGGCTTCCTTTTGTTTTCTGTGTCATCTTTAGGAACATATTGTATGTACATCATTCCAAAGGAAAAATCTTTTTTTTTTCATGTCACAGGGCAGAAAATAAGAAAGATAGAAAGAAAGGAAACAAAAAACTAACAAAAAAAAACCCTAAAAAAAACAAAACAAAAACAAACCGCCAGAAAAATAAAAACGTAAAAAAACCCAAAACAAACAAAAAAGAGATCCCAGACAGTGTTTATGATCACCTTCTTTTCTAAAACTGCCTTAAACAGGCAAAGTTGAAGTTGGACAGAAGCAAATACTATGATCCTAGATAGCTGCAGTCACACGGCAGGCATGTAACAGTGGAGTTCACAGCTGCTTCTTTCTCTGGAGTAAAACATGCAGCACTAGAAACAGCAATGAGCTTTTAGCAAAGATGCCACAGATCAGCAGTTTTATCAAAGGGACAGAGCAGGGGAATGGGAAATTCTCTGACTAGCGGCAGAGAATTTCCCATTCCACCACCCCATTTCAAAGAAGACACACAGAAGTATCGAGTGAATCAGAGACTATATTCCCACAGAGCTTCTTATGACAAGTGCTGTCAAAACCACATGGAAATATGTCCTCTTTGATTTAACTTCATGATACTTTGCTGGTGTTTTTGAAAGGTCTTTTCTTGTGGGGGTTTTGGGTGTTTGCTTGGTGGGTTGCTTGTTTTTTGTCTGTTTTTCTTTTGTTATTGTTTTTAAATAAAGAACCCCTTTACTCATAAGCTTCAGGCAAAAACCTGTGTGAATAAAGACATAGATTCCTGCAATGTCAGTCTGTGTCTGGTGCAGAAGTCAAATAAAATAAATTAGAACTAAAAAACAAACGCTTTCATTTAAATTATTTGTCCTCTGACATGAACACAGAAAAAATCCAGTTAGCTAAATCAGTTCTTGAAATTAAATTTAAAATATAGTATTTTATGAAAAAAATTGTCCTTTCTCTTTTCCTAACAACAACAAAAACAATTATCTCTTTGACCATAGCTTGTAAAATTTTTCAACATTAAAATCCAGTGTTTATGACATTTCCTGCCTGGAGATGCTGCCGCTAAAAAAAAGAAAACCCAAAACCAAACCAAACCAAAGAAACCCACCCACCCCAAACAAAACAAAAAAAAATTTTAAAAAAACAAAACAAAAACAAAACAAAACAAAACAAAAAACCAGAAAAACCCTAACATACAAAAAATTCCCTAACAAACAAAAAACCCAAAACCAGAATAACCAAAAACAATTAAAGGAAGGAGGTTTTTTCTCACTTTTCTGTATTGAGAAACCAATCTCTAGAAAGACAATATTGACTTTGGAATTTTTTAAAAGAACAACTGACAGTTAATCAAAATGGCTGTCCCAGGCCTGAACTGTAAAAATGCTTTGTGTGGGAGCTGCTGGCATTTCCAGCCTGCAATGGGAAGGGGGCTTTGTGCATCCTGTTTCTGTCTTCTCCCTTTACAGGGTTTTGATGACTTGCCTTGCCAGGACAGCTGCTGGTGAACTAAAAAATAACTCTGCATGTCCAAGTGCAGGTGAGAAGAGGTCCCACGAAAAAATCACCATTTTATTTGTTTCTTAATAACTTTTAATTTTGTTATTCATTTTTCTGTTTAAAGAAGTGCTCGTCTAATGCTTTAGGTAAATGTGCATAAAACTTGAAATAATCCCATCAGTGTTTTCTGAGGACTAACCAAGCAGCTGGTCTGAACAGAAAGAGCTTTCACTGGGATCCTGATTGCTCCCCAAGCATCTCCTTTCCTCCCACAAAGGTGCATTTCAGCAGACCTGCTGGAAGTCTTATGTGACATATAGACTCCCCTGGCAGGCCAGTCTTTAAATTCTGCTCTTAGTTCCTCTGGCAGCTCTGCTACTCCAGAGATTTCTGAGCTTCTGTTCTTTGCTCTCATGCAGAAAAGGATGGTGGTCAGGATAAACACGTGGAAAAATAGAATAATGGCACATTTCAATGAGGAAGTGAAGATGAGCAGAAAGGGAGTTAAAAGGCAAATATTTTTAGGAGATAGGAGGTCACAGGTGTCCTTTTGTATTAAGTAAAAAATAAGTTCTTTAAAATATGCTTTTACCTTCATGCTGCCAATCAGCATGCATGTGAATTAAACATCTGGAGCTGTGGTGTGTCTGAAGTTTGAAGTTTATTTCAAAAGAAACCAACTTTTTAAAGTCCATCCCCTTGTGTCTGATCTGAGTGCCTTCTGAAAAATAAGCAATAAGACAGTTAAGGACAAGTTGTCTTCTCTTTGCTGGAGAGGATTATCCATGTGTTTTGAGGCTCATACAGGGATAGAAGCCATTTGTGTCTTCATATTATAAAGGCCAAGTCAGTCCTGATTGCAGTAGTGATTTAGCAGCAGGTTTCCTTATCATAATATTCAATAATTATATTGATATAAGCTTAGAAAAAATAGTTTGGTGGAATGGAATTTAGATCCAGATTTAATTTCCCTGAATGTAGGTGTCTAAAAGAAAGATAAATATATACATTTCCTATGTACTTACCAGAGATTTAATCAATACAGCCAATGAAGCCTGGAGAGCAAATCAAAGGTCCAGCCTTTAAAAACTCTACCTAAGCTAAGAATGAGTTGAATTACTCTCCAGGATCTTCAGATTGTCCTGATCTACAATCTCCTCCAAAACTGCTAGGGGACCACAGGATGCTCTTGACCCAGTTTTCAGCAATGCACTTGCATATGAACACAAAATCCCTTGCTGTAAAGTATTTTCTTCATGCTCTTGGTGTAGTGAGAGGGGGACAGGGCTACTGGTAAAATACAAAGTTATAGGTAGCCTGGCTTCAGAGCAGCAGCCTTTTAGTTTAAGGGCTACCCTCCAACACTCACCTCCTTATTTAAGTTGCCAAAGAAATTAGTGATATTTTCAAAAGGCCTGAGTACTGTCAGTTCTGGGTGAAGTCAGCATTCTCACAGGATAGAGGAAGTTTTAAAATTTGTTTGGGTGGCAAGTCTAAATTTTAAAATGTAGCCATATTTATTTAAAATTTTAAAGAATTGTATTTGTGAGTCATACTGACACCCAATGGTGTGAATCAGACAATGGGAAATTTCCAACACTACAAAACTGCATCAAATTTATAATCAGAGCAATATTTAAAAAAACGGGGAAAAAAAATCCTGTAAAAGAATCAATAACCTATTTCAGGGATAAAAAGAGAAAATTACAGTTTTACACAAATTGAAGGAATGGTAATAGATGAGAAATTTCATGAGAAAACTTTATACCTCAAAGATTTAATTCCAGCAGCACCTAAAATTCAGCATGTTGATGTCAGGGCACTCAATGCCCTGCATAACCTCAGCAAGTGAACTTCAGGACAGCCTTGGGATTTTTTTCTGTGCTATGGCAAAGGGAAGACTGGAGAACCATTTTGTGTGTATCTAGGGCAAAGGAAACAGTAATATACAAATGTGGACAGAGGGGAAGGGAGTGCCTGGAAAAGAAAATGCATGGCTATGAGGTTTTCCAAAATTATATTTGTGGCTCTACATGGAGGTAAAGAATCACACCACAAGCATCTCATTATTATGTTAAAAAACTCTGGAAATAAATATATGCCCACCTATCAAGACTGCTATTAAAAGTGAATAAAAATGGTCTGGAGATTCTGTAATCATCCTTACATACACATACAACATGTGCACAAAAACATGCAAGTATTAATTACAGTTAGAGGTGTATTTAATTTGGCTCTTCTCTTGTTCTGGTATAAGCCAGAATTACCTGGTAAAGTCAGTGGAGCTCTAAATGTCAATGGGATGGGAATAAAGGAGGTCTTTGTGCTGCATAATATGAGATGAGAATAAAGGGGGTTTATTCCTCTTTAGGAGGGTCTTCCTTCCTTCCTTCCTTCCTTCCTTCCTTCCTTCCTTCCTTCCTTCCTTCCTTCCTTCCTTCCTTCCTTCCTTCCTTCCTTCCTTCCTTCCTTCCTTCCTTCCTTCCTTCCTTCCTTCCTTCCTTCCTTCCTTCCTTCCTTCCTTCCTTCCTTCCTTCCTTCCTTCCTTCCTTCCTTCCTTCCTTCCTTCCTTCCTTCCTTCCTTCCTTCCTTCCTTCCTTCCTTCCTTCCTTCCTTCCTTCCTTCCTTCCTTCCTTCCTTCCTTCCTTCCTTCCTTCCTTCCTTCCTTCCTTTCCTTCCTTCCTTTCCTTCCTTCCTTCCTGTTGTGAAGCTGAACCTATATGCTGCAAAAATTTGTGATTTGAATAATGAAAATTAAGAAGAAGTTCTAGCATATAACTGTTCTTTTCCTTTAACTATGAAGTAAATGTTGCCAAATGCACTGTGATCTTAACTTCAGTATTCCTTACTATGCTACAATTTATTATTGATTTAATTCCATAAAAGCAAGTGGAGTTAATCAGAACCACATTGGTATAAATAAGAGGAGAATCAGATTTTGAAAGGTAACATCTTGCTGTCTGTTACATAGCTGTCAAAATGGAAGAAGATGCCCTGTTTTGTTCCTCCAGACCATGTACCTTTAAAAGCAGAACTGTCAGTGATTGATGGAGTTCCAATGAAAGATACAACAATTATAATGCTGCTACATATGTGAACATCTCTCTGTACATCAATGTCATTTAGGCACAAATGTTGTAACTTGACCCAAGCATGTCTCTTCTGACAAAAAAAAAAAAAAAAAACAAACCAAAAACAGCCAAACAAAAGCCCCCTTGAATCTCCTTTGAACACCAAAAAAAAAAAAAAAAAAAAAAAAAAAACAAGAAAGAATCGCATGTCAAATACATTTAAATATAAAATACAGTAGGTATCTATTAGAGGTTGTTCTGGTTTTAAAAACTCAGTGTCGAAATTAAGACCATTTCAGCCACTCCAAAGTGTGTGGTTCAAGCCAAATAGGACTTTCAACAGTGCCTATTACTAGGACAGATATTTCACTTTGAATACACGAAAGAGTTTCTGGGAAAAACAGGGGGAATTTGATTATTGCCTCAAGGAGTCCATCAAATAAATTAAAAAAAAAAAAAAACACCCAAAAAAACTCCATCCAAACCAAACAAAACCAGTGAGGAAAAAAGTTTCTAAATATTTGAAAGAGATCTTATCTAGCAGTTTAAGAATTTACCCGGGATGACATAGACTCAAGTTAAATCTGCTCTCCTTCTAAGGTGTTTTGAGTCTACAACATTCAAAAGAAGGACTTGATGAATAGTCCTTCCTGAATACTTATATGACATAAGCTGACACAAGACATATTCAGTACTTCTTGCCTTTAGAAGAGCCATAAAAATAGTCTTTGAAACTTTAGCTGGAAATTTTGCTGGAGCTGAACTTGTTATCAAAGTGAGAAAAACCCTAATTTTATAGAAATTACTTTAAATTTAAATTTTCACTCACTCCTTGCATTCTATGCAGTATGACAAATGAAGTAATGACTGCCTCTGAATATTTTCCATGTTGTTTGCTAAGATATTCTTCAGTGCTAGAGCTCAGTGCCAACATTGTTTCTAGCTTTTTTGACCTTCAAGGGAATTAGTGAAGCATTTCTTATGGCATAACTTGGTATTCATTTCGTGCAAGTAAACAAGACTGGAGGAGAGTGGGCAGCATGGGAAACTGGTAAGGGCACAAAAAAAAAAAAATTGATGTTAAAACAAAAGGGAAAAAGATGGAATAAGTATTTAACAGAAAAGCAAAACTAGTGTCCTGCTTTTCTTTTTTGCCTGTTAACAACAATTACCCCCATCCTTATCTGTCACAAAGCAAACAAGCAGACTTCTGAAAAGATGGAGCAAAAGGCAGGGCTGACAGTTCTGCAGCCAGCTCAACAGCACTAGAATCTTTACTGGGTGCCATCTGCAGCACAAAAACCGAGCTGTGCTTTCCTTTTAAGACGTCTTATGGAAACAACTTGAAACTAGTAATGATTGATGCGTCTTTTATCAAACACACATAGCTAATCCAGAAACTGGATCTTTCACATTTATGTGGCATTTTCAGGCTAATGAACAACAATTAAAGCTGGACACTGGGACATTCCCTTTTTTATAATAATTCACTAAGGGCTGGAGCTTCAGTCATTGCATCTTCTAAAGCTTTACAATTTTTTCCCTATGACTATAAATGAGTTTTTTATTCTACAGATTTTAAGACTTTGGTAAAAGTCTTTTTGTTGCTATTGTTCACAGCTGAAGGAGAAGGTTATTTGTTTTACCAAGATAAGGTTTCTAAAACATCCTGCTTAAAAAAATAGAGCAAAAACAGATGATGTTTTCTCTCTTTTTCTAGTTATCTATTATTTTCTAAAGAAACTGAAATGCCATCTTGCCTCCTGGATAAATTATCTCTCTGTTTAAAACACAGGCAAAAAGCCTCCAAGATATAAATAAAGGTCAGCTGAAGAGGTTCAGTTTAGCGCAGGCATTGCTAAACACAAAGTTGTTTAGCTGGACTTTCAGAAACTAGTATATTTTCCTTTTCTTACATTGAACACTCTCATTACTTTCACACTGTGCTGGTTTGCAGTAAAATCACCCAGGCCAGAGCAGGCACCCAAGCACTAGCACTACAGTTGCCCTTCTTGTTATTCCTTAGCACAGCTCTATCCTCTGTGAGCTCAATCCATCTCAAACAATGCCAAATTACAGCCAGGGAGTTAGCTCGAACACCATTCTCAGAAACTATTTTTTTTGCAGTTATATTATGTGTTAGAACATCTAACCATTGGCTATTAACCATACTGTGCTGAGTTAGTACAGATGTAATCTTATGCTCAGACCAAAATTTTACTCATTTCATCCACCATCTGATGTTTTTTGGAGCAACTTCAAAATTAATATTAAAATTGGAAATTATTTCATTTGTAGTCATACACTGTATTGAAGATGTGATCTCAAATTTCTTCAATGAAGATAATTATGGAGCAGCCCTGGATGCTTGTACAGATTAGGAAAGAGATACTGGAGAGCAGTGCCATGGAAAGGGACCTGGGGTCCTGGTCAATGGCAAGTTAAACATGAACCAGCAGTGCCCTGGCAGCCAGGAGGGCCAACCCTGTCCTGGGGGCATCAGGCACAGCATCACCAGCAGGGCAAGGGAGGGGATTGTCCTGCTCTGCTCTGAGCTGGGGCAGCCTCACCTCCAGCCCTGGGGGAAGTTTTGGGTGCCACAATCTAAACAAGACATTAAACTGTTAGAGAGTGTCCAAAGGATAGCAACAGTGATGGTGAAGGTCCTTGAGGGGAAGCCATGTGAGAGCAGATGAGGTCATTTGGTCTGTTCAGCCTGGAGGAGACTGAGGGGAGATCTCATAGAATCTACAACTTCCTTGTGAGGGGAAGAGGAGGGGCAGACACTGATCTCTTCTCTGTGACAAGACCCCAGGGAATGGCCTGAAGCTGTGTCCAGGGAGGTTTATGTTGGATATCAGGAAAAGGTTCCTGGCCCAGAGGGTGCTGGGCCCTGGAACAGCTCCCCAGGGAAGTGGTCACAGCACCAGCCTGACAGAGCTCAAGAAGCATTTGGACAATGCTCTCAGGCACATGGTGTGACTCTTGGGAATGGTGCTGTGCAGGGCCGGGAGCTGGACTTGATGTTTGTGGGTCCCTTCCAGCTCAACATATTCTGGGATTCTGTATCTAAGCTTTCAACATTATAAGAACCTTTTCTCTTGGGTTCAATGAACCCAGTTGTTGTGGTCAGTCATTCAACAACCAAGCCCCACACAGCCACTCACTCACTCCCCACCAGCACAATCAGAGAGCGCTGGAAGGGTAAAAGCCAGAAACTCATGGGTTGAGATAAAGACAATTTAATAGTGAAAGCAAAAGCTGCACACACAAGCAAAGCAAAATGAGGAATGGGCAGGAAGGTGTTCAGCCATGCCAAGGAGAGCAGGGCTCCATCACATGTAATGGTTACTTGGAAGAACAAATGCCGTTGCCCCAAATGTCCCCTCCCCTCCTCCTTCTCCCCAACATTTTATATACTCAGCATGAAGTCACATGGTCTGCAATACCTCTCTGGCCAGTTTGTGTCACCTGTCCCAGCTGTGTCTTCTCCCAGCCTCCTATACATCCCCGACCTCCTTGCCAGTGTGGCGGTATGAAGAGAGAAAAAGACTTGGCTCTGTGCAAGCCCTGTTTAGCAATAACAAAAATGTCCCTCTATTTTCAGCCCTGTGTTCAAAAAAAATCCAAAACACAGCCCCAGACCAGCCATTGTGAAAATTAACTCTACCCCAGCCAAAACCAGTATACCCATGAACAAAAAGGACCAGGAAGTTCCACCCAAACATAAAAAAGAACTTTCCTTTTCACCTGAATATAAAAAAGAACTTTCCTGTGAGGATGCTGGAGCACTTGCGCAGGTTTACCAGAGATTCTGGCAATATCTCCTTCCCTGGAGAAATCCAAAGCACAATCCTGAGTGATGTACTTTAGGGAACTGTTCTTGAGTAGGGAGGTTGGACTAGACTGACCTGCAGTGCTCCCTTCTAATCTTAAACATTATGTGATTCTGTCACCATCATCTCAGATGGAGCTGATGCATATCACAAGTTTTAGCCTTTGAAGAGGGTTATTTTAAGAGGCCAAACCAAAATCTTCCACCTTTTTTTACATTATATTTCTAGTTTGACCAGGACATGCCTTTGAATCAGCAGCATAACTAACAGCTCTCAAGCTCATATTGAATTTTTTTCTAGGGTGAGGTATTATTAGGCAACAGGACATGTCTTTTTCACCCTTTGCCTTCCTAATTGGGGAGATATAGAAAGCCTCTTATTGGTAGCTAAAAGTCCAATGTATGTTATGACTTGACATAATAGCTTAGTGAATTAAACATAAACTTTGTATATAGAAAATAAAAAAAAATCATTTTCTTCTTTTATTTATTAAGAAACAAAAACTTTGAATTTCATACTAAGAAAAATGTTAATTTATGGAAATTAAAGAAATATAGGACCCAAGTTTTTGCAGCACATGGAAACTGATTGCAATCTACTGAAGTAAACTAACTGTAACGAAATCAAAATTCCAACCAGGTACCTTTAACATCTCTTTAGTTTGAGTAGAATAAAATAAGCTTACATTAATGGATTAATGCACTACATTATGTAAGTAAGATTAGATATTTAGATAAATAGTATTTTCTCCCTGGATTACACAATTACTTAAAAAGAAAAATCCAGATTACATGTAAACAAATACCCAAATGAAAGCTGAGCTGCAGTCTCTGAAATAATTTTCAGTGACATAGTTTTCTAAGACTATTTATATGTCCAAAATGAAGTGCTTTAGTGGATGTTTGAAGACTTTGGCCTTGTAAGTGTGATTTGAGAATAATGCTGCTTTAAAAAATTCTGTGTAGCTAGAAATGTGCATTATTTTGTTGCCTAAATATTTAAAAATCCCAAATTATTTCACTATTGCCTGAACTTTGACATCTTCTTTATATGCACATATTGCTGTTGCTCATTTTACCCAACGAGGAAAATCACATAGTCAAGGTCACAGAATTGAAGAATGGAGTAGTCTTATTTATCCAGGTGAGACTAAGACCCATCTTTTCTTTCTCTTTCCCTTTCATCCAGAAGGTAGAGGTCTCAAAGGACTGTAGTGCCAGGTCAAAAGTTAAGAGCAATAGCTTTAGATCCTTTCTTCTGCTAAGGCATCAGAAATCTCTTTTGAGTACTCTCTTTTTTTTTTTTTTTTTTTTTCTCTCTACATGAACTCTGGGTGAGAATTTCCCTTCCTTTGGGGCACTTTAATTTTGCTACTTTCTAGGCTTTGAGAAAACTTACTCGCTGTTCTGCCTGCCTGGATCTAGTCCTTCGGTTTAAACTGAATGTTATTGTATTTTTTCTGGTTGTACTTGGACTGGGAGCTTCATAATTTTTAGACAAACTGAACCAAAAAATGTTCCAGGAATAAGGCAGGGGCTTTAGAGGTTTTGTGAAACTCCATAAATAACAAGTCTTGGATTGTCACCACAAAGTCACATATACTTGAACATAAGCTAAAATGTTCAGTTTCCCCTTTCTCCTTGCCTCTTAGAGCACCTTCATCTCCTGGGCTTGACAAAGGTCCATCATAAACGGCCTCTGTCTCTGACAATATTTTAGTATTCTGTCTCCCACAAATACAAAGCCCTTCATCCTCACACCTTTTATGGCTTTCCAATTCATTATCATCTTCATAAAATTGCTCTAAGTTGAAAGGGTGAGTTCTATCTGTCAGTATGAGCATATTTTTAAGAATAAACTGAAGTTAGCTATTAATAAATATTATCCTATGATCTTTTGTCCTTTTAGGAGTTCTGCAAGACATCTTATATTAATTCTGTCTGTTTCCTAGGAAATTATAAGAAAACGTAATGTTTGCCTTCAATAATATGAGAAACCAGAAAGCACTCAAAAAATTCCAAGAAAGCCCCATGAGGTTTGCTGATTTCCAGGTAAAAGCAAATGATTAAATGAAATTCAAACTAACTTACAGTAAACCAGGGTCAGACAATGTGCATAATATATCAAGGTCAAAAGGTGGGTGATTCTTTGAGACAGTAACTCTGAGAGCTGGGAGTAACTTCATTTATTTTTCTTTAAACTGCAAAACCTTTGTGTACTGTTTTGTATTCTGTACAAGTTTTAATTAAGACAGTTTGCTGGTGGGTGCCCAAAGTAAATACATGTGGATATAGCACTCTGTCTCTTAAGAAATGTCTGAGGTATACAGTGTTTAAAATTTTTATGCCTTTGCGACTCTATGTATCCTTTATTTCATCACTCCCTTGGTAGTGTAGCTTATTTTCCAAGTTAAACAAAGGCATTGGCAGAGAAGCTACAAAGTGTTCTAATCTCCTGACCCTCACACTGACAGTTCAATATATTTTAGAACAACTAAAGATATGGAAGTGGAATTATGAAACAAGCAAGCACTTTAGAAGAATGTTCTATAAATTTATAGCTTTACTGCATAGTGGAACTGCTGTAGTTTTAAAAGAGCGAGGACATACATCTGGAAAATAAAACATAATGGTAGTGGCTCACTGGAAGAAAAAGATAAAAAGATCTGTCAAATAAAATTGTACAGAAAATGTGAGATTATTGGTTTCATTGGGATTTATTAATTTGATAAATTTCAATTCATGTTTACTAAATGAGGGAGGGGAAACAGTAACACAGGCTGATGACTTGAAATCATTTTATAACATGTTCTGGTTTTATTTTTCACCTCTATCTAAAATTCATGCAGTTAGCTAGGGAAAGGTTCTCTCCCCTCAGCGGACCGGTTCTTGCAGTAACTCAAAGCACACATATTCAAGCATCAAATGTCACCACATTGCCATCTTACTGTGAGTGGCTGGAATTTACTTCCTATTGTTAGTGGGGCTGAAAATTTATACTAGATACAACAGAGTTCATAATGTGTTGTCTAAAATGAAAACATTTTCAGGCACTGAACTGACCTTTTAGAAAACTGCACTTTCATCCTTAAAGTGCTGGACTATTGCAATATTTCATTTAAAAGGTTATTTAAACTTTTTTCATCTTTTTGTGGAAAAGGGTAAGGATTATTTTGTGAAATAAGTATCTTCATATAACTCTTCTGTGTCAAAAACCAAGGAAGAATATCACTCATTAATCTAAAACTCCTTCAAGAAAACTAGGCAGAAAAGACCATGGCTGCTATTCTCCCTGAGAAATGAGCAGATAATTGTAATTAATATTTAATACTTGATTTCTAGTTCTAACTAATAGTTATTAAAGTGGCTTTTTTTCTATGAACATTCTGAGAAAAGATGAGAAGAAGAAAATATTTTTCTTCTATCTTATTGACTTGGAACTGAGGTACAGAGAAATGATGAGCTGCTCACAGTCAGTCAGAAAAATCTGCAAATAAATGTGTACTTCTCCAATACCAGTTAAAAGTCCCTACAAAAGATATCATCCCCTACCAATCTGGCTGAAAAGGGATTGATTGCTTGTAGAGCCTAACCATAATACAGCACCTGTGCATTTAAAAGAAGGAAGAAGAAATTGAACCAGATTGCAGAGTTGCCAGCCTGAGGAGTGCTGACCACAAACAGCCTTTTCCCCTACAATTTATCAGAGGAAGGGAAAAGAAGTATTAAAGATAGGATTAATCCTCTTTAGAGGGGAGAATGTGGAAAATGATTACTGCAAGAACTGGTTGGCTGTAGTGCTAAGGGATCAGATTTTAGAAAAAAAAATAACAGCCTGCTTCCAAATGATAAATGAATATGTGAGCTTCACTGATGGCACACATGACTGTTTTTAGACTTAGAAGAAGTGACAGAGGAAGATGAGCAGTCATGTAAGTGGCAGGGTAAGTGTATTAAAGGCATAGCATAAGAGAAACGAGCTGACATAAAGACCAGTGACCGTAAGGAGAGGTGATAAAAAAAGAGAAGGGAATATATTAAGGAAATGAGTTAACTCTTCTTGCTCTGAATCTTGTAAAACTCTTAGGTCAATGGAGAAAACAGCATTGCCCGAGGAAATAGGTGGAGAAATGTGGAATTAAGAACAGAAAGAAAGAAATACAGAAGATTTAACTGTATGTTTTGCTGGCATCATCTTCTTAGAAAACTTGATATAAATTTGATACTTTTTTTTCATGATCACAAACATGGACTTTAAATGGGTATTTGGCATTTCCAGAAGGCTCAAACACACATGATTAAATAATGCAGACATAACAGAGTAAGGTATAGCCCAGACAATCATTCCTGGCCTAGCTAGGTTGCCAAATAATGCAGATTACATGCAAATTTTTCCATTGAAATTTACAATAAATCGTGTTGTCTTGCAGTAGGCTGGGTTAGGAGTGCACATACAGTAATGGAGAATCAGCTGGCCAATGTAATTTTTTAAGCTGGTATAGCTTATATATTTCAGATACAAATCTCAAACAAAAATGAACTAAATAAAATGAAATTAAGCTTAGGGACTACTGTAGAATTATTGGACCAACATAAAATATTTTCTTCTAAAGAAGTAATCTATCATTTTTCAGAAGAGAGTATGAGACCAAGGACCACTTAAAAAGTGGGCCACCCTTTTATGGAGGCAAGAAGCCAATGCACAAAGATGCTCCATTGTTGCAAGCTTCTGGATGCAGCAAGCAGAGCAACAAGGTTTTACTTATTTTTGTAACTTCTGCAGAGGTTGAAATAGCTGCAAGTAGATCCTGAGAGAGGAAACAGAAGCTCAGTCCACACTTTACCCCAAGCACTGGCACAAACAGGAAGCTGCACCTGAAAGATGATTCACCTACTACCTAAACAGCCGCGTCTTTGTTGAAATTGGAGCTGTTCCTTCTGCATAAACATGAGGTTTTCAGCAACAGAACACCATGGGGAAGTAATTCTTTGGGCCTCCTATTGCCTTGCAGTAGTTGTAGCTGCTTACATCATCTCTGTCTAGGTGTAGAATATTTATAGGATCACAGAATAAATGGTGTAGGTTGAAAGGGACCTTTAAATGCCCTCTGGTCCAACCCCACTGCAATGAACAGGGATGTCCTCAGCTACATTGCATTGCTCAGAGCCCTGTGTAATCTAGCCTCGAATGTTTACAGGGATGGGGCATCCACCATCTCTATGGGCACCCTATTGTTCTTTTGCATCTCTTTTTAACCCACTTTTCACAGGTATTAAGGACTGTGGATAACATAAACAAATTGAATAGTCAACCTAAAATACCTTTTTTGTTGATGAAATTGTATTAGAAATTATATTTTTTTTTCTGAAAAGTTTTTTGCCTCAGAAAAGGGTAGTATAGTGATATTCATGTAAAAAACTGAAAAAGGTACCACTTTTCCAAATTGTTTTTATTTTTTTCCTAAGAGACCTTTAGTACAGAATTATAAGTAGCTGTGGAAAGTAAGATGCCATGCAACAGTAACTATGGAGATAAATGTTTACATTTAATAGTCAGCAATATATTTATGTTGCTGCATCAGGAGCATGCATCTTATGGTTGCTGCTTTACTCCCTCAGGTCAAATACGTTGCAGATGTTCAATGTATTAAATTATATGCACCTCTATATTGAACAAAACCAAATGGAGCTATAAGAGATACTTCTAAATAATAATTAAAAATCCCCCTGAAACTGCAATTACTTCCTATCCCGAGGAAGTATCCTGGCAGTATGTTACCAATACTCAGTGAAAAATTGAGGATGGCAATCCTTGCACACTAATTGACACATTAAAAGAGATGTGAAGTTAGATGAGAAAACCAAGATTTTTGGAAAGCGATCCATTTTTATTTAATACAGTAAAGCATTGCTCTTTTTTTACATACATACTGGTTTTGCATTTTTTAAATAAACCTGTCTGGTTAGAAGTTTTACTCTCTACTTTTAAGAGCATTTTAATATATTGAGATTCTTAATGCAACTTGATAAATTTCCATCAAAATGTAGTGACTGTGGAATGTGTGTTTTCCTTGATATTGACATTTTTCATGGGTCAATGTCAGATTGTTATCTTTATTTTCTTCCCTTACTTTTCTTTTAGGGAACGTATATAGAACATTTTCTTTAAGGTCAACATCATGGCAATACTTCCAACCACCGAAGCTCTTAATTTCCTCATAAGTACTGTAGATTGTAGGATTCTGGGGTCTTGTGATGATGAGACTTTATCATCATGCTACAGTCAGCATGAGGGGTCTTCCTAGAAAGACACTGTCTACATGAGAGTCTAAAACACCAGAAAAAAATCTGTGATCAAATTCAACAGTACTATCTACTTATTCTATTATTAAAGACCAAAACAACCATAGGATTTTGAAGGAACAGGTTCTTAACAATCCTCATTTCATAACTCTTTGCAAATTTATGAGATGCTGAGTTTTGTTCACACATATTTAAATATCATAGAGAAACTTGTATCTGTCCTATTGGTAGTTATTGCAGCAGAAAGGAATACCAAGCTATTTAGGACAACTATTCTAATTTTCATTGATTTCAGCAGGGACTCAGGCCCCAAAACCCTATTCAGCCAGGCACCCACGGACAGTTGTGAAACCAGCGATCGTTATTCATATTGTTGAGCACTCACCCATTAATCAGGGTAAAACTTGAGAATTGAGAATGACACATTTGTCAGTCCTCCTCACTTCCCATAAACACTTTTGTTGATTTTCACTTATATGTACAATACTAAATGAGTGGAACAGTGCACTTTACTGAATCAATACAGAGCATGATGATTTAAAGTGTCAGGATATAAGGCACAGATAAGGAAAAAAACAGGAGGCAAGAATAGCAACATTACTGAGAAATGAAATAGAATCTGCTGAGAAAAATGGCATAAACACTTGGAATGACAGTAGAGAAAGTTTTGATAGAAATTTGGATAATAAAGGCAGTCAGGTAATTCACTGATGTAGCTACAGATCTCTTGGGCAGTTAGACCAGATATGGCAGTACACTCAGCATGGTCTCTAAGAGCTTGGCTTTAATCTTTATCAAAGGAAAAGCAATTACCTTGATACAGATTTTGAAGGAAACTAAGCAAAAACTTAAGAGGATTTTTTTTTTCCAAGGAACTATAAATTATTGGGAGGGAGGTGATGGGGAAAGAGTGCTTGTTTTTATTTAGTTCTTTTGGTTTTGTTTTTCTGCTAAATAGCCTACATGGTTAGAGGCACTTCTGTATATAATGCAATGACTTGAGACAGGTATAAACATAGCTGATATTGAGAACATGAACTATGCAGCAAATAAAAAAATCTCCAGATTTGGTGTACTTATAAGACTTCTTAGCAGAGAAAGAAGTGCACTAGGTTTGATGTCAGAAAGTCTGACTAGGAGGGAGTGTGAAATACTCAGTGAAACTTTGGCTGATACCTTATACCACTGAGGAAATATACTAGGGAGACTGAAATAATGGAAGAACTGACAATTAAAATTCACCCTGATATAATCCATCCAGGGAAATAGAGAGAAAAGTAAGATAACAATGAATGTGAATAATATTGACATATGTAACAAAAAAAAAAAAAAGGGGGGAAAAAACCCTTTAAAGAAATATGAAAATTCTAGAAAGAACAGGGAGAAAGTAAGGTAAAAAATGGAAGTAGTAAAAACCAGAAGATAAAGGATAACTCTTATTTTTGCATGGAAACTATTTAATTCTTAAATTCAGAAGCTGTATAAATTATATTAGCAATAGTAATTGAATGCAGATTTGCAGTGCACATGCCATAAACCCTTCATTTAGACTGGGAAAGATACAATTCAGGGATCGATTCTTTTTTTTTAGTAGCTGCTACAGGTCTGTTTTTTGGATCCATGCTGAAAACTGTTGATAATGCAGGTGCTTTCCTTACTGCTGAGCAGTGCTGACACAGGGTCAAGGCCTTTTTTGCCTCTCACCCCACCCCTCCAGCAAGGTGGTTGGGGCTGCTCAAGGAGCTGGGAAGGAGCAACAGGCCAGACAGGTGACCCCAAATCACCAAAAGAATACCATATGACATCATTCCTACCATATGACATCCTGTTCAGGAATAAAAAACATGATGTGAGGAGAGGTTTGTAAGGGCTACTGATACTTAGATATTGACTGGGCATCAGTTAGCTGATGGGGAACAATTGTATTTTCTTCACTTGTTTTGCTTTTTTTCTTGGCCTTGGTTGTTTGTAGGCTTTTTTGTTTTTTTTTTTTTGGTTAGCTGTTTTTTTGTGGGTTTTTTTTTAATGTGTCTGTGTTTTAGGTTTTTTCATGGTTTTTGTTTGTGGGTTTTTTGGGGTTTTGTACATTTGTTTGGGGAGAATTGGGGTAGAAGTGACTTTTTTTGGTTTTTTTGGTCGTTATGTGGTTCTTAGTTGCCTAACATAGTTGAACCATGAAAGCAATGAAGGTGCTGGATGGCAACAAGGAACAATGAGGCATGTGAATTAAGGCACAAAAAAGGGGCTTTCCTACCTGCTTTTTTTTGGTCACAGTTTTCCCCATCTCTCCTATTTGCAAAAACACTCCAACAAACAACTTTGGATTTGCTTTAGACAAAAAAAAAAAAAAAAAAAAAAAGAAAAATAAAATTGGTGGGTTGAAAACACTACTGTCAAATTCTGGCCTACTGAAACCATATAAACCTCCTCAATTTAAAGCCACTTATGAACTAAATCTTCACAAATATGGGAATTTCCATTTCACAAATGTCACTGCAGATAAACTTTGGGTGCCCAAAACTTATCCTTTATATACTTTATAACAACAGTCAGCCTGACCTGATGTTAGAATCCATTGCCTAAAAGTACATGGCTAGAAACAGGCTAGGAACCTTCTGTCATCCTTTCAGGCTTCCAGCTGCATCTCTACAAAGACAGATTTCCTGCAGTTCTGTGTTGCCTCTGCCAAGACCATGCCTGTCTCAAGTATCCTCAAGCATCTGGTACCATATCTGTGCACTCCAAGCACCCCTTGGTAAAACAGTTTATTTCAATAATTTTATTTAGAACATGCTGAAAGATACAACAGTTAAAGAAAGAAGAGAAATAATGAGGTGCATAATTAAACTGCGCTTTTTGATCAGTGCTTTCTAAAACCTAACTAGACATTTGTTATACTTGCAAGCTGTCTTGTTCCCAGTCTTCAGCTCATTTAATCAGATGTAGCTTAAGTGCATCTAATATCAAGAGCTACAGTGATTTTTAAAATACAATATCTCAAATTCAGTTTACAGTCTGCCTATACGCTTTGAAATCTGCTTATAATGAAATTTGGCAAAACTATTTGTTTTTTGTTTGTGTGTTTCATTTAGCAAAGTAAAAATTTTCAGAATTTGATTGCCATTACTACATTCAGTAGTTATAGAAGTGTGTCAACAGAGGATGGAAAGGCTGTGTAAGACCTTGTTTCCTACATTTCTCTGGGGTTTCTGACTCAGAGTTGTAAAAACCCAGGAGTACACTAGTAAACAGACAGTGACTCAGCCATGACCATTCGCTCTTTTTTTTGATCTGTTTTATTTCCTTTCACAAAGCAGTTTATTCCCTTTTGTTCTTGGTCAAAGACGTGATCATTCCCTGCACTTCTCTAGACACTTTTCTCCTCTTTTGCTTACAAGAGGGATTAGTATGTCAGTCGCCCTTGCTTTCTCTTTCATACACCATGTCATAGGCTGCTCTCTCCTGCATGGTAGAGAAATATAGCCTTAAATTAATTTCTAACAGTCTGCTTACTTGCTTTTTGGGGTTATTTTTGCCAAATTTAAATCATGTCCCATCTTCCCAGGCTGAATACTCCCTTAGTCTTCTGAAAGAATGATTAAGACCATGAAAACAGGGGCTTTGCAATGGATACCTGTGAGAAACACCTGGTATATTTTAGGACAGCCACTATTCCCTTTCACCAAACAGTCAGGGGCCATCCAGAAATGGGTACCAGTCCAGAAGAGATTGTTTAAGCAATGTGTCTATTTAAAGCGTTGCCTTAGCAGGGCTAGCCTGTGGCTGCTTCTGAAGTCAGTGTTCAACTCTGGCCCCCAGGCAGAGGAAGGAACAAGACCTTGTTTCCCACAGCAATGCAAATGCAACTGGCCACCCACTTGCCAAAGCGTACCTGAGCTAGAGCAGTCCAAGGGATTTCACAAAGAAATACATTCACAGAGATGCTGCTTGAAAAACATTGAGGGAAAATGCTTCTTCATTGGAAGAACAACTGCTAGAACATGAGATGCCCATTCTAGGATTTACTGGCATTTACTCTATTTAACTTCTGTTGCAGATCAACTTGGCAGCTTTAGTTTAATCTCAGATATTTTACTGCTTTCCTAAATCTACCCAGTAAGGGTATAAGTATCTCATACTAAAAAAGAATAAAGTCTGCAAATATCACAGGATTGGAGTAGATTACTGTGGAAACCAAATATCATAGGATTGGAGTAGATTACTGTGGAAACCAAATTTCTCATTTAAACTGAGGAAATGTTAAATGAGAAAAAGTTAAATATAGAAGCAACTGAAAGGAAATACCCTTGCTGTTATTCTAAAGATGACAACTAAAAGATTGTAAAAATGATTCCTACATCTTAAATACATTACAATTTTAATATTAAATATTTGCAGACTTTTTTTTTCTAAAAAGCATTAAAGAACTATTTTATATTCCTGAAAAAACCCATTTGCCTTTTTACATTTGCCATTTTTTTCATGAAGAATAACTGTTTCTTTCTCATCTTCTAAATACTGCAAAGCATTCAGCTAAGAGCAAGAAAGCAACAGTTTATTTCAAGCTAGTGCTGTCTCAGTCACATGAGTCCTGATATTTAAAGTATTTTAATCAATATGAAAGAATAACAGATGCTAAGCTCTCCAAATACAATTATATTTACTGTATAAATAATCTTTGATAAAAACTAAAAAAAAAATACTTACAGGGCTCCTCTTTCCAAACTAAGATTTTTTCTTCAATGGCTTCATTTATTTTCTAATCTATCTTTTCTGTGAAACTTCTTGCAACACAAAGCTTCCCTTCTTGTCCACTTTCTAGCACAAGTGTTCAGTCATTCATTTGGCCTTTTATGAATTCCACATTGACTGCAAATGTACGAGAAAATTTAAAAAACATAATTTGGAAAAAGGGAAAACTTTCAGTTATTAATACCATTTCTACACCACCATAAGGCTTTTCCTTAGAGTATATTTCACAGTGGGCTGGTCAGTCTACTTTAAGTGAGCCATATCATGGAACATCTTGTGTTTTGATGGACTCAGTCCCTTAAACTACAAAATTTTGCTATTAAGAAACATTATTATGGATTATGTCTTCCAATGATCCTTTGTTTTCACCAAAATATTGTGTAGCAGCTTGAATTGCTGCTAGTAAAGTCCAAAGTAAAAAGCAAAAAGGGCCTTTACATAATATCCACAGTTGTTTTTTCAGCAACACAGCGAGATGTTCAGGTCCCAGACACACACATATTCAGGGCCCAGCTTTTTTTCTTACCAGGGGCTGACCCTGGTCTTGGAGCAGTACAAAGAAAAGGACCAACCAGGGAATAGGGAAGGAGTTGCTCAGGAACATAGGAACAGGGAAAGGAGCCAATGGGATGTACCTCAGGGGATGCCCCCCAGGGCCTCCAAAAATTCTTTTGTACTGCAAATAAGTGACCATTAATGCCCTTAAAGAAAACCCTATTGCATCATACATGGAATTTCTGAATGCACACCATACGCTGGCTAAAATACAAATCATTGGAAAGCACTCACTTCTGACTTTACCAGGGAAAGCTGGCCAGAGAGGATAAAGGAAAAGGAAAAGTTCGGGAGCTGAAATGAAAAGAAACAGAACCAGTCAGTACTGTTGGATTGATGAAAAAGCTGGATAGCTATTAGTTTAAAATCAATAGTATGTTCAGTCATGTGGTAAGTAGAATTCCATGTGGTTGAATGAGTTATTGATATGGGAGTTTATTTGTTTTGCTCTATGCAAGGTATCACAAGCCAAACTTCAGTGGAGTGATTAATGTGGCTAAAAAAAAACTTGTAGCATCAACTGAGACTTCTGTTTCAGGATGTTGTCTCTGTCCACCTATGATGGCAATAAAATAGTGCTAACAAGAAGCACACTTAAATACCTTGTCTTTTCAGACTAGCCACCAACAACTGGGGATGAAGGAGAAGTTCTGCTCTAAAGAGGCTCTAAAAGGAGCCTCTACAATTGGGATTTTTACTTAACCCTTTCAGGCAAAATATTTTTTACTACTTTTTGTTTTTTAAATCTTTCCTGTGATACTAGGGTTTTACAGTTATATAACACATGAGGAGTACTAGATACTCATGAGTTATGCAGGAGAATGCTTTCTGAGGCATCCAGGTGCCAGTTTGAAATAGTGAAGAGAGGTTTGTCCTAAGTCTGGACTCTCTCAGTACTCATGTGCACAGAAGACAGAGCCTTCTTTTGTGAGAAGCTGACGGTGTCCCTTTGTCAATACTGTGGTTTGTATTTTCAATAGAGAAGAAAGAGAACTAATTCTGAGCCCTTGTTCTGAATCAAGCAAAGACTGTATTTAAACTCAGCTGAGAAGTAACTGTTGTCCTCCTGCTCAGGTGACACAGAGTGGTTTGCATTCCCATGGCTGAAGACCAGTCCACCACACGGTGCACTTGTTCTCTCTATGAGTGAGATGGTGCTCCCATCTCCCTTGAGCATACATAATTTTATTGTTAGCCAAAGATTAAAGATCACGAGCATAACATGGAGAACAATCAGAATGATGTTTTGCAACATGCTTCCAACAGCCTGCTGCGTGTTTTTGGGTATTGTTTTCAGAAATGTCAATTTTCTAGAGGCACTGAACAGAAGGAGTTGATTATGTAGTTTCCAAGAAGAACTGAAAGAATTGGTCTGACATAATTCACACTTGCTGTAGAGAGTAGATTCTTAGAGCTGCAGTCTGATTCACTTGGAAGACATTGCTTATTTTCCTCTAAAGAAGATCCCAAGAATGAATTAGGATGTGTTGTGTGGCTGCTCAGAGGACAGGGCTAATGTATGTATCAGGGAGTTATTTCACATTAATGTACATCTAAAGAATATTCTGCACCTCTACTCTTGGATCCCACTAAAGAATGATCAGTTATTTGCACTCTTTTTCCTCTTTTTTTTTCAATATGAGACAGAAGCAAGACTCCATAAAACTGAGGGTGCTCACTTGCAATGTAGAAGGCAAAGATTCAAGTCCCAGATTTGCACTAGGCAAAGCAGAAATTTTAATTAAAGTGTCATGTTGCCTATTAAGTGTTCAATGCCCTACTCTCTGTGTTTGTTTTCCTGAGGCTGGTTCCCTATTTGCACTGGAAATTTTAGTTCTGTTTGTAAGGCAGACTTTCTAATATGTGTTTCATTAAAAACAGTATAAAAATCAGTTCCACAACAATGTGAAAGAACAAATTATTTTGGAAAATACAGCATTTTCTACACATCAATTTTTCCAACTTATTCTTTGAGATACACTTGAGTTATTTGTGAAAAACTTAAAACTTATTTGTGAAATTAAGAAATAAAAGAAAGGAAGTTAATTTGATTTGCATTCTAATTTGAATGAAATAATTGTCTGAGTGTGTAAATAGCTAGGTCCACAGAAGCAGGAGCTTAAAGGAAAAGTTTGACTTCTATAGCAGCCACACATTTTACAATCCATAAATAATTCTTTGTCTGTCTACTGAACCACTATACACAAACTCACTAGAAAAAATAGTATAAATTAATGCCATCCAGCAATGGAGAAATACATGAGATCCTATCTCCTCTTCT
Organism: Calcarius lapponicus; assembly: GCA_039654755.1. Classification (NCBI taxonomy): domain Eukaryota; kingdom Metazoa; phylum Chordata; class Aves; order Passeriformes; family Fringillidae; genus Calcarius; species Calcarius lapponicus. The sequence goes on along the minus strand of CM077462.1, from coordinate 43,678,304 downwards.
ATTATCCAAAAAGCATAACATAACAGGCAAATGTGACACCAGTTTCAGAACTTCATGGTTGTTATTTACAGCATATTCTAAACTTTTTTGACAATTTTAGGATACTGTCTAAACAGAGGTTGGAAAGTAATGTGATGGAAAGAGGTATTCTGAGCCAACTGCGACGCATTTTAAACTTCAGTATATTTTCCATGTGTGCTAGCAGGAAAAAAATTATTATTCCCACTCAAAACCAAATTCAACCAAACCTTTTCTAGCCTAATTAGTAAATCAAGGGATTATTAATTAATTTAAGTTCTCATTTCTAGATAATTATTAACAGCTTTATCTATTTCCTTGTTGCTTACACCATTTAAGGGCAGATTTTTGAGGAGAATGCTGTTACAGCTTCCATAAATTTCAATACATTTCATGAGGATGGATAATGAAATCTATTTTTGGATGTTACTCTGAAATATTTCAGATTTCTGTCTCTCATTTTCTAATTTTGAGAACTTTTGTATGCCCTTTCCTCTTCACAGCTTGTGACAGAATTTTCTAATAAAATATTTATAATGACAAAGTCTATTATTGTTTAATCATTATTATATTATTTTTACCCTAAGATAAAATAATTAGTATAGTGGGTTTTATCCTCATCCTGACTGCAATTTATCAAGTATTTGCTTACAATACACTTTTTTTGTAATGTGTAGTGTTTCTTCTGAATTAAGTTGATTAGATTTTAGTTCTTACCTGAGTTTTAATTTCAGCTTTCTTTTATGTCTTTCCAATAAAAAATGTTCATCAGAATTTCAAAGTTTTCATGAGCTCTTAACAGCCAAAAAAAACAACAAACCAAATCAGTCACTTACTGTGGTGGCTATCAAGTTGACTTTTTTTGTTTCCCATTATAAGTTGTTCCTCAAAGTTATGGGCACAATTTGTTATGAAAAATACATCTAGCAATTATGGCACATGTGCAGGAGCTTTTATATAAAAATTTCCTAAAATATTAAGTTTTTATTCTGATACTCTTCCTATACCTGTTCTAGAGGAAGACATGCTTAAAAACAGCAAAATGTTTCTCCAATTACTACACTAAAACCCAAGTCCCAGATTTGCACTAGGCAAAGCAGAAATTTTAATTAAAGTGTCATGTTGCCTATTGTCACTACAATCGAGTGATTGTAGTGGTCCTCAATTTAAGGCCCACAAATATATTTTATCTATTCTTTACTGTCTACCACATTGTGATGGTTTGACCCGGAAATGGGATTTCTGGGAATCTGGGTCACTTCTGAGAACACCTTAAAAGCAGGGCCATCTCTCCAAGCACTTCCTCTTGGGACTCGGCGGCAGAGAGTGAAGATGCCTCCCTCGCCCAGTGCTTTTGCTGGGCGGGGGAGGGGCAGCCACGCGGTAGGCTGGGCCCAGACCGAGGTTGGGAGAGAGGGTGCCCTGAATGTGGAAGGGTGGAGTGGTGAAGAACCCCAAAAAGACCCCGAGAGCCATCGGGCAGCCCCCCTCCCCCCCCAGCAGAGAGAGAGAAAGAGAGAAAGAGAGAGAGAGAGAGAGAGAGAGAGGGGCGGGGTGTGTGTTCTGGGACTCTTGCTTTGAAATTTGATCCCAGTGTGCTGCTGCGGGCGGAGAAGGGGGAGGGAAAGGCCATGCGGTCCGGCCTGGGAGAGCAGAGGTAGGCCTGGCCTTCCCCCCCGCCAAGGGTGGAAGCAAAAGAGACCCCAGGAGCTGCTGTGAAGTTCCCCCCCCCCCCCCCCCCCCCCCCGCCCCCCCCATCCCCTTTGGGAGACTGAGAGAGTGAGAGAGAGAGCGAGAGAGACCTGGTATTTCAGACTGGACTGTTATCTTGAAATCTGATATGGGCTGCCTGCATGCCTGGTCTGTGGAGAAGAAGGCGGGGGGGGGGAAGAAGGCACTGAGAAGGAGTCCTGCCGCTTTTAGGAGCCTTTAAGTTTTTTTTTGGATAATGAAAACTTTATAGAACATTAACCTTTCCCAGAAAGGAGTTAGAGTGCAAGAGAGAAGAAGGAAATGAGCAAGTGAAGCAAGTGAGAGAGATCGTAGATGGAAAGAGAAGAATTTTGGTGGGAAGAGAGATGATTGGAGTGGCTTTTGCTGGACTCTTTTTGTATAGCCATGGACAGAGCCCTGCTTCCTTATGATACAGAGACTGAGTCCAGGGGGAGAAATGCCCCAGACCCAAGATGATTCAGTGGTTGTTAGCCCCTAGGCCCCAGGGGGTGAAATATGGGGGGGACAGGTGTCCCAAAGTTGTGACTGTGCTCTTTTTGGAATGGGACAAAATATCCTTAAAAGACAACCCTGGAAAGCAGCCCTGATCTTGTTCTGGTGGTGAGAGCACCATAACAAGAAGGAAGAGGTCATCCTGGCACAAGAAGGACTCCTCTCCTCTTGATGAATTGAGAATTGATTATCTACAGAGTGTTGATGGACTGAGAGTTAGGAAGAGATGAATTGGGAAGTGCATTGTATTGGGAATTTGAGGGGAGGAGGAGGGAAATGTTTTGTGGGGTTTTCATTTTCCTTGTGTGTTCTTTTTTCTTTTGTGTGTAGTTTAGTTATTGTTTTTGTAGTGTAGTTAATAAATGTTTTTTTCCCTTTTAAGCAAGAGCCTGCTTGGTTTCTTATTCCTGGTCAAAATCTCACAGCAGACACCAGGGACAGTGTACCTTCATGGGGCATTGGCAAAATGCCAGTGTCAAACCATGACACACATATACCTCAAAGACCAGAAAAATACTAATTTAAGGGCTTTCTGGGTTTGTTTGTTTTTGTTTGGTTGAGGTTTTGTTGTTGCTGTTATTATTGTTTCTCTAACAATTTACATTCCCCAGCACTTTCAAATCAGGCAACAAGACTCTTCACAGAAATATATAACTCCCATTGACACTATGTACTCTTTCACTCCTTTTATTTTCTTAATACTAGCAGATCTCCTTAGCAGAGTTTTCAGCAATACTTGGTAGGTCCTCACAACACAGACTTCTTCTTCTCCACAGCAAACAAACTCCAGCTCTCTTCTCAGCCAGCTATTCAATTCTTTTATAGCACTCATCCTGATTGGACACAGCTGCGGCCTATTAAGGGCAGGCCTGTTCCTAATCTTTGGTAATTAGTACAGCTGCAACTCCTCAAGGGTGAGATTGCCTTCTGCACTATCTCTATTCTCTTACATTCTATCCCCCCACACATATGATATTTTCCAAAATTTAAACACTTCCTCTTAAAACTTCCTCCGATCACTCAGCGATGCTCTTATTAAATACTACCTCATTAATAAAGTAGTTGCATCCTAAACAAGAACACTTTTGTAAACCAAATTAATAGAGCACAGACTCACAAAATGGTTGAGGTTGGAAGGCAGCTCTGTTGGTCAGCAGGTCCAGCCTCTCTCCTCAAGCAGTGCCCCATTGATCCAGTTGCCTTCCTGAGGCTCATATCCAGATAGCATTTTTAATAATCCCAAGGATGGAGAATCCATAACTTCCCTGGGAACCTTGTACCTTGGTCAAGGTGCTTGGTTACCTTTTTTTCTTCACAGAAGAAAAAATCTCTTTCAGTACATTCAGACTGAGCATCCTATGTTTCAGTTTGTGTCCAGTGTTTCTTGCCTCGTTAATGAGCACCCTGTGAAAAGCCTGGGTCTGCCTTATTTAGACTCTCCCCAGGGACTCTCCCTGTACCTTATCTGCTCCAGACTGAACAGTTCCAACTCTCCAACCTTTCTATGTCTCTTCTGTACTGGTGAGCCTAGTGCTGAACAGAGAACTTCAAGTGTGGCCTCAGCAATGCTGAGGAAAGGGTTGGCAACTCTCCTAATGAAGCCCAGAATCCCACCAGCCTTCTTTGCATCAAGGGCACATGGCTGGCTTGTGTTCAACTAGACATCCACTAGGATCCCCAAACCTTTTTTTGACATGCTGTTTTCCAGCTTGGTGGCCAGCAGCATGGAATTATTTCTTCCCAAGATACAGGGCTCTGCACTCCTTTTGGAAGTCCATGAAGCCTGAGGACCTGTCAAGGACCCTCTGAACAGCAGCAGAAGCCCCTGTCAGATCCACCACTCCCCCAGTTTTATATTATGCTCATCCCCATCTCAAATTCCTATTACCAGGCACTTCCCTGATATGTTATTAGAGGAGCATGCCTGGTACTTTTATCACCATGCTCATCAATATCAATATATCAAATACACAAAGTTACTTTAATCTCTGTTTGTCTCTTTGAATTTGATGAGAGTGTATACGCCTGGCAGGTGATACAGTTCCGAGCTTAGCAAGTGTCTGCGTCTGTGTGGCTGCATACTCTGAATGCTGCTCAGATGCTGTTAATTAAGTTTGGGTTTGTAACAGCTTCCCTTTTCTGGAGGATTTACATTGCAGCTTGTGGCTCTCATAATGTCTTCTTCAAATTTGACATAAGTGTATATTTTAAGGACTCTGACTAAACTTTTGAATTTTACATTATAAACAATAAACATCCCCACAACCCATTTACAGAATAGAAGAGGGAGTGAGACAAAGAGGAAAAGAAAGAGGAGTGATGTCTTATTTTTAACTAACTCTAGCCTTTGGAGGGGAAAAAAATAGCATAATCCAATTTATAGGTGTAACAAGGCAAATAATAAATTTTTGTAATTATAGTAGCAGTACTTCAAACTATTAATGTGTTTGGGATTATATTTATAGATCAAGCAGAATTATCCATTGTAAATAAAAGAAATAGCTCCCAAGGTAGGAGAAGTGAAAGAAAAAGAATAAATAAAAGAAGATCTTCCTAATTTATGATGCTTTGCTACTGATGCTAACTTGTTTACATGTCACAGAATAGGACTCTGAAATATTCAACACAAAAAGAAAAAGTAAATAATCTGGCATTGGGAAATCCTAAAGTATTTCAGTTAGGAATGATCAGGGGACTTCATACCTCAGTCCTCTGCAGTTCTTTCTTGACATCACTATGTTGTGCAGATTTTTCTGCCAAAGGGCAATCTTTAAACTTGGTTTTTACCTCTTATCCCTTACTTGGGCTATCGTGGACAAAAACATCCAAGTCATTGTCATTCACTAGGAACTCTGACATCCAGTGTGTCAGCTGGCTGCAAATGCAACTTAAGGCCTGGAACCAGGGAAACCATAGGGATCTCAATTACAGGCTAGCAGAACAGACTTTGTAGGATGGAGACAATACTAAAATTAGTACTTTCTACACAGGTTTTCTAATGAAATGCATAATCCTAAATAAGTTTGTTGTCAATGATTACTGAAATTTGTTGGATTTTTAAAAAGTATTTAATTTTTTTTATGTTAAAACAGTCTGAATAATTGAAATTTAGTCAACCATACAAATAATTGAACAAGCAAATAATTAGGAAACTTTAGTTTCAAGGATGCAAGATAAGTTACAGCCGATTTTGATTTTTAAACTTCTCCATATCTGAGTTAAGAAAACTGAACAAGAAATATTTTTGTGAGGCCAGAAGTTCAAAGTTTTTACAATGTATGTCCATATTGTCTTTTTCATTTTCATAAGGTCCTCACTAAGGCCTCTTCAATTTTTACTTAAATGTTTGGTAACTTAATACCCTAGTCTTGAAATTGGTCCAGTAGCCATAGCTTCCAGGAAATGTCCTTTTCTCTTGGCAACATCTGGATTTTGTAAGGACAAATTTCACAGCCTTTCTGCTGAGACTTTATGGTCCTACATTCTCTTCCCAAAAAGGCAAGTACTCATCCACACTCCAAATGCCATCGCATGGTGGTGGGTCTCCAGGATTACATCTCTGTCAAATTTATGTTGGTGGTTCTGTGTTACAAAAGCAATGGGATGTCATTATAGGTCAGCTTATTTTATGTGCACCTGGGATGCAAAGGGATGAATCCAGACTTTTAAAATAAGATGAACACTTTAGGACCTTATATAACCTGTGGGTGTGAATAAACATTTTTTTTGTGCAGTTCATTTTGTCTGAGGAATTATTTCTAAAGTTAGAAGACATCCACTTACTGTTCAATGTCTCCTGAGGTAGACTCTGTGTTGGGGAAGATACCTGTTGCCATGGCCACTCTGGCATATTCTGTCATGCAAGATATGTCCTGAAGAAAAAAACAAACCAAAACAAAACAAAAAAAAAATGTAAAATTAATGGAACTTAGTTTGCAATAAGTATTTCTCACCCTGCAGGTGCCAGGTTTTGTTGAAATTTCAAGTACCATACCTTCATAATATCACTTGAAGGACCATCTTTGAGTAATACATGCTGTAATGCTGCAGATTATAAAATATTTTCTCTCAGGTATTACCAGTTACCCATAACATGTCATATAAAATCTCCTCCTAACACAATCTTAAGAAATATGAGCATGCACTCCTACAAATATGTGCATAACGTGTGTGCACATGTATGTACGTGTATGCACATATATGCTTACGTCCTAAAGCCTATATAAACCCAAAATGTTTGTTCATACTCAAAGTATAATTTATTAATTTTAAAACTGAAGCAACCAAATAATTTAAAAAATCAATGTCATAAAACTATTTTATTTTAAATTGAATAATGTCAGCTAAATATTACATCATAGCTATCGTTCGAGTTTACAGCAGAACTCTTTTTTTAATGTGTCTTATCTGATTGTTTATGCTTGCTTTTATTGCACATAGCTCTTTGATCTCTAACCAGCTATAATTATGATGTTTTCAACATGTTTTATGTTTTTATAACTGCTGTGCTCCATCAGATTTGGTACTTACACTGTCAACTTCAGGCTTTTTACGTTCTTTCATCTTTGTTGTGGGTGGCCTTTGTTTATGGAATCTAATATTAACATTTAAGTGCATATTTCAAAGGAAATGGACCACAAGATGTCAAACATGCATTCACTTTATAATTTATCCATATTAAGCATTTTTTGCTACAGAAGTGCACACTAAGTATCTAATTGATATGTTCTGGTGTTATGCTTTTTTTTGTTTTTTGTTTTTTTGCTAATAGCTGTTATTTACTGCTGTACTTAGATGGACACGCAGTAATCATACAGGGGAGTCTTCGCACCTACAAACACGATCATAAATTCAGTTTTCCTTTTGATGCTTTTGTTTTCTTTGTATCCTATTTGGTTGTTTGTATCTGGTGTTTGTTTTCCTTACAGTACTTACAAGGTAGACATCAAGAGGTAGAATTTAGAGCCCATGATGTTCCTTGGATTGGTCTTGAAAGGATGATTGACTTTTGCTCTCTCTGTCCATTTGCCTTCTTTTTTACCCTATCTCTCAATGTGGAACATCTCAATAGTGAAAAAGAGCATTTAATGAAATCTTTTTAACCCGATTTCAATAAAATTTGTGTGAAATATGCTGTCCCCTAAAATATAGGCAGAAACCTAGAGACTCATAGGTGTGGAATCTAACTAAGGTTTGAAAGAAAATTCATCACCATAAATAAGAAAATACATATTATTTGATATGCAAATTCAGTATGTATGTTATTTTCTAGCTAAAGAAAGCTGTTATTACAAATAGACAAGTCTGATTCCAACCCAAATTGTCAGGAAGAAATGTATTTCACTCACCAAATATGAAGGCCAAGGAGTCATTTATGCCAAAATTAGTATGTGGGGTCAATGACAGTCATAATCATGCCTGAATCTATTGAGGAATCCCATTAAACATAGAGTAACAGCATGGGTGTTGTGAGGAAGAACTCAAAAACAGACATAAAAAATGGTAACTGTAATTATATACAGAACTTCAACATGACTGCAAATAGCATTGAATTCAGTGAGATGTGTTAAGAGAATAAATCTCAGAGGAAATGAGAACAGTGTAAATACAGGGTTAATTCGGCAGCCCCTCCTGAAAGACCTTACTGATTCCCAGATGAAGAAGTTTCACTTTTCCTGGTAATTAAAAGAGGAATCTATGTAGCATCTTTAGTCATACTTTTGTCTCATAGAATCCTGTGATATTGGAGGTAAAGTGCAGAGGCTACAAGGAAGGCCCTGAATTCTTTATATATAAATTCAGGACTTCCTGCAAACACACATACTAATTAAAAAACTCTCTTCTATACAACAAGGGAAGTGAAGAAAATTCAATTATAGTCCCTATTTTGCAAACATATATACATTTATTTTTAATATATTTATTTATATATTTATACTTTTTAAGCAAAACTCAGGAAGCTCCTTTTTCACTCGAGACAGTATAAAACAATCATTAGTAATGATAATATATAAAAGTTACTGAGACAGCATAATGGACTAGAGCAGTACTGTAGCTGGAGTATGCAGATGTTAACATCTCAAATTTAATTTGATCTTTTGTATGTAATTTTGGAAATTGATAAAATTCAGATACAGATCATTGCTTTTGAAGTAACTTAGTTTTTAATACCTTTTTGTCTGCTGGTATTTTTCTTCTCTCTCTTTATTTTTCCACACAAAACTGGTAGATCCCCCTTCAAAAATAATTTAGCAGAACCTGGACATCTTTTTTGAAGCTATTTTCTGCTCACATGTAGTAAGGATTCTCTTAGTATATTCTTCCATTTTGCTGTTTTATTCAGCATCCAAATCTTTTCTTCAATATTTAAATGGTATCTTAGGTACCTCACATGGGTCAGTAAAAAGTGTAATGTTTCAAACTCAGAGCATGCTGTGCAAGCAGAGAAACTGTATTTTTTCTAATATGGAAATTGAGGCATGGAGAGATCTGTTTAATAAAAAAATTCATTCCAAGAGTTACTCATATGCTTAACAGAAGTTGTGCATTTCTTTTCCCCATCACTTTCCGTAAGCATCAGACTTTTTCTTAGAAGCCATTCAATTCTGCAGCGGCCTGTAAAGAACCAAAAATATGAACAGAGAAATCAGAATATTATAAAGAAGGGATGTATTGGGCAATCAAACTTCAAACAGCTCTATTCATTTTTGGCTTTGTTCTATCCGTGTTGCCTCTCACATGATGTAAAACATTTTATTATGCAGAATTAAGACTGGGAAATGTCTTAATAGCCAATCAGATTGTATTTAGTGATCATCTCTAAATTTAACGAGGGTATCATTCTGTAGATCTGAAAGTCTAGTTTAGTTCATTTTACTACTTTTATCATAGCAATTGCATCAACCTAAACAACAATTAGGTGACTCAACACACAGTAGGCAAATTAGTAACTTCCGTTAAAGTAGGTTTATGGCCCTCTTGAGCAAGACTTTTGAGTAGCAAACTGTACAGAGACCAAATTCCGAGACTTCATTCTAGTAAAATTTTATTGTACACTCTCTCTGGTATTTCTCTCTATACTAAAAACATAAATCAAAAGAATTCTGTGATATTCTGTGATAATCTAGTTCCTGACATGGTTATTACTTTGAGGCCTGATTCCTTTCAACTGTTCCTTTTTATTAAGATTGCGATGTAGACTGACAGTTACCCTGAGGATTTTTTTTTTTTATTTCTTTTCAGGAATTGCTACTAGAGAATATATTTTTTGTTTTGTTTTGTTTTCCAGTTTACAAACAGTAAACTGATTATATCTGAATCTGTGTGCATTATATCACAGAACATAAAGCAATCCCTTATGTACCAGAGCAAAGTGTTTGCATATGTTCTTTCAGAACCTTTCATTCAGCACCATGTTCTTTCATCCTAGGGTGAATTTCAGTGATATATCTCCCCTCTGGGATTTTAGAGTCCCAGTTTTTTCTCTTTCTGGCTGGTCACTTCCAGCTGAATATCCCAGTTTGCTGCTGCCTTAGTTGCACTGACGCAACTGTTGGCAGTTGTTGCTGTAAATAAGCTCACTGAAATTATTTGGGTTAAAAAGGGGGAAAAAAAACATAAAATCAGATTTTATTTTAAAACTCTGATAATTTAGAAATTTTGTAGCAAAGGTCTACTAATTTCAGCAAGAAGCACTGAACTACTTTGGAGAGGAGAGAAGGTCTGAGGTAGAAGGGTAGGCAGAAATTTGTTACGTATTTTTTCAGCTAAGAAACAATAAAATATCTGCTTGTGGCAAGGGAGGAGGAAGGCTGTAGGCCATTTTAGAAGGTATTGAACAAGAACATTTCCTTTACATCCTTATTTTTAGTGAAATGGATAATGCAATTTCCATTTGTTATGCTCAGAAACAATTCAATGCAACAGTGGCACAAGTCTTGCCAAGAGAGTCACACCACAAGTAATTTATCTGTTTCAGAATTACTGCAGTCTTCAAATACAATTTGGTGAAGAGCATACTTTGAGAAAGTAAAATTCTTTCACTTTTTATCTTTCAAGAAAGTCATCAGGAGTATCTAGAACAGGAATTGCTCATCATTAGGGTTCTTTTTTCTCTCTGTGGTCATCTCAAAGGAAATAGGGGGTCTGGAGCTTTAAAAGTAGTACAGCATCCCCCTGCCACTTGTAGGCATCTTAATTCGTAGCTGACAGTTTTCAAAACTGATGAGCGCATCCCAGCAGTGGAGTTATTAATCTTTGCAACAGATCAATTTAATAGCATATTCAGTTGAATTACATAGTACAGCTATTACACAAATAACAAGTGTTTCAAGTTTCCTGCTCTGAATCGTGGTGTGCAATTCCTACATTTCCAAATGAGACGAAGCGTAGTCTTCACTGGCCAGGTTCATCATAGCTAGGTTCTTGCTTCCACGTCCATTTTGAGTCTGTCTGTTTGTCTACTAAAAAAAGACCTTCAGTTAAGGGATCCAGGAGGCCTGGATCCCTTATCATCAACCCTCTTCTAATGTTTGCTTACTTAGCTCTTTAGGATTGCTCCTTTTTGCCCTCTCCAAGCCAAATGTCCTTTAGAGGAGAGTAGTACAAGGAAGTATAAATATAAGCTAATCTCATTAGGATCCTCATTTTTTGTTATTTTGATCTTTCTTTTGCTTTGGATGTTTGTTTTGTTTTGTTTTGTTTTTTGTTTTGTTTAAAATGAAACAGCATAGGCAGAGCCTGTTAGGCTTCTGTTTTCTTGCTTTAGAATGAAGACTGCTGTTCAGTGACTGAGTTATGGCTTGCTGTAGTGAACAATTTACTCTATATGCCTAACAGTAGGAAAGGATTCCCAGCCCAGGCTTGTGAGAAAGCTGTATTGTCTTGGGTCTGAATAAAGAACATTAGTTTAAATCCTTTCTGTCTTTCTGGGTTTTTTGTGTCCTGCTCTGGTCCTGGCTAGCTTAGGTCTCTTCCTGGCTCTGCTGACAGTCTTCTAAAAACACATTTCTAAACACTTCATGAAAAGTCTGTGTGCTCATATTGAAAAAGAAGATTCTCTGGTAACAGAGACTGCTTAGAGAAAGTGTAGAAAACACTCAGAAAAAAAGTGTCGCCTGCAGACTCTCAAAGTAAATATCTCCTTTGTATGACATCAAGTTTCCAGGCATCCTTAACATATTCTCCACCATTTCTTGGTTTTGATTTCTTTAATAAAAATTAGTCATTACAAGTGCAATGAGCCAGGCATAAATAAATCCTTTCACTATGTCTTGCCCAAGAATTTATTTCTCAAGTAAAACAAAAGATATTAATCTCATGTATTTTAAGGACCAAATGAAAAACCCCATGGCAGAAAGGTAACCTTAAGATCTCTCTTTAGGAGTGTGAATTTGTCAGTCTCCCATTCTGAACCTTCTTCTACTTGTTCTCTGCAGAGATCATGTAAAATATACAATTGCTCTTCACTTAGGCATGGTATTTGGAGACAGTACTGATGTTCCTCCTATTCCACAATTGCATTTCCAGATCTTTAAAAGAAATGAAACAAAATGTAGCGAAGCATGAATTTTCTTCCATTTTAATACTTTTAATTCACAATAGTATGTCTGGCCTTGGAACTAATGAATAAGGAAAAAAAAAAAGCTTAAGGTCACCTGGATTTATTTCAAGGAAGTAGAGAATTAAAAATACATGAAGAAATATTGGAAAAAATGTACAACCATCTGGACATCATCCTAGATAACTGGCTCTAGGTGGCCCTGCTTGAACAAAGGTGTCGGACAAGATGACCTCCAGAGGTCCCTTACAATCTCAACTGTTCTATGATTCTGTGCCATCAATTAAAAAAAAAATTAGTGTGAGAGACAAATAGCACAGTCCAAGGACATGGAGTCAAATTAATTCTCGTACTCAGTAAAAATATCTTGAAATGCAAATTAATTAAGAGTGGGTTTAAACTGATTTAGAGGTGTCCTGCCCACCTCATCCCTACCTAATGTCAATATAAAATCCATAGAAAATGGTTTATGTAGAGATGGTTGTCAAATCTGAAATGTAAAGCAAAACTATCTATTTGGGTAAAATTATATTGTAAAAAAACTCTTAGCTCAAGGATGAAATTTCTATTGAAAACCAAAGAGAAATGTATCCCTCAACCACTTTGTCAGTTCAGAAGATCTATTAATCTGGTGGTCATTTACATACACCTGAGATAAAAGAAACTCAGATTCAAGTCCCAGCTCTAATTAATGACTAACTCAATCAAATGTAACACCTACAAAGACAAAATTAAGAGAGATCACACAAAGAGTCTTACATCAGTATAAATTCATAGACTCCAAGAAAAGTAATTCTTCATTTTACTGATGCATGATGAAAAGTACCTTGTTGGTCATCTTAAAAAGTGGGTTAGCATGCACTAACTATTTGCATGACATAGACAGTGAATAGCATCACCAGAGATTGCAGTAATAAAGAAATGTATAAATATGTGTTGTTTCAGTTGAAAGCATAATACTTTGTAAAAAATGTCCTTAAAAAATTGCATCATCAAAAATAAAGGCCAATGTTCTTGTAATCTTTCAACTTGTGCATTTCTATCTCTGGCAGTGAATATTGTGTCATGTAGGCCCTGTGCCTGTGGCTCACCATGTACATAATTTTTTTTCATTATTAACCATTTCACTAATGATCAGGTACTTCATGAGTTTAGAGACTGTTTCTCTGTGTGCTTCTCACTCACTTGGCATATGAATTTTTCAGAAAACATTTATTTCATTTTAGTACAGAAAAAGAATAAAATATTCATAAGGCGAGAAAACTTTTTTGACGACTTATGACTATGTGGCAACAGTCTCCTTAACAAGTTACCTGCAATAATTACTACTCCTTTTATTGAAATGTTCTTTAAAAGCAATTTTCTATTCAACACCTTGGGTAATTACAGTGGGAAATGATTGATAACATCAGTTGATATTAAATATTGTACTGCTAATCACCATGCAATCTTGCATGCACTTATTCATTAGTTACTTCTTTAATTTGAATGGCTGACAATTTACACGGAATGCTTCAGTTATATGAATTATCATATTTTTATTCCCAAGAGAAGGATTGCACTTCATTAGAGCAGAATCATTCACATTGCTTTTCTTTCATTTTCAAGAGTGAAGTACTTTGATTTGAAAGTTCTGTAGCTGTAGTCAGGCAAGATATTAGGCTCTTCACCATCAAATAACACTATGCAATGCTTGTACAGTACAAAGGCACTTCTAGAATAAACAAAGTCACATTGTTATACACTGGCCTGACACTAATAAACAGCTGATTGTGGTCTCCAAGAGAACTTTGTGCTTCAGTGTGACATTCTGGGAAACGATGTCATGCCCCCAAATGTGTTCATACTATTAGCTGACTGCTAGAGTGGCTGTAGATGTCATTTACTTTGTAAACTGCTTCACTTTATCGCCCAGAGCAGATCATAATGTTTTAACACTTAGACTTATATGTGATTCAGACATTTAAATCTGATGAGTCTTCCAAAAAGAGCATAAATACTAAATCTAATAAATCAGTTTTATTAATGGGAGTTAAAATTATTTTGGAAGTAACTCCTAGTAATTTGGTGGAGACAGTATATTCCTCGTGAAATATGGAACCATCTGTTGTATGGAATCTCATTATGTGATAATGCAGTGATACACACTGTATAAAATCTGAGCTTAAAAATCTTTTTTTTTTATTCCAGGGTCAATGTGAAGGTATTTGCTCATGAATGCAAGTAACCAGAAAACAGAGGAAATACTTACTGGCTTGTGTTATATACTTTCTTACACAAAAATTATCCTCTGGGAACATTATTTTTATGGTCCCCTGAAATTCATCTTGTTAACCTTCCCCACCTCCCTACAGTGCCAACTGCTCTTTCTACACTCTCACTAATTAACAATATGAAGTCAGACTCAGAATATTTGTTCCCAGCCTGGATTTAGCTTGAAGTTTTCTCCCCCTATTTTCGATCGCCTTTGTTTCAAAGGCTTCTGTGTGGGACTGATTTTTCTGAAAGTTTGTTCCTACAAACTTTACATGTCTTAGAGAAACTCATGAAGGGTTTCTGAGAGTAATGGCATAGAAAGATATTATGGAGAAATATTCTTTGTTCAGCTATGACAATAACAGTTCATATTAGGTCAACTTCAGACTCTTCACACTCAAATGGGAACACCTTTGTTAGCATTTTCATGTCACAGTTTATATTTGTGTGGTTTACACAATCAAAAGTTTAGAGTGCTGAGGTAACTATTTCAGAGAAGTCAATATGAGGTATTGATTCAATGCCTTCTGAGAAATTCCAAGATTTTTGACATGTTTATATAAGCATACCTGTATCTGAGATGTGAAATTTCAGATGATAAATTTAATTTCTTTTGTTATTCTGACCCATATTCTACCTATACACAATGAAACTATTATTGAGACTAAGCTCTCAGGGTAGTATTAAATATATCCCTCATTGAAAAGACTTAATTTATTTTATTCTCTTCATTCAAATTTGGCAACAGAATTTTTCTCTGTCACACAATGTGGCAGAAATCCCCTAAGTATTAGCAAGTTCAGTGCTGTAAAATCACATGGTCCATCAGAAATAAAAATGGAAATTTCATTTTAGTGAAAGGCTGAGATTTCTATTTTTATGGTAAAATATAAAACTTCTCACTAGTTCTGTTACTTCATGGTACTTCATTTAAAAATCCATATTCTTATGTGCACAGATAGAACTTTATGGACTTTTTAATTAATTTTTGCCATTTCTCATTAACGTCTTCTCCTCCTATATATTTGGAATCACTAGCATTGAGACTAAAGAGACACTACTAGAATAGCATCAGAAGGATCTGGTACTAAGTCTGCTTCTCCATACATATTAGCATTAAGTAGCAATAGCTCCCCCAGGATCTCAGCAGAGCCACAATGATGTGCCCAGAGGCACATTCTGTGACTCCATCCTACATCCCTTGCTTATCAGTCTCTGATGAATTCATTTATAAGAAAACTTTAGTGCAGTTATATGAATTTTTGTTCTTAAAGTTGCTTAGATTTGGGTTTTCTTGCTTTCTTGATTCACACATTTCTCTAAATGCAACCTTTGGGGTTTGTGAGCCTGCACTCTCTTAGTTCTCAGTCTCCTCTGGTATCTCCTTCAGCCTCTCTTAAAAGGATCTTCTTTTCTCAGTCCTCATTTCCTGTGTAGTTGTGCACAGGACAGTTTTTTCCAGATAGAAGCTACCCCTTTAGGACTTGAAAAAATGAAAATCTCTCAAAAAGTTGTTATGCAAACACTCCAGGTAAATTGCCTCATTTTATATTTTACAGTGAGCCTCCTGAAGAAAATTGTACTTCTTTCAAACAGTTGAACTTCTGACCCTCAAGAGTTTGCATAAATAGTGAAAGTTCATTTTATGCACTTTTCCTGAAACAGGAGAGTGTAGACACTATTTGAGTATCCTCAAATCTGAAATACAATTTTCCAGAAATATCATTCCATTTTGGATTTAAACATATTTGTTTTTGTCTTAGAAACACTGTGCAAAGAACTCTCCCTGGGAAAAAAAAATAGAAAGAAAAGTAACAGAAGTAAAATAAATTAAAAAGTCCAGTCTGAGTGTTTACAATTTATTTATCTGAGAAAAGTAACTTAACATTTGGGCACAATAAGAAGTTAAATTTGAAATATTTCACAGGCCATTTGACATTAAAAAAAGATTTTATGCTACTAAAATAATTTAATATTTTAAGGAACTCTTTCCAATATAAACATTTTTATTTTGTTCATAAATATTTTCCTGTTTTTTAATCTGCTTTTAATAGCACTAGGAAGAAGACTGAATGAGGTGTTCAGGTCCCTGTGGTTCTGAAAAAGATATTTATCCCAAACTATAGAGGCGTTTTTTCTTTCTGGTCACTTATCATTTATGGTTATTTAGGTTGAAATAGGTACTTAAAGTAAGGAGAAGTGAAAAATAACATAAACTTTAAAAATCACACATTTAAATATTACTCTATGATTTTGGGGGTTGCTTGTTGGTATTTTTTTTTTTATTGTTGTTTTATTTTTTCCTGGCAGTTGTTTGCTTGATTTTGTTTGCAAAGTTCTTCATGACTCTCAGCCATAAGATCCACCAATATATATAATGAAAATAAAAGTTTCCTTTTATTAGTAACAAACAAGAAATTCAATATAGGACTTCCAGGACTTCTACTTTAAAAAAATTGGTTTTCCTCTCAGTCTTCTAGTGATTAAGTGCTATCAACAGGAACAGTCAAATTCTGTTATATTACAGCCAAGACACATTTCCAAAATTCCTATTCTTCTTCTAACCAGGTAGCTGCAACAGTATCTTCCAGTGGACTATTGTTTCTTTCATTCTATTGTTCTGTTTGGATTATATCACAAATCTGACAAATCAAACCTCATACTGTCCTCCACATTTTAGGATTATTAAGAGAGAAGTATCCTAAAATTTAACTGTAGAATCCTCTCACAATTTTCTGGTGAATAAGTTCAATAGTAAAACATGACTGGGAAGGTTTCCTGAGAAATCATGGACCAAAATTAGTACCTCAACAGGAAAGAACAGTTGAGTGCGGTTTGAAGAGTGTATGTGGTTTATGCCGTGTCTGGCCTGTTCTATTCTGATAACTGAGTTGTATGATTTTAACTTACTAACCTTATTCACAAAACTTTAAACACTTCAGTTTCTGCTTGACCTGTACAGTGCTCTTTCTGTCCGTGTCCTTCTGTCCTTGTATCAGTCTATTGATCTTGATGGTGCTTGGGCTATTTTTTATTTTTGTGTTTGCTTAGCACTTAAGATTATTAAAAATGCTTCCGTAAAACATGCTCATAGGTATAAACATATAAAAAGAAGAACAACTTTTTTAACTAGCGGCACTATTAGCTCAGTCTGAAGAGAAAAAAAAATTGAGGATTATCATGGTGAAATCTTTCTTCATCATCTTTTTTTTTTCCCCCAAGATAGAAATACAATCCTTTTTTTTCCCTATGTGATAGGGAGCATTCAGTGAAAAATCAGCACCATCCAATTTATGTAGAATCATTAGTACTTTTTATTTGTTTTACTAGACAAAGTGAATGGCATACTGTCCCTGACATGTTTAAACTTTAAGATTATGAGATAAAATACTCATTTTTTATAGATTTCAAACAGCTCATTGAGTTTACATTTCATTCCTAAATTTTCATTAAATTCCAGATATTTCTACAACTATGTTCAACATTGGAGAGAAATAATAAAAGGGGGATAAAAAGGGAGAAAATTAAAGAACATCCGAAATCAGCAACAAATTCTTATGATCTGGAATTACATTACCTAAGAAGTAGTTCAGCAAACCTTATATTTGACCAAATATAACTTGTCACTGCTTCAAGCTTGATATATGCTCTGATTCTCTACTTCTGAGGTCTTATAAATGTATTTTCTTCTCTGCATCTTGACAGCTTTTTGAAAATTTATGTCTCCTTATTTTCTTATTCTAAATTGTTCTCTATATTTTCAGGCAGCTCTTTGGTATTGCTAAGTTGCATGGAAGAGATTCAAACCTCTCTACATTCTTGCATATTTTCTTCTTTTTTCAATAGTGTATGAGTGATTATAGTGCTCAGGAAACCGAGATGCTAATAATCCGGCTTTGAAGCAGAGCTAACAGGACCAGGTGTGTACCTGTTTCCAGAGAACTGCTGACAATCCACTTCTTACCTGCCCTGGCAGGTGTCTGTCTAGTCCTGAATTTCTTATGAAGAAGTTTGCTAATCCTTTCACAATGCCTGGTATGAAAAGCAGAGGAAAAACATTAGGCTTGACTAGCTCAAAGTTATGAGTGCCATTTTCTCTCGTAATCCGTTCATGATCTGAATTGAGTGTGAATTAAAGGGTAATATATTAACCTACAGCATGAGCAAGATCTTGGTGCTTGCATTTCTGAAGTTTTACAGCTAAACATTAAGTTATTCATTTGAATTCAGTCTTACAGCTCTAAAGATTTCTTTATTTGGGCTCCAGACTTAACATTGTTTGAGAGTTTCTAAATGCTGAATAATTGATATCTATTGGCACATGAACAAAAACACATTCTTGGTTTCATCCCAAGATATTCTTCTCTCTGGGTTAAACACAACCTTGGCAATACAAGCAATCCTATTTAAAAAAAAAAAATCTCTGCTTTCCTTTTCTTATCTGTTCTATCTTATTTTAGTAAGCAGTAATTTCCTCTCATCTGAAAATCTCACAGCATCCACAAGCATAAGTAGCAAAAAATAAATTCTAATCTTTCTATGATATTTCTGTATACCATGATTTTCTTTTTTTTTTTTTTTTTAATTTCTTTCCATCAGAAAAGGAATTCACTTAATGCACTTTAAATTGTCTCCAGTGGCAGATTTTCTTCTCTCATGAAGAGTTTGTCTTCTAAGAACAGGATTCATGGGGCCTGATTCCCTATTGACAGGACTGTCCTTTTCATAATATTAAAACAGGTGAAAAAAAGAGGAAGAATTCTCTGTAAGTATTATTTTATAACAACTACTCAAATACCAAATATCTAAATGTAATTCACATTGCTGATAAATATTAAAGTTGGCCTATAGAAATGCTTTCAATGAAAAGTAGGATGCAATCAAGCAAAAATCAAGCAGAAATATCAAATATCAAAAGCACTATCAATTGTCTTATTCTTGAAAGATGCTGTTGATTAATAAAAATACAATTTCTTTTTGTTGAACTCCACTGACTGCCCCACTGATTTAAAAAACACAGACTCAGAAAAACACTTTAATACTAGGCTACACAAACTTGCTCTAAAAATTCTAAAAAATTATTTTGGCTGTGTAACTCTTCGGAGGGAGTCCAACTTCTCCAGCTGAATTACACCTAAATCAATTATTTTTCACTTCTGTCCATTCTTGATACTATACAAAATTTGAACTTTTGTGTACTTTACATAAGGACAAACTGGAAAGTTTTCCAAACTTGCCAAGGCAGATATTGTAGCAGAAGACCTAGAACCATTCAGAAAAGTAAAAGCCACAAAGGATTAAGGTTATAAGTGTAAAAAGTATGCTTATCTAATCTGATTCCTTTCATCATTCTTATTTAATAGTTTTTATCATTATCATATATTCACTATTGATTTTTAAACTAAGCTTTTTGACCTTCATAGGTTAAATGAGCTCTTAGTGTGGACTTATAATGGGCAAGTTAATAAGCACTATTTCACAGTCTCTAACAGTTAAAAAAGTAAAGATAATTAGAAACGAATGAAAATAAAATCTTGATTGTTGAAATAACCATGTTTCTGGTGCTAAAAATTATAAGCCCTAAAATAAAAGAGTGTTCGACATAGAGAAGCCATTGGCAAAAGTCTGAAATGACTCATTAAAATGATTGTCATCTTTGAAAAAAATCTCAATAATACAATTTGTCTAATTACAAAGACAGCAGGGTGGAACTATGCAAGTTTAATCTTAGCTGACTGTATGGGTCAGAATAGAAACAATTTCAGTCACTCTTGTGCTTTGAGATCTGTCCTTCCGGAAGAAATCATTCTTTGTAGTAAGATCTGTGTACATCAGTGACAGCACATCTGGTGACTTTGCTCTTTACAGCTGGAAGAAGGAAACAGCATTTTTACTTTCAGACAAATCTGTCCTTGAATTATGTTGGCAAATTGAAGAAATCCCTTGTCCACTCTAATTTCCATTGCAATGAATAGAACTTACATGTCATGCTGTCGTGCATCCTCTCAACTTGAGCAACTGTTGGGTGGCTTGGGGAACTATAGCTGTTCCTCTTATATCATAAGCTTTCCAAGGACTTTGGAAAATACCTCCCATATACTTGCAGTGAGCCCACATTATAGAAAACTTTGATGTATACATAAAGTAACAACTCGATCTCTACAAAAATCTAATTTGTTTCTGAGTAGTAAGTTTCATGTGAAAGTTTGTATTTGCCGAATATTTGCAAATTCTCTGGCTGACTATGAAAACTAAACCACACAGTTTTTCAAGAATCACACTATTGGAGCAGTTTGAGGAAGTGAAGCGATAGTTAAGCATGATGGATGACAGGGAATCAAGTGCTTACCCTTACTCCCTGGCTCCCTTCCTAGTTTAGGAAGCAGCCTAGACATACATTGACTTATGTAAGACCCTGGAAATGCATTATTTATTTTCCTTATAATGATTAATTTTGGTTTCTTGAAAACGGTATAAAGATAGATATATATAGCAGAGAGTTTGAGGATAACTTCATAACTTTCATATTCATATCCAGATGGCCATCAAGGCAGTGGGAGATGCTGTGGTCATCTGTCAGCCCAGAATCACTTATTTCCTCAGACTTTTCAGCTTTGGACTGGGTGGGAAGGAGCCTAGTTTTCTGCTAATTTCTCTGCTCCCTTGTTTTCTTGGGAGCTAATGTGTCCCGTCCTTGACCTGCTATGGGTGAAAGGAGCGTCATTATTACAACCTTATGATCCTCATTCCTTCTGCAATCACTTCCTATGATGTTCTATGCCACTTACACCACTCTGGCCAAAATTCTACCTTTCATTGTAAACACAAGGTAGGGATACTCAGGGAGGGAAGACGAGCAGAAGAATTTAGTTACGGGTTTTAAAAACAGCTTGAGTATCTATCAAAGCTACCAGCATACTCACTAGCATAGGTAAAAATTTGAAAATAATGGATCTCATCTGTGCACAAATTGCATCAAAATTTGTAGATAATATGCAGATGCTGAATAAATAAGTTTTATTGAAGGTCATAATTCTGAGAGGATTGGATTTCATCAATTTTAAAAGGTTCCATAAATAAAACCTCACTAAGCACATATCATACAAAAGAAATTATTTTAATTTTAATTTTAATTCGCTTTAAAACTGAAAAAAACCCCAAATATTCACAGTATAGAAGAAGGAAGGAGAATAAAGGTTTCTTCAGGAAACTTCTTCAGCTGAATGAATAATTTTATTTAATTACAAATTTGTTTCTGCTGGTTAGGAACAGTGATATTTTCCCTTGTTTGTTTTTATTTTTAATTTTTTCTTGGGGAATTTCTTTTCTCTAATTAATTATTTGAAATAAGCACCATTTTTGTCTCAATTCAGCATACAACTATCATGATATTTTTCAAAAGTTTGCACCAACTTCACAAAATATGTAATCTACCTACATTACACAGGCTCAAAAGTTCCAACACTGGTTAGTGTGATGTGGGTTTTTTGCTCTTCTGGGTCTTTTCATGTAAAAAAATTAAACATTTCCCTAAAAATTATCTTAAGCTCCCTCATAATTTCAGACATTTCTTGGACTTTCTTTACTTCTCTTTTACTCTCTGTTTCCTATGATATAGCACAGTACTGAAATGTATAGCTTAAAAAACTGGGGAGGTTAGAAAAAAGTTAATTATGGCCAAAGATTATTCTGGGAAGGTGTCCTGGCAAACACAGCAGAGTCCTAGGCAAGAAAGCACATGGCATTCCTATCTATTTTGATCTACAAGTAAAACTGTGTCTCTTAATATTGTTCTATGGGCTTCTACAGAAATCTTAAAAGAAGTGTTTTTAGAGAAGATTTAGAGATAAGGATATAATAAATCATGCCAGTTCCTGTTTGTATATGTCTGTACTCTGTTGTGACCAACCCACAACTTTTCTAAAGACAAATTGCCAGGATCTGATGAGAACTAAATTACTTTGTGAAAACTAACCTTTTTTTTCCCCGAGCATTTTTGTCAATGTCTACAAACAACTACTTAATGTGTAAGAAGGAGATTGAATTTCACATTTTACCAGCAATCTTTGCCAAGTGAAACTAGCCTGCGTGATCAGAAATAACATAATTTAAGACAAAAGACAATAAGACAGAAGATTCAGGACATCATAGTTCCAAAAACAGAACTCCAGTTTCCTAAGTCTGTTGTGCAAGCCTCGTGCTCTGTTTGGCTTCTCACACCCTTCAGTACAGCAGGGAGCTGGTATCTGCATAATGACTGTGTAACTGTGCTAAATATCTGCCTGGCTGCCCTAGGTAAAAACACATTTTATAAACAAGTGCACAGAGGAGGGCGAAGACAGATTCAAACTCCTTGGATGTCGCCAAGTAAACTAGAACCATGCCAGCCCTGTTTCAGGAACTCTTTCTTATTGAACAGTGTGCTCAGGGAAACACCTCCTCTTAGCAGAGCCTGTTACATTCAGCATAGCTCCACCTCTGCCCTATCATATAGCACTGGCCTAATTCACACTGCTCTTTTACTGCATTTTCCAGTTCTTTGGAGGAGGTGAGGATTTTCCATTCATGACTGTGCAAAAAAAACACATCAAAGATAAATAGAATAATTATTGGAAAAGGCAAAGAACTAAAACTATTCTCCCAGTGTTTACTTAGAGAAAGCAAAATGGTCCAACTAACATCATTTTTCTCTCTTTATATTTTGAGCCATATTGCATATTCAGGTTTCATTCCAAACCAGAGACTGGCAGGATTTGAACAGTGTCTGTGAACTAGCATTACTTTGCACATAATGAATAGATACCTCTGTTTACCTTATTAATGCAACAAATGGTCCATTTCAACAAATGTGCCACCACCTGCTGCTTAACCAAAACTTTAGTTGCAAGTTCATCTGAAATAAAGTAATCTTTGTTGATGAGAGCACCCTCCCATGAATTGTATTTGCCTGCATCTTAAAAAAAAAGTAGTTAAGCAACACAGGACATATCTTTAGGAAAATAAATGAGCTATACCCTTATATACAACTTTTTCTTTCAAAGAAAGAAAAGGAGAAAAGAATAAAGCTAAGAATCAGACAAATAAAATCAATATGAAATTAAATACCAGACCAAAATGATAAATTAGAAATATTTCCTTCATATACACATATATCTCAGTGGGTTTCCTTTCAAAATTAAAGTCCAAATCAAAAACTAATAAAACAGAGAAGAAAAATGAATACCTTGTGAGCAGTAAAAACTATGTTCTGACATATCATCTCAGAAGGAAATTATAACTAAAATTTTCATGTGATAACAAGAATATCCTTATATTTATGAACTGAGAAAAATGATTGAAAACCATGTTTTCAATAGACAACCATAATCTTGCATAAAAGTAGTATAATTTGTGACAGCTGCAATGCAGGCTACATTTTTTATTTATTTGAAAAAAAAATCTACAGAACAAAGCACAGCTATGATTTGCTGCCTACCTGGTCTTAATTATAATAAAAAGCTCCATAATAAATCACAGGGAAAAAGAATGAGTACCCTAAGGCAGATTTTAGCAGTCTCTGCTTCTTTCACACATTTATATGGTGGAAAGTTGAGAGGATCACAGAATGGTTATGGTTTTCTTGGGCCTCTGAAAATTGTATAGTTCAGCTTCCCTGCTCAAGCAGGGTCAACTTGAGCAGTTTCTCAGAGCTTTGCCCAGACAGGTTTTCAAAACTTCCAAGGATGAACACTTAAACCAGATGTCTGGGCAACCTGTCCCAGAGTTTAATCACCTGCACCCAACACAATGTTCACTATGTCCTAATCCACAGCATGTAAATTTGAATAATCTAACTCAAAGGCACTGAAAATCACTTATGCTAGTTCTAGTTCTTGGGTGATACTTATCCTTTTGGAACACAACTGATGTTAATTTATAATCACAAAACTTCTGAGTGAGATAAAAAATAACTGTATAGTGTAAAGATCATTCTAGTAATTACATTCCTGTTTTTTTAAAGCTGTAATACATGTCTGTCCATTTACTTCCCTACTCTTTCCTATGCTTTCTTTTTTCTCTGTGTCCTCATTCTTCAGTGTACTTTATTGTACTCTGTTGAACAGCTGTCTGTCTTTCAATTGTCATTGTCATGATGGGCATTTTGAAAGCATTTTACAGAAAGGATTTGCTTCACAACATTTCCTAAGCTGTGTGAATACGTACATGTCAGAATAATGTCTCTTGCTGTCATTCCTCTGCCACTGCTGTGTCCTATACCTTAAGATTTAATTCCTTCAAACTGGGTTTTCCTATTTATTCCATTCATGGTCTATTATCACATCTCCTTGATTTTTTTTCCCAACTTTTTTCTGCTTTGTGCATATTTCAATGAAAAATTAATGTAAAATTTCCTTCCTCATATCATAGTTCTTCAATTGATTGTGTTCTCTTCTCACCACTTTCATTGTACATCAAACGTAAAAGCACAGCAAGGAAATATATTTCTTACAGATACATCAAATGATTCAAACTAACTCTTCCATTTAATATACCGTGCAGAGGGTTTGAACTCTTCAGCTCCCCCAGGAGAACTATGCAGAAACTTTGTATAATGCTTCACAAGTGTTGAAGTACAAGTAATGTAGCAGTTCTCTGCGCCTTAAAGTTTCTAAATGTTCTGTTTCTCTCCCAAGTCTTATTCAAGAAAAACAGTTGTAGTTTGGCTGATTGCTTCTTTTTCAGTTGTAGGGGAATATGGGGGCGGGGGGTTGTGTGGAAAAGGAGAAAAATAGCTTTTCTTTTTTTCTGCATGCACCAATGTACTTTGGGCATATTTTTTGACCTTAGAGAGAATTTCAGTCTTTGCTTTTTGTTTCACAATGACCTTTTATCTATCTACCCAATTCCCTTCAGCCCATCCTTTCTTTCCTCATTGTAAAAGAAATTCAGATTGTGTGGGATAAAATGCAGGTGATTCCAATTAGTACCTTGAACTTAAGGTACTAATTAAATTAAATTGTTGAAATGGGATCCTTTACAGTTGCCTGTGCACCACAAGGGCAGAGCCACATGCAGAAATTACAAAGTTAAAAATCAAATTACAGTTTTTCTGTACTTCCACACAAAACACTGGTTTATCTCTTACACAAAAATATCATTAGTTGCCTCAAAGGATTTATT
The DNA here is from genome assembly GCA_039654755.1 of Calcarius lapponicus. Lineage (NCBI taxonomy): Eukaryota > Metazoa > Chordata > Aves > Passeriformes > Fringillidae > Calcarius > Calcarius lapponicus. The sequence goes on along the minus strand of CM077462.1, from coordinate 43,653,085 downwards.
GCATTTAATTTTGTTTCCCAAAAGCTGTGCACTGAATCTGAGCAAACTATCCTGCACCCCTTTGTAACTGATGAAAAAAAATTCATACATCCTGAGCTATTGAGATAACTGCAAAAATTACCCTACTCTTCATTAAATACCTGGGCTAGCTTAATTGTGATATTGAACTACTACATGGCCAAAGCTAAATGAGATAAATTTTAAGTTTATTATCTCCAGACAGAATATTGCCATTCATCACTTCCTGTGTTTCACACTGTGAGTCTAGGTCATTCCTTAGCAAATTTCAGTGCATACTATCCATTGAGAGAAAAATAAAAGGAGAAGGATGGATGGATGGATAGGTAGATAGATAGATGATATATGCATGTAAAAGCACAAGAGAAATGCAATCCATTTTTCATTCCATCTATTTCTTGCAAAGCTGGACTTTATACTTGTTTAAATCCAACAAAAAAACTTAACAATCTTCTCACTGTAGTCCTAATCCTACAATACTTACAGACTTCAAACTACTGATAGTTTCAATCAGCTAAGGTATTGCAAATAAGAAGATGGAGGCCATCACCGTCTCACATGAGCAGTAGGTGTAATTTCTTGCATGTTATTTTTTTTGTTGTATATTGTAGTTCAATCAATTTGGCATAAAACCATGGACTGAAATGAAAAATTCTAGCTTAAGTGGACATGAATCTGAGACAACCTCCTATAAACAGCATTACATCCACTGGAGAACTTTTTTCCAGTATTTTTTTCCTCCATAAACAGAGGGTTGTTTTGGATTAAGTGTTGTAAAACAAGCAGGTTAACTCCAACAGATAATCCGCGATGCATATCTTATCTATAAAAATAACCACCTGTATGGGACCTTAGTAATAGCTGTCATCCAAAAATCTCCCCATGAAAAAATTACTACTTTATTGAGACATGTAGAAGTGGACAAAAAAGGGAAGAAGCAACTTCTCATGCATGAAATTAAATTTTTCTGCAAGAAATAAATAATGTGTCCTATGTGCAATATCTCAATTTAATTATCTAGTCATAATCAAACCGAACAGGGAAAAATGCTGTAACTTTATATTCTTTACAGAGAATTCAGCTTTATAAAGACATTTTACTTAGACTGGGTTAGCTCTTAACAGTGAAATACTGGGGAGTTTACAATTTAATTAAAGAAGAAATCTTGAAAGTAAGTGGGAAATATATAATGCCTAGTAAAGCAGACAATGGTTCCCAAAATATTCATGACACTTTGCAATGCCTTAGCAGTACCCTATTGGTCATGTTGCTTTTATAACCTTTTTAAAAGGAAAGAATGGGGTTTTTAATGAGAATAATACATTTTGCTTCTGTGGTATCTTCTTCTAACATAATCAACACATTTTACTCCAGATGCAAACAAAAGACTATCCCTAAGGTGTCCTTGTTATTTTGTAAGGAAGTGACACTTGAGAGGATGTGTTTTATTTTTTTCATTTTTCTGAGACACCTATGAATTCTGAAATTTCTGTAGTTTGAGAGACAATATACTGAGGATTTTGTATTGAAGATTTAATATTAAAACATTAAAGGCAGTGGAAATCATTCATTTACTACAGTGACGCATTTACTTTGAAACATTTTGAATGTCATCTCTGCTTTCCATATTTGTCCTATGCATAAATTTTGAAGGTTGACATAAAAATACTGGGAGCTGTAGATTATAGACACCAAAAGAGTCCATGCTCTTTATTTTGTAATGTATTTCTTTTTCTGCTTTGATCAAGATCTGGAAAGATGAAAACTTAAATATAATCCTATTCTTTTAAAAGAACTGAAAATTTTTCTACATAGCTTAGAAAAATTCCACCAAATCCATATAATTACACAAACAAAAGAGACCATGTAGATGAAAAAAAGACCATTTCACTTTTTTTAAAAGCCAGCATGGCTCAGAAAACCCTCCAAAGATTTAATTCTGCATTAAGCTCAACTTTTTTGTTTGAATCCTCCCACTGAGTACCTATACATTTTACTGTCACGCTGGTTACTTCACATGAAGTTAAAATTAGAGGGTATTTATTGTTGTGCATCCACAAAATCAAGTTCAATTTAAAAAAAAAATTCAACATCTCATCACTTTTGGAGTTAGTTATCTTATAAATTTTGTAGCAGGAATTCTCCAAGACCACTACATTAAATCTGGGAAGGAAGAATACATATAGGAAAAAAAAAGAAAGACCTGCCAGAACCAAGTCAGATAAGAAGAGTAGATATTTCAGGAGTAAGGAAGACCCAAAACACTGTACATGAAGAGATGGTTCTTTTGTGACATACAAAGTATACGAAATAATAATGTCTTGGAATGACTGCAAATTTGATAGTCTTATGTATCACAGGAACAGGAGATCTGTAGTAACCTCAAAGCCTCCTTTACAATATTACATAGGAAAAGAATCAGAAAGTTTTTTCATTCTGGGAGCACATTCTGGAAAATATAAAGGGGAAGCTGTTCTGTATAAAGCCCTGTGATGAACTGTAATATTCTCAATATTGAGAAGATGTGAGAATTCTAATAAGGACAGTATTCAGTGAGGTGAGACTGGCTGAAGATACATAGAATATAATATGTGAATGTATTTCAGTATCTCACACAGCAAAACGCGAATCTCTTTAAAAGGCTGTAGGAACTGAATGAATGCTGGCATTAATCTAAATTCTCTTACTCTAAAAATATCTATGGTTCCATTGGCTAGGATAAAAATATCTACGAGATGTTAACTTTGGTTCTGATATATAAGACAGCTGATAATGGTCTGACATTATCAAGATTTTCACCATGGCTATTTTATTGCTTAATCGCCAACCAAAGGCATTTTATAACCCACAGTGCAGTATTTGGTTCTCACCACTGTCAGAAATACACTTGATTCTGGTGTATTCCCTGTACTGTGTTCCTATATTCTCATTTAGATTTATTTTTCCACAGGATGATACCCAGTGATAAGTTACTGCACAGTCACATACTAGACCTACTAAATTTTTATTGCTCTTTATGCGTGTCTTCAGCCAACAAATGATGCTCAAAGGTCTGGCAATAGCAACCATCATCTTTGTATTTCTAAAACAATGATGATTCCTTCATGGTTGTCTGAGAAATGCAGTTTGTACCTGCTTCCAGTATGTTAATATTTTTCACTGCTACCATGTTAGCTTTGTCATTTGTTTACTGCTATATAAAGAATCATTCCATTAAGGCAGGGGCTTCAACATGAAGCCAGTTTGACAGTGAAGTTGTGGGTTCTGAAAGAAGTCACTAATAATTTTTATTTCTTTATAGTAACCAATAATCCATCAGGTGCTAAACAGATATAAGAAACTCATCCAATGAGGTTGATAATAACATCCAATGAGATGGTAATAACAAAGCTTTCCTCCTAATAATTCTACCTTTGGGATGCTATTTTATTTCTCTGTTTTAGCTTACTGATTGCATAATATAAAGTACTTGAACACCAGTCCTAAAGAAGACCAGCAAGCAATGGTGTCTGGATCCCTTCCATTTATTTGCAAGAATCCCACTCTTCTAGTTTCTCTTGATAGAAATAAATATCTACTACCATTTTGGAAACAATACTTATTCTCCTAAAAATGCCCTTGGGAAAAAGACACTCAAAACCATGATAGAGAAAACATTGTTTGGCTTTCAGCCTGGAGGTAGGTCTGCCTACAGTTTCTCCTTATGAGATTCCCAGAAGGGGAAAAATAAAGCTTTCAGGGTCCAGGAAGTGAGATCTCACTAGACAATAAACTAAGATCACTAACATTTTAAGCAAAGAAATCTCCAGGTCTTGTTTCAGTTGCCTAAAGGCAGCTAAGCAACTTGAGCATACCCAAGGTTTCTTGGTTGATTTCAGATGTTCTGTGCATTCTACCTAGGCCCCCTCCTGTTGTTCTAGGAGGCTGGGTATCCTGGAGGCCTTGTGAGTTCTTAAATATGGAATCTCAAACAGAACTAAAGACTGATGCCAGCTGAATTATGCCTAAACTGAGTAACAAAAAAAAAAAAAAAAGTAGCATTTTCTCCCTACAGACACATTCTTTTCAAACAAGTCTTTGTGCCAGTACAAGTGTTTGCCATCTCAGTGATTTTCCTAGGCATAACATGTTTTTCAGTGCCCTGACAGGTCCCCAGGAAGGCTCTTTGCAACAGCGTGAGTTCTGTATGCCCAACCTCTGCTAGGGCCGCCCAAGGCACCTACTCATCTCAAGTTTCTCAGCTTCTGCATGAGCTCTGAATTCCTAGATCTCCCTAGAATGAGTCTGCATGCTCTTTACTGTACTTCTGCAAGCATCTTTGACTGAAGAAGCTGAGTTGCATGGGAAAAAACAACCCTCCATTCTTTTGGATCTACTCTTCTTCAATAATTATCATATTTGAATTTCAAAGGAACCTATCATATACACTTCCTCTCATCTTTTCCCTTTTCTGCTTTGCAGAACATACAGCTTCCAGAAAAAGCTCATTATAGATTGGGAGGTACTGGGATGCTGCAGTGGTGAACTAAAAACCTAGGGAAACTGAAGCTGAATTGCAATATTGTTGAGATATTAGTAAATCAATGGTGTTTGTATCCAGCAGCAAAAGAGGAGGCATCCATACTGATCAACATCAGAGAGCTTTAGAAAAAGAGATTATGAAGCTGGAAGAGATGTAATTCCTGAACTAAGAGCAAGGACTTGCATTTGAGTAATTCATTTTGAAAGGAAGATTTTGCTTGACAAAGCAGTCCCAATTATTTTATGTGATACAAAGTGAGAGCTAATTAGATGCCCAAATTATTTATACAAATTAAGCAAAAGCCAAAACTCTGAAAGGGGTAATTAAATTTATTTGAAATTAGTATTTCATTGAAGAGGCCTGGAGAGTTGCCAACGGCAGGATGCCTCCCTCAGAAAGCCTGTTCTGCACTATTCTGTGAATCTGATGGATGTTGAAATGGTTCAGAAGGTACAAGTTTCCTAGAGCAAAAAATATCAAAACAGCAAGGACTCACTGTTTGAATAGTATTTTCTATATTTGTTCAATTAGCAACAAATGCTATTAAGGGATTATGGAAAGGAAAAAAAAAATGTAACTGAAGAAACAAGATGAAAAAATTCGCCTCTTCCTCAATAGAGGTTTAATTTTAATGTTAAAGAGACCATTTTAATGCTACAGCTATATTGAGGCCTAGACAGAGTGGTTAAAGGATGTGTCTATCATGCTTCTCTTCAGGGATGTATCTAATAGCCAGTATAGCTCAAGGTGGAGCTACTTATCCTTTTTCCTAGTTGATGCAAACAGCTTAACTTGCACTAACTTTTTTGTAGTAAACTATAGCAATTTTTTACCTTTAGTTCGTCATAAGTCAGGCCAAAACATTATTTATCCTTTTTTCTATCTGAAATATCACTCTTCTTTTATTTTCTTCACAGCAAAATGTTTGCAGTAACAATTCTGATCAGCTCTCATGCTCATGCAGAAGCATCCAGTGTGGGTTATGTACACATTCACACCAAGACAAACACCAGCCAGCTTGGTCACTCTCAAGTCTTGTCATTGCAGCGATGTGAAGTAATTCTGGAATTTTCTAGAGAAATGAGCCCTTAGCTGTTTCATGACTTCATAAAATGATACCTTGTTAAATCAGAAAATAATCAGTGCTTTTTGAATTCAAAAATCTGGGGACTCAAGATAACATCATTTTTTTTAATTGTCTCAATATTAAATTTGTAAGAATACATTTATTACTGTAATGAGAAAATGTGACAACTGATTTTCACCATTTTGTGTGGAAAGAATAAAGCAAAGGAACCTTTTCCTTCAGACCTGGGATTGCATAAGAGAAAAAGTAGTACTTTTTAAAAATCAGAAACTATTTTTTTCACTCTAACAGAAGCTAGAATATCTTCATCTTTTGGATAAAATCAAAGCACAATTTCCCCCAACTACTGGGTTTTACCCAAACCAGTGCTTAAATGCTGAGACATATTTAAAATTAGAAATTTCTATACTGAGTTTATCTAAGGTACTTGCTGTGGTTTAGGAATGGTAGCCAATAATTTAAAGTTCCTACTGACACTCTCCAAACCACCTTGCCACTTTCTCACTCCTCTTCCTCTCTCCCTTCTTCCTGCAGTAGGATGGAGAGGAGAATTGAAAGCACAAAAGATCATGTTTTAAGATAAGAAAAATTTTCTGGAATTTTCCCTGTGGTTCCCAGTGTCACCCAAGCTCTCCCTCCAGCTAGGAATCAGCTCCATACATACTTGATCAGAAGGAAACCCTTCTCCACAAAGAGATTTCCTTCCCCACACCATCAGCAGTGAGGTAACATATACTGTTTCCCCAGTTTGTATCATGGTTAAATCCTAGAAATCCTACTGCATGACTTCCTCAAATCCTTAGCTCAAAGTCAGAGCAAGAAAAAGTCAGTTCTTGCTCAATTTCCTTTTTATTTCATTATTGACTATAGTACCCCTATGCAGTGGATCTCATAAATCTGTAAAAGCTTTCATGGAATCTTGGACTATGAAATCCAAAGAGATTATTTTTAGGTTTTTTTGAATGAAGAATAAAATTTACCTAACTTCTGGAAATCATCCCAAATCCACTGAATATTATTCCATATTTAGATAAGGATGCTTTTTCTTTTCCCCTGAAAAATCAAAAGAAATAACTATGAATAAGATAAGACTATGTTTGTAAATAGCTTCTTTTTACCTTTGTAAGCATTTTACTCAACACTGAAAATGTCACACATCTTTGTATGTGTGAGCCATATTCTTAGGCCATGGGTTCTTTCTTTTTCTGCATTTTATTATGCTGCTCTTTGAAGCAGTAAAATTAGTTATGATACTTTTATTGATGTTGATTACAGGGATGTCTGATTTCATTTAACGTTCATATTGCACAGTAAGTGTCTTTTATAACCACCTTACTTTCACAGATGATTTGTCCCACTGTAAAATCATTAAGGACATTCATTAGAATTTGTCATTCTGTTCCAGCAAACTAATACTTTTCAAAATAAAGGTTCAATTGTTTGCATTTAATTTCAGTCATGTTTTCTTTTGGGCTTTAAGCCATTCTGTATTTAACATACTGCTAAGTGACTCTGGCATTGCTTAGCATTGTAAGAAGTCTTTCATTACTATTCCTGGCTGCTGATCAGAATAAGATTTAGAACTACCTTGTATTTTAGCCTCTTCAATGCCACAACCTCTTCCTCTTAGTTTGTAAATAATTCACTGGAGTTTGTTTTCTAGGTGTAGGGGGACCCTTAGGCAAGTCTATTCGTTCCTTACTGAGAAGATGCATTGGAGTATTCAGGTCCTTCAGATCTCATTGACCCAGTTTCGGGCCAAATGGGATATAGTGGGTGAAAAACTGTATGAAGTTGAAAACAGAGGATAATGGTCAATGAATTAATCTGGCAATCAGCTAAAAAAAATTTTCTTGGGAGCTGCTGCAAGGCCTCATCAATGCTCTCAATAATGGAATATAATGGAACCTCAAATACCTTGCAGATGACAGATCAAACCAGGGAAGGAGGTAATATGACAGAAGGGTGACGCCATTTGCTTTAACTTCAACAAGCTGGAAGAACAGACTGAAAATAATGTTGAAGGTCAAGCAAGACAAATGCAAATCCCACAGCTGAAGTGAAATACATCCATAATTCTGCATAGGAACTACATACTGCATAGTAGGCATAGTACTACATAGGAACTGACTGGATAGAAAGCAGAAGGATACTGGAGAATTCCAGAGGACAACGTCTTAAACACAAATCAGCAGTGCACCTCTGTGGTATTATTAACTATATTTCCACTAAATCTGGATTCTGTGGTATTACTAACTATATTTCCACTAAATCTTATAAGACACCAGACACCCATGTTAGATTGGACACTTAATGTTAGGTGCCTACAGATTAGAGCATTTACTTTTGAGCAGATCACTTGGTGTCCCCCACCATAAGTCTTTTTATAGACCTTGATGGGAGCACTCCTGGGGAACAATTCATGTGACCTAAACTAGATTTCAAAAATCTAGATCTCAACTCTGCCTGTTTCATCTATTACTTCAAAATACATCTCAGAGCTGCTTATTTATATCTATTCATTAATGAAAGAGCTAATAGGATTAAATGATGTAGACATTAGTAATAAAGTAAGATGAAATATGCCTAGGGTTTTTTATTAAGTTGCAAGCCATGAAGTAGCACTCACTGAAAGTATTAAGTAAGTTAAAGAAAACATCTTTTCCCCATGCTGCATCAGGCACATGTACCTTTCCAAAGGATATTTCTGCTGTTAGGAATAACCTGAAGCAATTATATAAATTTTGCTTTACTGGCAGCAAGAATTAAAATGTGATTCTTCCTGGAAGTGGCTGAGGGGCACAGCTACAAGCCAACAGATGGCAACTCCAGATCCTCTCCCATTCCCTTACCAGAGTACAGTAGTAGCTGTAATCTGTACTACTGTACCAGGGTACAGGAACTAGCTGTATTTACTGTGTAAAAAGAACCAGAAAATGTCAGTGAACAAAGCAGCACTAGAAACCCGAGGGATGATAAATGTAAAAAATGGAAGAGGGGAGATCAAAAGGCGCATATGTCAGGCAAATAAACTTTAGCAATTCAAGGGAAAAAATCTTGGTCCAGAAAACACTGCATTCAAAGCAATCTATAGACTTGAGAAGAGTTTAGATAGGAGATAAAACAAGCAATGTTTCCTGTAAAAACATCTCACATAAGTCACTCAACAAAGGGGACATGTTGTGCTTACTGTTTAGCAGACAATTAAACAATATCTTCCTCTTTAAAAAAGTGTAAAATCTAATGTCAGAACACCCAGAGAAAAAATATATTCTGAGAAAGGAAGCTCAAGAGGAAGAGTATTTTTAAGCACATGACATACCTTTTTATCCTCATACCAACACACTAAAGTACCTTCAGGCTCTAGAAACCTGTTCCTGCTAGTAAACCACAGGAGTTTGCCTGGCTCACATTGACTCAGTGCTGCTGACAAAACATCCATATGCTCGTTTGTACACAGAATGCTGTGTTGGATTTGGCAGGGAGATTGTTGCTGGTTGTCACTGCAGTGGTGAGTTCTGCCCTGACAGTGTTTCTCAATGTTTATGCCACCCTATTCCATCTTAAATATGCAATGTTATTATTTTCTTCCTCCTTTTCTAGTCCACTAGTAAGTGGAAGAAGCCTTTGATTTTGTGTCAGATATTACTTTTCATCAGGGTTTGCATTTGATCAAAGAAAAGAAGAGTGAATGCACTCATCTGCAGTGTGCTGGAAGGCTAAAGCACTAATTAATCATAGGACAAGTACAGCAGGATTTATCAATTGCTAACGGGAGTGTTCAGCTAACTAGGGTGTCCAGGGTGAATCAAGCCACCCAGCTGCTGGATACACTCACGACCACAAGGATTGCAACGCAGCTTTTCTTTCTTCATAGCATGTATATTCATATAACATCTGAAAATCGATTGATTGCTCTTAGGGTGTAAATTAGATGTATATTAGTATTTTTAGGACATAAGTATTTTAGGGTTATTACATTAGGGTATTATATATATACATGTTTTTCGTATTCACCATGCAGATCCATCATTACTGTCATCATCTCTTTTGCCTGAACTTAACTGAATCCCCTCTATCCAAAGCTTCACTTTCAAAATATGTCAAACAAACTTCATTTACTTTCTGTTCATTTTCATCAGAGTTATTTCAAACTATTTTTGCCCTTAAAATTTGAGTAAAAGTAAGACCTTTCTTCATTGCTGATTCATGAAAACTTGCAGCAGGGATGAGATTGTTTTAGTCAATTGAGTCCTGATAAATTGAGCACTTCAGTTTTTCATTATTCACACATTTATCCTGAAAATCTTTTGTACCGCATCTTTCCACAACTAATTTACAATAACAGTGAAGTAAGTGAGTTCAGAAAAGTTCCCTTAACTGAACTGGTCTATAACAATTAATAGAGTAAAACAGATGGAACCAGGATATAAGAATTGCTCAAGCATATCAATTGACCAAAGGTATAAATTCCTTCATTTTTAGTCCATACAATATAATAGGAATATGTAATCCTGCAAAGGAATTCTATAGATTGGCTTTTTATAGGTTTGTAATTTGCAATATAATTTGATAAGGCTATTTTGTCAATAGGAGAAAAAAATCAGTCACTATGAAAGCCTTCCACCTTCTATTTTTACTTCATTTTTTTTTTTTAACTTAAGAATCTCTCCATATGAGTGAATTATATATATTTTTAGAGTGGCAATGTTAACTGATATTAGGGACAGCCACTTTCTCAAGTCCCAATGTCTCTGACTGATGGATGTGGCTGCCACTTTCCCCTTTTCCCTTTGTGATGTCCACAACACTGAGCACATACCCCAGAGACACAGCCACAGGCACCTGTGCACAGTCATGGGCACAAATGACAGACTCATAGGACACAGACACGTCCGGTCACACGGAGGGACACAGATGCAGTGTGGCCACAGACAAGGTGCTGCCCCCACGTTCAGGACTCACACCACACACAGGGACACGTCTCCTCCTCCTCTTGGGCTGGCAGAGGCAGAAAGTCGCTAGTGCAGCACACACCCCACACTGCCCAGGTTGAAAGCACACACACATTCATGAGTTCTCCCAGCACAGGCATGCTCCCTGTGCCAGCCCAGCACTGCTATGAGGATTCTAGCCCCCTTACCTGCCTCTTGGGTCCTGACTCACTGCTGGGTGCTTGCTGCGCACACGCAGCACTCACACATTAATCTTACAGACACCCAACACCCACAGGTTCCTCCGAATATCAGCACAGACCCTCTGCCCCAACACCTCTGCCTGGACAAGGGGCACCCTACTCATTTGGCTTTTAAAACTGGGGTGACCCTTTTACGTGTGAATGGCCCATTTTATACCCTTTTCTGTTTACCTCTTCTTTGTTCCTCCCTCATCTGCTTCCCCTGCACAGTTGCCCCCCACGTGGTATAGTCCCACTGACCTGCTCCAATACCCAGGACCCTCAGGGCTGAGTTGTTGTCAGTTGCAAAACCCCAGTTTGCCTGCAGCTTCTCGATATCCTATCGGATACCGTGGCTGACCAAGTTTGATTTTTATCTTTGTCTGCATTATGCTCACCTGTCAGATTTGTGCATTTTTTTCCTGCTTCCCCTCTTTTCCTTATTTTCCCATTTGACAAGATCTCTGATCAGATAACTGTGCTGGGAGAAGTACTTTACACTCCCAGAGATCCTCATCAATTAGTGTGACAGACCAGGTCTGACTTCCTCCCTTTTCATTTGCCAGTCAGGTTTGTATCTCTCTATGTCCTTCTTTATGTCTTCCTCCTTTTATTGTTATCTCCTTTTACATTGAAAAGTGCTTGGCCAGACACCTTAAAGGAGTTGATGTTTCCTCTTTCCACACATCCTATACAGGCAATAGCTGAACAAATGTACCTTTAGCCTTATAGCAGTAGGACTGTTGCTGTGGTCATATAAGGCAGAGACGTGGTGGAGGCATAAGTTACTTTATTGTTAAAGTAACTTATGTAGTTGAAAAATCAAAATTTTCAAAATTTTCAAAATTTCCAAAGCAACTCTTCTTACTGAATGAAAATCAACCATGTCCCAGTGACATATGTGTATTTCCCAAGGTATTTTCACAGTGTCAACAAGAGGTTTTCCCTTTCAAAAGTAATAATCAAAATTTGCTTATTCCTCTGTTAGTTTTATACATCCACATTCTAGAATAGACTGACTGTCTCCAAGAAAACAGCATAGGGGAAAACAAGGATCCCTATTAAACAGAAAGAATTCCTATGAGGAAACATGAAAAGAATTAATGTATCTGAAATGTGTTGGTCTCAATTTTTGCATGAGTGAGACATATATATATATATATATATATATATATATATAGCCCCAGCCAGCTGCCCAAAGTACCTCCTCTACAGTTAATGCACAGTAATAGGTTTCTTCAGAATAAATTGAGATATTTCATTTCACCCTGAAGTGGTCATAGGAAATAGGTCAGGTAGAGCAGTTTGCAGTGCTTGCCGTTCTCCAGTGGCTCTAATACTGTTTTTAACTGGTTGATTTAAATGTAGACCTTTACAACTTCAGGCACTTTAGAATGTTCCCAAAACTAAAGGCTGAATATATTTTAAAAGCATATGGCTTTGATTTCTGATTTTTTAAATAATCTTTAAAAGACAAACAAGAACTGGAAGTGAAGTATTTAGAAACGAAACCCAGAAACTTCTCAATTAAACTGGCTGTGATAAGTGAAGGCAACTGAGGCAATATTAATGGTACACTTGGAAATCAATTTCCAGTTTCCATGTCAGTGTAAACATAATTTCTGAGCCAAGGTTTTAACAGTGTGAGAATCTTGTTTTTCAAGAGATAATTCCCAATTCAAAGGTCTTCTCAAAGATACAGAAACCAGCAAGTCTATGCAAGTCCTAAAATAAATCCTAGAAGCTCTATAAGAATTTATGGCATATAGGAGAGACATTACATTACTAATTTCTTGATCCAAACTTCTAAATAATAGACTTCTTCTTTGGTTATCTGTTTATATTTCAAACTTTTTAGCAATATGCATTATACACTCCAATACAGAATATATGATAAGGTCTTTTATAACCTTAGTTGGAAAAAAAGCCAAACAAAGCACAAAACATGCAAAACCAGTTTTCTAAATTAGTATGTCTTTGCATTACCCAAATTTGGTGCTGTATTTACTGTACTGGATGTAATTGCTACATGGATCTAATAAAAATTGTTTTATTGGAGATTTAAATGCTATGCTTCTATTAATCTTCTCTAGAATTTTAGCATCTCTATATTTGAAAAAAAGTTGTATATGTAGTACGGTATTACAAATTATATTTACAGCAATTGTATATATATATATATATATAGAGAGAGAGAGAGAGAGAGAGAGAAAAGCTTCTTCAGTTCATGTCCTAAAATAGTGTAAAATACATATGAGCATGGAAATATATTTATTGGTGTCATTTTGGCGTATAACAGAAATGTAAAGAGAGTAGGGGAAGTGAGTTGTCAAAACCTTTCTGAAGAAAAGCCAAATACACAGCACATCTCTGTAGATGAGTTTGCAAAGGGAAGAACGTCTCTTTGGAGGAATGGGGCTCAAGGTGTTGCCATTACTGTCATGGGGGAGTCTAGTCAGAAGGAAGCTGCTAGCTCTGTACCCTGGGTGTCAGTGCTGGGTCCAGTTCTATTCATCAGAGTCACAGGGCAAAGGAGACCCTCAAAAAGTTTTCCAGTGACACAAAACTTGAAGGAGTGGTTTAACATGCCAGAGGATCAAACTGCCACAGAGAGGGACTTTGTCAGCCTGAAGAAATAGTCTGACAGTAACCTCGTGGAGTTGCGTAAGGGGAAGTGCAAAGTGCTGCACCTGTGTAGTAACAACCTCACTGGATCACCCAGCTGGAAAGCAGCCTGTCAGAAAAGGTTCTGGCTGTCCTGATGGACAACAAATTTTACATGAGCCAATGATGTGCCTTTGACAGAAGGAATGCCAATTATATCCTTGGATGCATTAAGAGGAGTGCTGCTGTCAGTACTTAGTGAATGTTCATTGGGAACTGAAAGAAGTAATTAAGAGCCCATATATGCCCTTGACAATTTTACACTACCCACTTCAGCAGTTTTTCTTATTGAAAAGCACTACTTGAAACCTGAAAAAATCTGTGTGGAGTGACCCATCCCAAGTGCATTAATCAGCTAAATAATGCCCCCAGTAAAAACTGCTCTGTTCCCAAGAGTAGGGACAATAAGGAAGGACATTTAATTGCTGAATTAGTATAGGGACATTATCTGTTTCTCTGTAAATAACTTGGAGGTAACTTGGAAGTACTAGAGTGGGATCTATATAACTATGTCTTGAGAAACTAACAAGCTCTGATGCCATCAGAAACACAGAAATATATGTGCATCTAGACTCACCTATCCATACATTAAGAAGAACATATTTTTAGAATTCTGCTATAGTGACATGCCTCAGTTTGTGCCATAAAGAGCAAAACCCAATCAGCTGTTTACCCACTCTATGAAATCCAGAGTGTCTGCCACCATATTTTCTGAAAAATCCCTTCACCAGTATTTCTTCTCCTGGGAAGCTTCCGCTTCTCCCTGTTTTGCTGCTCTGGAATGTGATTTAGAGATTGTTTATCCAAACATGTGAATTGTTTTTAATTAATGGCCAATCGCCATCAGCTGTGTTGGACTCTGAGGAGTCAGTCACAAGCTTTCATTATCATTCCTTGTTAGCTTTCTGATGTATCCTTTCTCTTTCTTTAGTGTAGTTTTAATATACCATTTTTAATATCATATCATATCATAAGATAATAAATCAGCCCTCTGAGAAAAAGGAGTCAGATTCTCGTCTCTCACCTCATCCTGGGGACTCCAGCAAACACCACAGGTGTCATCTTAAAGACATGATGTTATTCCCTGGAAGATTATTCTGTTATAAGATTAGTCCCACTGATGGAGTATGTACAGCCAAACCTGACTCCAAATAGCTTATCCCAAAAGTAGGTGTTTAATATATGCATGCAATATGATACAAAATGTGTCAGTACCATTAACAGGATATGCAAAAATGAAATGTCTTAAAGTGATTAAAATGCAACTTTAAAACATCCTGGATGAGGTAAAGTAGAGTAATTTAATACAATCCCAGTTCCAGAGAGAAAAGACATGGAACACGCTACAAAAAAACCAGCTTACTAGCTTAATGAAAATATGAATAATAAGGTAAAAGTAATTAAATAGGACCTCAGCAAGACAATTCCCATGCTTGAGACATCACTAGCAGAGTCTAAAAACTTCTACATTTTCTTCTTGTTGCACCCAAAATGCTTGTGAAAACATGGTGCCTGAGGTATAATATTCATGTTCAGTAACCTTTGGGATTAAAATGTTTTCTTTAGAGATCCTTGAAACTGATGCACTAAAAAATGGGAAGATCTTTCATACATTGCTAAACACAATCTTAGTAGTAGTTTTACCATAAAAGTTACAGCTTTGATCCAGCTATTGTGCCTCAATTCACAGTTTAAAGTTATCAGTCAATAGCATATATGCTTTCTCAGCCAAAGCAGGAAAGGTGTTATTGTGTAAGATTCAGCAAAAGTCTCAGTGAAACAGTCGTATCTTCATATACTTTGTTGAATCAGAGCTTAACTTGCTTTTTTAGCACTGAATTTGGGCTTTTTTAATTATTAGATTTTTTATCTAAGCTAAAATTCTTATTTTTCCTTCATAGTATCTTATATTGTGTTTCTTTCTAGCACATGCTTTTAAGATATTATTTGTCCTTTTTGCCTCTTTTTCTCTAGTTTCCTCATTTCCTTTATTTAGTCTAAATTTATCTGTAAGGCCTCATGGGCTTTAAACACAAAAGTGAACTAATGGTGGGCCTGAACTATGATGGAATCAAAGCATCTTTTTCAATGTTAAAGGCTCACCTCACTTAATTCAGACTATAGGAACACACCTACCTATATGCTGGATGGATTCCTTACACCACTTTTCTTCAAGGAGGACCTAAAGCTCTACTCACCTGTCCCCACTTCAATACTTGGTGCCATCTGAGATGCCACTTAGTACCCAGCGCATGCCCATGGAGATGACAATCTCATACTGTATGAGATCTCTTGGAAACACTTGCTGGGCTGCAATGGCAGGTGGAGGCCAGGCGGGACACACTGGCACTGTGTTAGACATGTTTATGTGGGCAAATATATTGAGCTACCTGGCTTGCAGACAGACATCAGTACCATAAAGACCTGAATTTCACTGTGCTGAAGCTACAGTTGTAAATGATATTCAAAAGGCATGACTCTTCTCCAACACTTTATGAAGAGTGATTTGTAACCTGTGGAATACATCATGCAAGTGCTTTCAAATGTATGTTGAGTAGCAATCAATGAATTTCTTTGTCAGGCTTTTTTGGCATTTCTGTTTCATTCAAAAAATCCTCAGCTCATATCCAGAAGATCCCATCCCATCCCAGTTGTCATAAAACATGGTGTAGCTTTATTGTTTTCTTCTTTGTATAGAATTTTGCCTATTATCTTCTTTTTGACTTTCCCTCCCTCTTCACATTCTATTCAATTATCTCCCTTTCCTTCCTCCTTTCCTTTCTGTTCCCTTGTTGGTTGTCTCCATCTGCCTGTTTCCGGAAGAGAATTACATAGACTACTATATGCCTCAAGGGATAATAGAAAATCAGGATTTTGTCTGTATATTTTGTTGGTGATGTTACTGTTGTTATAATTATAATTACTATTATTACTACTACCACTATTACCATTGTGAAAAAAGGACTAAAGAAGCAAGCAAAATAATGGCATTTTTTGTTTTATTTCCTGCCAAAAATTAAGTAGTTTACAGCAAGTCAACAAAATGGCATCTCATCACCCACATTTTTTAGCTTTGTGAAAATTGTGCTTAAAGATAAAATTCATCAGCCCCTGGAACAAGATGCCACTAAATGTGCCCAGACAATTCAACAGAGCCAATACAAAAGCAAGAGACCTCTGGCCAGCATAGTGAGCCTTCCAGGTTCATGAAAGGAATAAAATGAAAGAAAACATCAAGTGACATGAGGGTACAGCACAATTGATATATTCCATATAACTCTTTAGTCAACAGATGTCTGTGGCCATAACCTCAGTTTTTGAAGTGAAGGGTAGCTCCATGGCAGACTGGAGCTGTACTGATTTAATCCAGTTCAGAATTCAGTCCAATTACCTCTGTATACAATGAGTCATTTGCACAGCTAATCTCTGGGAATTCCTGTCACAACACATCTATGGATAATGTTTCATTGGAGGTCAATATGGAGCAAGTCTGAGCCCTAACTGAGGATCTTAACCAAATACAGAGAGAAATACAATATAGATCATGATTTACTGCAGTCTGCTAAAATCACTCTTAACAACCTTTGCTGATGCTGACAGGTCTGAGATTTGATCATGTAGTTGCAGGATTTCTTGGAGCTGTGAACTCTAAACCAGCTAGCAAACTCAGACATGCAAAGGGTATCATCAGAGCAAGCAGTGGAAGGAATCCAAAGATCTGTTGAAGTACAAAGACAATTCCAGATCAGAACGATTCCAGTCTTGTCTGGATTAAGACATAATTTTAAATTATTGGTGATACTATTATGTATTAGCACTGTGCCATTCAAACTTGAGAGGACTTTAAAACATCACTTGCAGAGATCATCACAGTCAAATTAATTGCATCATGGTTTAAATTATGATAGTTCCATTATTCTTGCTGTCTACACAATGCTTTAAATTAAAATCTGCCCTAATAAAAAGCTCTTTAGCATACTGTACATAGGGGTTCTTTGTTTTTTTTTTTTTCTTTTTATAGAAAATACAGATTTCTTTAATTTATGCTTATAATTCAAGGAGTGGAAGAATTAAAATTTTACTAAATTTTATTTTCCTTAAGCTTAAATAATCAAATACACAAGACATAACTGGAATTTTTCTAACATAAAAATGTGCTATGCAGATATATCTGCAAAACACCAATTAATTTGGGCAAGCATATTTCATTTATCTGATATTTTCCAAGTTTCATACACATAAAATAGATTTGCTACGGATTTAATATTGAAAGATAGCCATGTTTATCATAAAATTTGACAGAATTGTATCTAAAAGTAAGAGTTGTGGTTGCCCTAACCCTGGCAGTGTTCAAAGCCTGGTTGGATAAGGCCTTGGATAACCTGATGTCTTGGTTTAGTAATTGGAAGGTGGAAGGTGTCCCTGTACACTGCAGTGGGGATTTGGATTAGATGGACTTTAAGGTCCATTCCAGACCCTTAACATTTTTTGATTCTATGACTCTATGAATACATAAGATATTGATTACTCGGACAATGTGACAATTTTATCTTTTTTTCACATGCATGCAACAAGTATTAAATCAACCACCTCTAACAGAGAAGCCAGTGATCTTTATAGTATTTTCAGCTGAAAAGAATGTTTCTTCTGGAAGATAATAGAAGTGGAACTCCGTAATTAAGCACAGACATTTCTATTTAGAATAGCTGATGGAATTCCAAAAATAGTTATCATAGATTCACCACTCTTGTTATCTAGTTGAGTCAAAAATCTTGTGTTGTATAAGGCCACATTTGCCTGCAGACACGCTTGGGCCCCTCTATATGCCAAATGTGCCACTTGCCTACTGCAGTGCAGTGAAATCCTCCAGCAGCTCCAGTTTTCTTCCAGAATAGCCTCTTAACAGATGGCATCTTCTCATTGTCAGTAGCTCGCCATTCCAGAGAGCTGTAAGGATCCATGCAGGGACTGACGCTTCTCTTTCTCTTCCTGCGACATCTAAAAAAACTAGCCAATAACAACTTCTTCCCTTTCACAGACAATTCCACCTTATGTCAGCTGGTTTCTTCCAAGTCACATCGGGCCTATTCTGCTGCAAGTGCACCAAAAGGACTTATGCTGTTTGACAGCTAAGCCATACACCAGCTAATCGCCGTCAGTGAAAGCAAAATACAGGAAAAAACTTCTTTCGTTTCTGGTGCTGCTTCTGGTCATCCCACTCAGCAGTGTGAGCTGTTTTTTTAGCATTCTGTCAGCCCTGTGAAGATCAGTTTAGAAATTAGAGTAGACACAGCTAGCAAATAGCTTTGAATCACTTTGAGTGTAATTAAGCGTGAAGCATAGCTGAGGGCTTTATTTGATCCAGACTGGTCATTTTATTACTAATGTACTCTGCAGAAAGTTTCTATATCCTTACTGTGCTGGCTTTCTACAGCACTGACTGAGTACTCATGCTCCATGCATTTTATTTAAAAATAAATGAGAACAATTAACTTTGATTTGTTGGAACAGTTGCAAAGGGTATACATTCAGGTTTGCCTTGTGCAGTATTTGCATGTAGCTGTACCAAACCTTTCCACTGAACAAAGCAGAACTTGCTGTTGTATCTCATCCCTGAGGTGGAACAGGCACATTAATGCTGTAGTAAATATGATGAATCACAGTTCAGTCATCCTAAAAGAGTCTAGAGGATGGATCTAAAGACTCCAGAGATCATTCTTCTGTTCAGAGGAACTAAAGCGGCCATGCATGAGACCTTCCTCAAGGCAGTGATAAAATATAATTTCTCTCTTAAACTCCTGGATCTTGCCCAAACTATTCACATAGATGTACCTGTGAGTTCAATACTGCATGTGTCACGTGCTCATTAATATATCCTGTATTAATAAAATAATTTAATTATTTTTTGTTATTTAAAAAAAGAAATAATATTTTTTACTTAAGTTCATTATATCAGGATTCTGTTCCTTCCTTTTACAATATGATTTTTCATAGAAAAAAATGCTGATTTGAAATTTGTTGTCCTGATCTTTACAGAAAGTCTCTTATCTAATCAAGTTCTGAAATTTTATAAGTTGCCTTTGCAAGAAAATGAAGGAATTCATACCATGTAAGAGTTTAAAATTAGACTCAGAGAAGATTTCTTATTATTATTTCTAATCCATCAAACCTCAGATGATGACATAATGATATTAACTTGTCTCACCTTATAAAAATGCTTTCTCAGGTAAATGAGTAATGCAATTTCTGGTACTGTTTCTGCTCAGTTAAGCTGGGTCAAAAACAACACTATGCAGGTCACTGTATCAAAGCCAGTGCAAGCATTGTGTAGTAAAACAAGTCATCTTGAAAACTTGCCAGATGGCACTAATGGTTATTCATGAATTGCTACAGTAATTCAGTCTCTTAAAACAAAAGTCCTTCCTAGTGAGAGAAAAAAAGTGCTGGCACAGAGACAATTGATTTGTTATGTTTTACTGTCTAAGTGAAAGATTTAGGTCACTTAAGCTTTCCCATCTAAAAGGTACATATCCATGTTGTCATAGATCCAGAGCAAGAGAGACTTTTCAAAGGGTGGTTAAAAGAGGAGATCTTAGTTACCCTCTGCAAACTTCTTTTTTTCAACTGATTGCTTATTCTGTTGCCCACACATAAGGACACAGTACCGTTGAATAAACCCAAATATAGCTCATGAGACCCAGAATGTCCAGAAAACTCCTGATCATCTCAAGAGCAGGTGATAGCCCAGCAGGGAAACTTAAGAAAACTCAGTTGACTTTATATGTCAATGTTCAGCAATTAAAACAAGATTCAGACTGTCCTTGACTGTAAGAAGCAATATCTAGTTACATGTGGTACTTAATACCATGGTTTAGTGATGGTGGGCTTGGCATTCATTGTTAGGTTAATGGCTGGACTTGATCTTAGAAGTGTCTTCCATAGATTCTAAATGATTCTATGATTCCAGAAAGGCATTTTAGACGCCAAATTATGCATATTTTCCTGCTCTGTGCACTGTGAATACATACCTTTGCCTTTAAACATCTGCATCTGTAGCCTTTTAGGTGAAATTAATCTGATCTGATCTAAGTCGTAAATTGTGCATCAAACTGAATCACATGCAAAATATTGTCATGGTTTAACTCCAGCCAGCAACTAAGTACCAGGAGAAGAGCAGACAAAACTAGGAGGAGAATAGACCAAAAATTAAAACTCGTGGATTGAGACGAAAACACCTTAACAATTATAAAAATAGTTTCATAGTAATAATTGGAGAGAGAAAAGGAATAAAATCCAAGTGACGCAGAGTAAATGTGCTCACCATTCTTTGATCAATGCATAGCCTGTCCCTGAGCAGAGATTGATCCCTGACAACCAACTCCCCCCAGTCTACACACTGAAGGTGACATTCTATTTAGAGTGTTTCAGTAGAATTCTACGTTTGGAAATACCATTTCTAAACCACCAGACTTAAACATACATATGAAACTACACAAGCTTGATAGAGTTGGATTGAGAACCACAGTTTCTGATGGGGAGTTTAGGCAGTATTTCATTCTCCATCCAGTCTTAAAACTCTTCAGAATATTCTCTACAAGGATACCTTTTACAGTAGACATGAATATAGCTTAGAGCCAAATTCAGATATCCATGTGCATTTTATATATCAACATGTGAGCATTAAATTCCCTGCATAAGCAAAGGAAATATTACTTGAGTCATGCACTAAAATGCAGGGATCTTGAGCTGAGATGTGCTGAGGCATCTGAGAAATGCATAAAAGTGATGACTGATACACAAGATGTGCAGGATCTCTGTATATAGATATAAGGCCCCTATATAAGGCTGGCATTGAGATTTCTGAATTCTTGGAGCAGTGGCTGGAGATCAGAAGGGAGAGTAAAGGGTGTTTCAAAGTGCAGTAAGTGTCCTTTTATTCAGATAAGCAAATAAATATCTGGAGCCTATTATGTCATTTTCACTAATGCATTTCAGTGAGTAGAAAGCATCTGATCCATAAAAGCCCATTTTACACAAAACTATTTAGCAATAAATATTAAAAAATCTGTATCTGAAAAAGATCAAAGTCCAAACAGCAAGCTATACCCCTGTTTTCAGTGACATTGACTCTGGATTCAAGCATTGTTCAATGCAATGAAAAGTTTTGTAAAGATAAATTAAATGGACCAAAACTTCATTTATATAAAGTTACATGAAACTCAGGTCCACCTACTTTGTTCTAAGATAGTTGCAATCATTTTATCTATTTTAATATTTGCTTTTGATGATGTGGGACTGAAGAAAAAATCTGAAAAATATTTTACTTTGATTAGTGTTGGCAGCTGGGGGCTTTATTATGCAGAGGCAAATGTTAATCATGGATGAATCCCACTGCAGTAAAATCCATAGGATTAGTTGGTAGAATAAACAGTTCTGGATTTGGCCACTTACTAATATGCCTAAATGTATTTGCTGTGGGGAATGAGATTTTAAAGGAGGAAATAAATATGCGTCACAAGAGCTAGTTAAGTATTTCAGTAAGTCACCTGAACCACTTGAGAAATTATTGGCAGTTCACATGGATTGTCTAAGTTCTTTTGTGTACCAATGCGAGAGGGATGTAATTCTTCCCCACATGGATTTACTGTAAGCCAGAGGCGCACATTGCCTGTGAATGAAAGTGAAACTTATAGAAGCACCCATGACTAGGCAACCAGTAATTCCCCATCATTATTCTCGCACAAAACATCTTTATAATGTAGGAAAAATCTATAGCACAGCTGTTGGAAACTTGGAGGTGAGAGTTTCTTTTTAATTTTTAATTTACTTTTTTATTTCAGTTTTGCCTTGTGCAGAAGTGGCTGCCTATTTCAATAAATAAAATATTGCCATGATGTCACCTTATATTTCTTAAGCGAAGGTGAGTCCATTGCATGTTCTAATATCTCAGTTTGCATTGTGCCATGTGGTGTGACTGAGCAGACTCTAACCCGCAGCAATGTGAAGCCTGTAACAAATGGCTTGTGTCCCTGCTGCTCCCCATCAGCCCGGAGAGCAGAGATATGGAGAATTATATAAGAACAGTGGGTGGAAGCAGTTAATGGGCTTTTTGCTGCTGGCATTTCTCAGACAGAAATACTGTCAAACAAAGCCTGGCATGCAGAAATCATTATTTACTCAGATGTGATCATATAAAGTTTGACAGGTATCATTCAGTTGCTGACCTGCAATTCAAATAAGAAAAAAAAACACATTGCCAAAGCAAGGTTAGTTCTTGTTCTGTGATCATCGCCAAATCACTGTCAATATAAAATGGACACTCTCTGTGCAGCTGTGGTTGTTTGAAAGACATTCCTATCAGACTTTTACATGGTGCATCGGGGGTTTATTCTGCATGATAGAGTGGAGTTTTATTATTTCCCTGTTTTGAAGGGGGTCCTTGGGGAATGAGCTGAGCAACTGGGCAGCGCGAGTGACTTTCTGACTCATGTTTTGTGAAGGAGAAACACAAAAGGAAACAACTTTCTAGCTAGTTTTCTGAGGAACTAATAAGTGTGAATAAACGTAAGTATTAATCTAATTGGCCGCACTTTGGAAGCAGTATTTCCATGACAGGTGACAGCTATGATGTTCATAAACAGCCCTATTTTTGAAGCATTACTTAATGGAAGTGACAAATAGTTCAAACTGAATATATAAATGGCATCACAGTATAACACCTCCAAGTGACATATTGATTAGACCTTAAATGAATTGGTTGAATTAAATTTGGGTCATGCGGTTAGTGGCTTTTTAGACAAGGCTAGAAGCCTGAAAGCCCTCTGACTGAAATTTGAAAAAAAGACCCCCTGTTTTCAATAAAATGAAATTCTAGTTCTGCCTTCCCTCTCATTTTCCTTCCCTGCCACACTACTGTATCAGTACATCTTGAAAGGTTTAAAGGAAAGGCAGATGGTACCTTTCAAAATGTTATTGAGTAATTTTACATTAGTGTACTGTAGTGTCATTGTACTTGATATTGAGATGAAGAATATGTTAGCTCGAGGTTGTGCATCATTTTCTGTGATCTCAGCTGGAGGTAAGATTGTTCAAAACTGGCACAGCTTGAATATTGATACAAATACAATTATAACATTCCGCTAACAGAACTGAAAAATTGCTAATCAGTTTTATTAATAATTATGTGTAATTCTAAGAGTCCTGACCCCTACTGAGCCATTTAGGAAACTCTACAAAACAAAATGTGCTATAAGCATATTTCCAATTGAACAGCTGTATGAAGAACTGATCCATCAAGTGTGAGAGAATTATTTTAGAAACATTTTAAAAAACAAATGATATATTATTTCCATTCATAACATAGATGGGACTCAGAGATGGAGATTCTCACTGAATACTGCAATAGTGGAATAATGATTGCTACCCACACTGCCATGGTAAAGGGTGTAGAAAAAGGAGAAAAGAAATGGGGGGGCAAGAGGAAGGCAAAACACCTGAAAATGTAAGAAAGGAAGGATTGTATTATTTCAGTCCTTGTTAGAGGTGATTTTAAGGAGCCTTTTGTCCAGAAACATTCCAAGAAATCTCAACTGAAAAACAGTTCCTTTAAATATGTTTGCTTGGGTATTCATATGTTGAGGAACTCAAAATTTGTCATGAGTATGAAGACATATTAAATCTTCATAAAGTACTGGTAGTCTCTAAAATTTGAAAATACCTTTTTCTTCCTACTGGCTTTTAAATAGGTGTAGACCTGTCATTCCACAAAGAAATAATTATTTTCCATTTGAGTGAGAGTATGTTTCTCCATGAAGGCTTGGAGCAGCTCCTCTGCTTAAAACTGAAGACATTCATAAGAAGTCTTAAAAAAATATACAACTCTAGCACATGGTGAGCATATATAGCAGTCTGCCAAAGGGCATGGCTATTCAGTATCATTCCAAAGTCTCTTCCAGCATAGTCATTAAAAATTTTCCTTACGAATTCTGTAGGCCTGTTTTAGAAAAGTCTCTTATTAGCCTGAACTTTCAGAAATCCTGTTTATCTATTTTGTGTCCAATAGTAGGATATGCCTCTTTCTTGTCAGACCCTCATCCACACTGCTTCTGACACAAGCCAGGATGCCATTGGCCTCCTTAACCTCCAGGGCACACTGGCCCATGTTCAGCATCTGTCAACCAGCACCACCAGGTCCTTTTCCACTGGGAATCTTTCCAGCCACTTCTCCTCCAGCCTGTGGTGTTGCACATGGTTCTTGTGACACAAAGGCAGGACCCAGCACTTCATCTTGTTGATTCTCACGCCCTTGGCCTCAGCCCACTGATCCAGTCAGTCCAGTTCCTTCTGCAGAGCCTTCTTACCCTACAGCAAATCAACACTCCTGCCCAACTTGATGTCATCAGTAAACTCTTTGAGAGTACACTCAATCTCTCTTTGAAAGAAGAAATCCATGCCTCAGGAAGAGAAAAAATTCATCATAACTTCAAATAATTTTATTTTTAGATTTCCACTCAGGTATGCCCAAAGAACTCTGACATAAGTGAAGCGCCTTACAGCTGGAATTCCTCTTCATTATAATGGATATACTATGCTGAGATATTTTAATCATAGAAAGGGAAGCAATCTCTGAGAAACTTTTTAATACTCAGGAATTATATTTTTAATAATAAAATTAAATATATGCTAGCTAAATACATAATCATTTTCAGCACTCTTTTCTCACTGGATAAGACATAAGCAATATTTTTTTATATAATATTGTATAAAAATAAGGGCAGCCTGTTGGATTTTTCTTGACTCAGCTCTGATTCAACGGGTGTCTCTTTACCTAGAAGCATTATTTATGCAGTTTGTTTAGTTTATTTTACAGGCATGCCAGCATTCATAGGGTAGACCTATTGAACGAAAGTACAATAGATGTAATACATCAATACATTTGAGCTGAACAGCTTTAATTAGGCCTTCCTGGTCATTTCATCAATTCAGTGCAGTTCCATTGGGATTTGGATAGCATCAGGCCTTCTATAGTGCCTGAAAATTATGGCACTCCCATCCCACTCTGCCAGTCACAACACAAGGTTAGACAATCAGCATTAAATCACACAGTAGTCTGTATTGCAGAACATAAATTCACCCCTAAAGTAATATATTTGAGACACTAAAATCTTTCCAACCTTAATATCTATTTGAAATTCAAACTATCATGAAATTTTCTGTGCAACACTCTGTTGTTGCTCAAATTAAAGGCGTGCTTCACTTGAAGATTTATGCTTCTCAGATATGACAAATGTATTTGTTGCATTTGTCTGGCAGATGGGATCTGCTAGAACTTGCAGACATTACAAACCCCAAAAAATGCTTTTCTGCTGCATTAGCTCTCTTGGTTTGCACTTCATTTGAGAACTATAAGCCAAACAGATTATTTAGGATTTAGCAACCCTAAAGCAGGTAATTTATTCACATATATAAACTTATATCAGGATTAAATTCCTCATATTTATTCCTGGTCACACGGTTGCCTAACCTATTCAGGGTACTTAGGCTTTTTTATTTAGACGCAAAGGATGAATCACAAAATAAAACAATGTTTGAGGTTGGAAGGAGTGTCTGGAGAAAAGTTTTCTGATGTTCTGGGTGAACCTCCTCTGTTGCAGTTTGTGTCCATTGACCCTGGTCCTGTGACCAGGTACATTTGGAAAGACCTGAGTTCTGTCTTCTTAAGATCTTCCCTTCAGGCATTTATATACACTGATAAACTCCCTGTAAGCCTTATTTGCTCTGGGCTGGACAGTCTCTCAACTTTTTGACATAGAAGACAAACTCCAGTTCCTCCACATTCTTCATGTCTCTCTGTTGGACTGTGTTTAATATGCTCATGCCTATCTTGTACTGGAGAGTCCAGAAGCAGACACACTACTCCCAGTATGGTCTCACAAGTGCTGAGTAAAGGGGAAGGATCATTTCCTTTCACCTGCTGGCTACACCCCTAATGCAGCACAGGTTATCATTTGCCTTCTTTGTATCACAGGCACACTGCTGGATCATGTTCAGTTTGCTTGTTCATGTTCACCAGCACTGCCAGAACCTTTCTTGCCGAGCTATTTTCCAGCCAGGCATCCCTGAAATATATTCATTCATTGTGGTTGTTCTTCCTCAGTTGTGAAAGCTGAGGCCATCAGTGATGGTGGTAGCACCTCTGGGATAACAAATTTAAAGGGAACAGCAACAGGTGAGAGGACTTAAAATATGTGTAACAATTCTGAAGATACCGAGGTCCATGAAGAAAAGGGGAGAAGAGATGCTCCAGGCACAGGAGCAGTTTGCCTGCAGCCCATGTTGAGGCAGGCTGTCCCCTGCAGTCAGTGGAGGTCCACAATGGAACAGGTATCCATTTCACAGTCCAAGGAAAACACCACACAGGAGCAGCTGGATGTGTCCTGAAGGAAGATGTGACCATGTAGGAAGCCCAAACTGGTGCTGGCTCTCGGCAGGACCTGCAGGGCCATGGAGAGAGAAGCCCACGCTGGAGCTGGTTCATTGGCAGGACTTGTCACCCCTGGGGGGACCCATGCTGGAGCTCCTGAAGGACTGCACCTGTGGAAGGGACAAACTCTGGAGCAGTTCATGAAGAACTGAAGTCAGTGGAAGGACCCAGATTGGAGAAGTTCAGGGAGTGCTCTGTTGGAGGGAGCCCACACTGGAGCAGGGGAAGAGTGTGAGCAGGAAAGAGGCAGCGATATGTGAATAATTCCTATGCCCTGTCCCCCGACCCTGCTGGTGGAGAGGAGAGGGAGAAATTGGGAGTAAAGTTCAGGCTGCATAGAGAGGCAAGGGGTGATAGAAAGTTTTCTTAGATCTAGTTTTATCTCTCTTTGTACTAATCTGATTTAGATTGTGCACCATGGTCATCCACCACAAAGGTAAAGACATAAATGTGTTGCAGTCTGCTAGAATTTTCTCATGCTGCATAACTATTATTCTAGCTCCAGACATGGTGATGCACAATCTGCCACGTGGCAGATTACATAGGATCAGTCTAGGTCCTGTAGCAGGGATCATGTTGCATTCAGTTCCATACGGAGTCCAGAGCAATGAGCTTCTTCCACATCTTGGGGAGTTCATGAAGGAAGTAGGACTGAGATTCTGAGTTGGCTATATGGGTTAAACCAGCAGTCCACTCTTTTGAACATTTTACAGATATTACCTTTTTAAATTCTTCAGAGATTGTATTCTTGCTTGATTTCTTTCCATATGAAATGTTCTAGTCTGATATTTCTTTTCTCTACGAAAGTTGAAAGGATTAATCTATAACTGCTTTGATGGACACACACAAATTTTAATGAGTATAACCTTAGTAGGATTTGAACAAGCCACTCTTTCAACTATGATATTGACATTCATACATAAGTCCTCCTAGTATTTTTTTGCCATTTTTTAGAATATATAGATACATTATTTTACTCTCAGCAGAGGTGTCTTATATTTTCGAGTTAATGAAACAGAAAGATACTAATATTTAGCTATTGCTGTTCTGGATAGTCAGTAATTTGAAGTAAAGGTCAAAAATATAAATCTGTATATGTTATAGTAGTTAATGTCAGGGAGTCACACACATTCAAGCTCTAATTAAAAGCACTGGTAATTTATTACACTGTATATAACTCTTCTCCCAGTTAAAACAAATAGGGAAGGAGATTTCAACAAAATTTGACAGTATCTTTACCTTTCACTAGGTGATATGCATAATAACTTTATTATGTCTTCAGAAAACAAGTAGGTTTTCTTAAAAAGCAATTAAAAAAACACCTACTAAATTATAACTCCATACCATTAACTTCAAAATACAAAATTTTTTCAGTTTTGTAATGTGCTACCTAATATCAAATCTAATATCAGATATAAAAAATCTAAAATATATAAAATATAATATCAGATATAAAAAAATATATACATACACAACTAACTTCACAGTATCTGAGTACTTTATGTACTTCAGCTTCAGTAATTCCTTTTGGGTTTTCTGGTTTTCTGTGGTTTTTTGTTTTGTTGTTTTTTTTTTTTTTTCCCCTCACAGCATAGCTTTTTAGGTTTCAAACATCTCATAATTGCAATTTCCCTTACCTTTATTACTGTGAGTACATGCACTTTGGTGTCTCTAGAGTTTAAATTTTATTCAGCTATGACTCCAGAAACTCTACTCTGCTCTGCTGAAATAGTAATTTCAAGAGCCTTTGGCCACTTTGTAAGTTGAATTGGAAGGGCGGAAGGGTATGTTGTGGTGTGTGAAGTGGGGTCTTTCACCATCTGACAAATCCCCTGACAAGGGACAGTCTGAGGCTCAGAGTGATTGGCAGCTCCTGCAGCTTTTGGAGCTGAGCAGCTGTGCATTGCAGCTGAGCTGAAAAGGATCCTCTAATTATCACAACATTAACAATCAACTGGTTCTGGCCAAAAGGGACAGCAACTGAGAAGTCATTTTGCAAGCTACTTAAAATTTTTCATGGACCACATGCAGTCTGCCCTTTGTGACATAAGACCATCTAGTAGCAATAAAAATAGTGGTATCGTGGCTAAGTAATTAAATTATGCTGGAGAAATACAGTCAAAAGTTTATTAATGCTTTTCATTGTGAAGAAAAGGGCACTTTCATATAAGAAAACACTGAAATACTGCAGGCAGCTTAACCTAATTCATGAAGCTGGTTGCTGGCTTTTTTTAAAATGATAGTAATGATTGTTTAGAGATGTTTAATACACTGCAGTCATCTGAAGGAAAAAGGGAAGGAAAATAAACCTAACACACACCACTGCACAATCTGTAAGAATGTCAGGATAATAATGAAGGAGGTAAAATAAAGATATGCAGAGCTTTATGAGGCAACATGGCATATCTATCTGACAACTTAAGTACCCTTAAGTTCATTCCAAACTGAGATTTTTAGCTGAAAAAAACATTTTTTACAAATAATATTTATGCTAATTTAAATTCAGAGCCGGCATAAACAAAAAACCTTAAAAACAGTAATTAGCAAGTACATGGCAAATAAAATAGGAAACAATATTAGCATTAACATTAATGGTTATGTATATCTCTGGTAGTTGTTAGTAGTATTTCATGTCAAGAACCAAGGTAAAGCAAGTTCACTAATTTTAAACAATGTCCCACTGAAAAAAATTAACAAAGTTCAGAAATTTTGATTTTTTCCTGTCTTTCTAGTTGCAAAATACTTTGCATCAAATCACTGAAAATAGTGTATGTTGTGAACATTTTTTATTTTCAATAAAGAAATTTATTGCCTCAGTCTAACATGTGAGATAATATCTGTAGGGACTGTGGAATATCCATCCTGAGGGCCTTTCAAGATTTGACTGAACAAAACCACAGCTGATGTATTCTATTGCTAATAATAGTCCCATTTAAAGGGAAATGGGACTGCATGACTTCCAGAGATCCTCATATTCTTGGTCATTAATTTTTCAACAGAAGTTAGAAAAAATATTTGGGAAATATGTGAAACATATAATAAGACAATAGCCACTGAAACCTTTGCCAAACAGAAAAGTGAACATGAACAGTACCTAATTTACTATAAGGAAAATGAGAAACACATTTTGTATTTATATTGACCTGATATGTTTAAATGATTGTACTACTTGAGGCTTACCCTCAATTTTTAGGTACTTATAAACAGGCTAAAAGACTGTCTTTTTGAAAAGAAAAAAAAAAGAAAGAAAAAGAAACTTCACATTTAATAGAAATGTCTCCAGATTTCCATCAAATTGACATATCAAGATTTTAAAATACTCTGGTGGTTGCCATGTAACAATCAGTGTCAGTTTCTAGTTTATTTTATTTTTTTTATTTTACATCCTGAATTTTACTATTTTATTTTATTTTATTTTATTATTTTATTTTATATTTCATTTCATTTCATTTATATTGTCTCTACCACTTTAGGAAACCACCAAAAATCCACACATAACAGTTTCACACTTTAAAAAGCAGTACATTAATTTTTTTTTTCACTTCAGCTGTTGTCAGGATTAATTAGTGTAGCTACCAAGAATAAAAAGGATTTGTTATTTTAAGACAGCGTTGAGTAAAATACCACAGCTGTCCCATTAACTTCAGCTGGATTTTTGCCTGAATACATAATACAATATTAGTTTATTATCAGCAAACAAGATGTTCTGCTACATTTTGATTCTCCTCTTAATGGGAGTCTGGATTTTCTTTTTTATTATTTGATTTGATGCTTTTGTTCCACTTTTAAAAGCCAAAGGAATGAATAAATGGAAACTAAGAAACTGTCAACTTCTTAAACAACGCAGTGGCATTGAGAGCTCATAGTGTGGAATAATCAGAACTATGATATATATGACATTCCTTATGCATATGCTGCAGAAAATACAATTTCTCAAGACCTTGTTCCAGGTAAAGTGGAATAGCGTACTTTTGGCTTGATATCAGCTAAACTCCAGGTTAATCACACTTTTTGCTATCAGAGAGTGATGGCATGCAGAAGCTGAAGTGAGACTGCATTTAATGGATGAAATTCTATTTGCTACAAACTGATAGCGGGTTTGGCAGCTGAATGATGTATTTCCGGAAATGGGAAGATGTCCTAGAAGTAACTCATGGCTGTTTCCAAAGATTTATTAAAACTAAGTTGACACTTGCATCACTGATAGAGGTAATTTCAGAGCTCTTGAAATTCTACTGACCCTAAGATAATGAAACTACCACCTCATGCACATTTGTATTCTGTGGCATGTAGCATGGGCTCATGGCTCGGAATGAGAAGCACTATCATTATGTGCTGAAGGAATTCACACCAGTAACTGAGGGCAAATGCATAGACTCAAAGATATTTCAAGAAAGGTAGATACAATACTGGGAACCAAATGTGCAAAAACAACAAGTTATTTGGATTGTTAAAAAAATGTAGGGTCCTGTAGGATGAGTGCAGCCTCGTAACTAAACCATTTTAAAAGGATTTTTTTATCCTGTATCACAGCAAGAATTTTTATTATGCCCTAAAACAAACCAAATCCAGTGCATATGAAAAGTGCCATGAAATGTGCTTAAAAAAGTCTTGCTGAGGAAGAGATGTGCATATTTATGAAATAGACAGCCAAGGGCTGTACAAATTAAAGCTTTGCTTATAATCCAAATAATGTTTTTAACAGTATTTTCAGATAAGAAGGATATGTGTTAAAGTCTGATCAAAAGTATCAAATATTTAGGCTCATTTAAAATGCGGATTGGCCATGTGAAATGGGATGATTGCTTTATACTAAAATGCAGCAGAAATATTAGTGAAAACCAAGAGAAATCACTGGAACATTTCACTACTTTCATCAACTTTGTCAAAAAACCCCAAAGCCCTTATGTCTTCCTCACAATTTAATAATCCCACACACTTTTAAAGTGTTGGAAAATTCACAGTTTAGAGCAACAAAGGTAATCCTGTAAATGGTCCTGAGGAGACTGATCACCACTGGATAAACAGGAAACTGGTAATCAGAAAAAAAAATGTAAAACTCCTTGCTCTAAATCTGGAGAGGACTGAAGGCTTTCATTTACAAGTCATGCCTTTTATTCAGCTGTGGACCATGTCAGAAAGCAGAAAACCAATTTTGTCTCCATCAAAGACACTGAGTAATAAGGGGGAGAGTAACATTTTGAGGAAACTAAAATTGACGCTATATATATATATGATATTGTTTATCTGGATGTTAGGGTTTTTCTGGGACACTCTTCCATCTGATTATTCTTTATGCAAAGAGTCACCAACTTTGGTGCTGAATACTTTTATTGAAACAAACTTCTTTCCAGTAAAGCTTGCTATTATGCAGGTACCAAAGTGTCGCTTGGATGGAAAGTTGGCCTTAAATTCATCAAGAACTAAAATAAGACACCTTGCGTTTAAAATATCCATTCAGCCTGTATTAGGGTCTGTGCTTCCCCCGCAAGCTACATTTAGCTTTCAGTTCTTGCATAGGATAGACATTTGATCTTGGGTTTGTGTTCCTCACCCCACACAGTGTCACCAAGTTTCCCATTCTTCAGAACCATATTTGACTTATTAAACAAATGAGGAGAAGTATGGAAACATGGTTTTTTAGAATTCTGTAGTCTTTTCTTTTTGAAGCTGTGCCTTGAATCTGAGTTCTCTGAATCTTCATTGGGTTTGTGTGGCCAGGTTTTGGTAGTGAGGGGGCTACAGAGGTAGGTTCTCTGAGAAGCTTCCAGAAGATTCCCCAGTGTTCAGTAGAGCCCATGGCAGCTGACTCCAAGATAGACTTGCCAAGGCCAAGCCAATCAGTGATGGTAGTGATGCCTCAGAGATAACATATTTAAGGAAGTAAAAGGAGCCCACATTAAAGCAGCCTGCTCCTGAAGGTCTGCACTCCACAGAAATGGACCCATGCTGGAGCAGGTCATGGAGAACTGTAGCCCATGGGAAGGACTCACGTTGGAGAAGTTCAAGGAGGATGATCTCCCATGGGAGGGAGACCCACGCTGGAGCAGGGAAAGGACAGTGGCAGAAACAGCATGTGAAGAACAGACTGTAACCTCCGTTCCCTGTCTTCTTGAGCATCTGGGAGGGAGGAGGTAGAGAATTGGCAATGAAGTTAAACTCAGGAAGGAGGAAGGGGTAGAGGAAAGATGCTGCCTAAGATTGTTCTACTTCTCATTATCCTACTCTTGATTTTGATTGGTAATAAATTCAATTAATTTCCATAAGTCAAATCTGGCTTGCCCATGATGGCAATTGCAGAGTGATCTCTCCCTGCCCTTCTTTCAAATCATAACCCTTTTGCAATATTTTCTCCTCCCTGTCCAGTTGTGAATGGGAATGATAAAGCAGCTTTAGTGAGCACCTGGCATCTTGCCAGGGTCAAACCACCACAGAATCTAATAATTCAATTCTAAAGTTAAGTACAAAAGCCTGTATGACTATAGTGCTCATTTATAGTGAACACAGCATGTTCTCATTTGATTGTGGGCTCCTAGGATTATTTTCTTATTTCCTATTTACTATTACTATTAAGGTTTACAGACGCTGAAAAAATTATAGCTGCCTTTTTTAAATCATATTTTAGCATAGGCTTTGCATAGGCCATCTCTATCAGAGGTAATTGCCAGAAAAATTTTAGTTACATTTCTAGTTTTTTATTATCTACAAAGTATACAACAAAGTTTCCCCCTTTTTCCTCATTATTTATTTTTTTATGAATTGCAGGAAGTAAGCAATTTTCACTGAAATCAGGTTTTTTTCAGTGTAGCCTAAGCTGATTACGTATCAGTTTAATATATTCACAAACTGTCTTTGAGAATGTCTATAATGGGACATATACCATAGCTTAATTTTAAAAATTCATGCCAGTTAAATCCCACAGCTTGAAGTAGTTTGGAAACAGATTCAGCTTAATAGATGCAACCCCTTTTAGGGCACTTTTATGTCAGCCCTATCAGTTAATTCACTCCAATTAGAAAATATGTTAATCTTCCACGTTTTGCAAGAGATCTGCCTGCAAATACCAGGCTGGAACACACATAACTTGCTTCAGTAAAATAATCCTATATATTGAGGAAAAGCTACAACAATTATTATATCAAACTTGCAAAATATATTGGGTTTTATTTTATACGGAATTTCCCACATGTGTAGCGGTAGTGGCAGCTACTCATGTAAAAAACACCCCTGTCACTAGTGAAAACAGAAGCCAGATTAAAGTAGACCTATTTTCTTAAATGGATATAGAACCGAGGAAAGTATTGTGGCTGTTGTTTCTGTTAAAGGACCAATTGTCTTACCACTTGTCAAGCCTCATTTAGATTCCATAGCTAAAAAACTATTAGTTAGCTGCACATTGGAAAAAAAAAGCAAAAACCAAAAATCAATCTTTTCAAGGTGCTGTATTTTAGGCCTTTTTTTTTAAATTTTCAATAGATTAATTCAAGTTAGAAGGGGACTCTGGTAGTCAAATTGTCCAAATCCTAGCTCAAAACAGGGTAAATCTCCAATTAAAAGACAATTATATTTAGAGGGTAATACATTATTAGACTACTCAATAATTTAGAGCTGCCTAACTTTATTTGGCCATTTAATGAGCATCCATTTATGCTGATTTTCACAGATGCTTACTTTGGGAAAATTATAAATTTGCCAACAGCAAAACTTCAAAATAAGAATTAGTGAGATGCTTGGAAGTATTTTCTCCAGCTTTCTTTTATGTTTTTTCTTCTATATGAGTGAGGAAGTATCTGGTCTAGTCACAACATTCCACCATGTGCTTTCCTGCTACATTGTTATAATTTATTGGAATATATGGTACCTGAGAAAAGCAAGGAGAAAATACCAAAATGCAATACCAATTTCTTCTTTACTTCCCAAAAAGTGATGATCTATTCGGAAAAGCAGAATTATCTTCTAAAAATGCATTAATTTTCACATAACCTCCATATATTTACCAAAATTCAGTTTAAATTTATATTAAAGCTATGAATGCATTGAAATTGCTGCCTAACAAATTATCCATGGGCATATTCCAAATAATTTACTTCTGCACTTACTCTCAGGAAAGCTTAGCTAGATCAAAAGCTTATGACAAATTCTTTTCACCTTATTTGCAACATCCTTTAGGAAAAAAATCAGGTCATCAGTGACAGGTGATTTGTGATTGTGGATCTACACAATGCATAACTGCATTATGACAAACATCAATCAATATTGTCAGTCACATATTCTCATAGTCCAAAAAACAGTCATATAATCAAATAAATGTGTATATTTAAATGTGGTTGCAATAATAACAATAACCCAAGAAGGGAAAATTTAGTTTTGAGCTTCCTGTAAAGCTGCACATGCTTCAGATCTTCACACTAACACACCTTATTTAAATTCAGTTAGCTGGGTTGGAATTGTTTCTTTCCAGGCATAGGATTTCTCCTTGGGAAAGAATTTAAAAAACAAAGGCTATATTTAGAGAAAAATACCAATAATAAGTTATTTTATTAAGAGATAAGTGTTCAGCTGTTTCTTTACTAAGAAAATATTTGTTTCTTCTGATATAGAACTTAAGTCAGTTTCTATTGGCAAAAAATAATTGGCAGTTTTTTACTGGAATGGAATTAAGGGCTATCCACCAATTTCCTCATTTAAACATCAAATCACATCACCACTATAAAAATATAAAGATAAAATTCAAAAGTTAAAAGAAAGTTTCAATTGGCTTGGTCTTGAATTTCTGATTCCTTACCAAGTTTATGAAAGCAAAAAAGAATGGATTTTTTTAACACTCACTTTGCACTTTTTTATCTGGCTACAAAAAGAGCAATGCTCCTCCTGGAAATTAATCATGGACTGTTATTCCCAATACAAATGGTTTGAGACAGACACAAACAAATGCACTTCTTTCTCGAAGTTCAAATCAGTATGGAAATGTTGCTAAGCCCATCTACATAAAACCCAGTGTTTCATATGTGACTATGCACCCTGAAAAGTCTGAAATACACATACAAAGACCTAATTTTGTCATCTTTTGAAAGAGAAGAAATATATTGCTAAGAATGAAAACAGCATAACCTATGCATGAGGAATTAAGGGAGAAAAAACATTGGTCACACACTTGTTAAAAAATTGGTCCTTTCTGTCATAAAATAACTTTTCCTCTACTAATACATTTCATTGTTACAAAGGTCATTGTTTGTTTGAATAAGGGGAAATAAGCTGTGAGAAACAGTTTATATAATGCAAATGAGAGAAGTTTGGCAGAGGCATGCATGTTAATAAGCAAAGTACAATTCTGACCACAGAGTTGCTTGTCGAAGTTTTCATGATCTATGACCGTCATGTGGCTAAGGGTAAGGAAGATTGGGTAATTGATAATGTCTACATTTTACATAATTTTTCTTCTTTTTTTTGGAAAGTGCTTTGCACAGCAACTGAGGAGATATTCCCTTTGTTTTGCAGATGGGAAAACTGCTCAAGGGCAGTCAAAAGGACAGAACCAAGATCCAGGGGACCAGTGTACTTCACTGACTCTACAGCATTGCAGATTACAAATCTATTTATTATTATTATTTCTTCTTTGAGCATCTTTTTTCCCACCTTAGACACAGAGCCCAAAAATTTCCTACAGGAAACCTATCTTAACCAATAAGATGTTCAGTTTCACAGTGTCATGAAGTCTATGGATAATGTTTTCAGCGATCAAGATCAAAGTCTTTCCCAGTATATCAATGAACTCTATTATCACAAAAACTAAGGAATTCTGTAGTGAATCACCCTTTCAGGTTTCAAACTAAGCATTCAATGAGAAATAGTGGTATTTAAAAAAAAGCTGTAAACAAACCATTTATTTTCCTCCAGATTCTGAATGACATTTTCATTTCATCTGCTATTCTTCCCCTGTAAATCAGTAGCATTAAAGTACTGTATCATGGTTCTACAGACCTCATATCTTGATTTCATTATATTTTCTGCTGTTCTGGACAGTCTAAACATAAACTAGAGGTAAGACACTATAGATCTGATACATTTACAGCCGCTTCAGTTAGCATTAAAGTTTACATTTATATTAGCACTCAAATGCACATCTTTTTTTAAGACATTTATACCCTCAGCTACGATGGGATCTGTGAATAACCCATTTTAATATAGTCATCCTCACAGTGCTGCTTTAGGATTGGAAATGATTATCGCTCACAATTTTTGAGTGGAACCACAAAGTCTGTGATATGAGACTTGGCTGCATTTCTAAAATCATCATTCCTGATGAGGACTTAACCGTAAATCAGCTGCATTTCTGAGTGAGATGTAGGCATTATGAATCTGAGATTAGCATTATGAATCTGACTTTTCCTGTGCAGGTAGAAGAATCCCACTCTTTTCAATAATCTTGTTATGAAAGTGCTGCCAAGGGAGATGTGAAGTAGGAAAAATTCAAGTCAAAGAGAGCCTGCAACTTAGGTGCCCACCTTCCACCACAAGTAATTTTGTACTACAGATTAATGGAGAGAAGAAAAAAAAAAAAAAAAAGAGAACACTACCATGCTATTTTTAGCAGTAGTAAAGCATTTTCTGTTTCTTAAAGCGAAATACTCACATTTGCTTTACAGTTTCAGTTTGAATTGTTTAAGCTCATACAAATATAAAAGCACACATATGTTCAGTCTGTTGAATCAAGAGTCCAGACCAATAGCCATTTCCCTTATTATGCAGTAGTCTTAGTAAGTCAATACACTTAATTCTATGCTACACACTTAGTATGAATAATTATTTTGCTGAATCAGGAACTAAATGCCTGAAGACACAGTAAGTCTATGAAGTGCAGAAACACTCAGGTAGCATAAACGATGTGTATCACACAAGCACTAGCATATGTTTGGCTTTTAATTGCTACTACAGTTCTCAGCAAGGCTATCAGCACACTATTCCTTGAAAAATAGGAAGCTTACAGAATAGAAAAGCTACAATATGAGAACTTCTTTTGCATTTCTCTAGTAGTAGATTCCCACTGTTTTGTTTTTCAAGATAAATAAAGATACTGGTAGGAAGTAGCAGCAACAGAAATTATCTCCAACAAAGACAATGTGTGCTTTATAAGTTGGCGAAAATTGCGCTTTAAGTTCTAATCTTAGTAATGCAATCAATTTTTGCTAAGAAAATGGTAAACATGGGTCTTTGCTGAAGGTCTCTTTATGCTGAAAATTACTCTGTAGTCTTTGTTTCTGCAATAGAAATTCATGATCTATAGAGGGATTGAGGAATAACAAACAGTAGAAGGAAATACAGAGAAATAAACCTTGTCACTTGGGTGTCTCCACCACAACAGAGTGTGATGAGCTGAAGAGAAGGAACTGCTAATTAAATAATTGAAAATTACTAAAGAGGAAACAGAGGAAACAAAGGAAGGAGAGAAATATCAAAGAGAAAGGAACAGTTAATGCCTAATCCTGTTCATAAGTCATTATACAGATTAATTGCATTAAATAAAATTTTTCACAAAGTTGTATGCAGAGTTACTACCATGCTCAGAGTTGTCTGACCAACATATATAGACTCAAAAAATAATTTAAGCAAGGAAGATGTCAAAGGAAGGCTAAATTCTCTCACACACAAAGAGACCTAAATGCCACTTAAGATTTCTTCAAATAAATCTTCCCATCATAAGCTTCTAGTTGATTCTCCCAAGAGGAGCAGAAATGCTTGACACCATGTCTACATCCCTGGGCCCATGTTTCAGGCACTTTCGTGGTCTCCTCTGGACCGACTCCAACAGTTTCTTGTCTTTCTTGTGCTGGAGCTCCAGAGCTGGAGGTAGTACTCCAGGTGGGGTCTCATAAGGGTGGAGAAGAGGGGAAGGATCATCTCCCTTGACCTGCTGGTGATGCTTCTTTTGATGGAGTACAAGGTACAATCCTAACTTATAGAGACAAATCTGTAGAGTGAAACAATGGGTGGTGAGCACACATTTCAGAGTTCTATAATTGGTCTGGGGATAAATTCACATTTGTGGCTACAAAGCTTCAAATACATTTACTGAAGTTGTGTTCTGGTTAAATTTAATGCAAAAGAAAACAGAATTTATGTAACCTAGGACAGTTTCATAATACAAACCCAAATACAGAAGATGAGAACAACCAGAAGGCACATTCCAAAAGTGTATTACGGAACTAAGCTAAGACTTTTGAATAAGTTTACCTTAAAATGAACAGAAATTAAAAACAGACCTCTCTCATAGGACACTTTCTAAAATGAATACTGAAGCATAGCTAGGACACACTGGAGTATCTCAAAGGTTGTACCAGGATATTGTCAGGCACCCTGCAAATTCTTCAACAGATTTTAGATTCTCTGGGTGTCTCAATACAGGTGTCTGCCTATCAGCCATTGCACTTAAACTTCTACTAGAGACAGTGGAGATCTAGTGGTTCCTGTTAATGCAGACTGGGAGGTCCTTAGCCCACCTGAACATAGACACCCAGATTTAGTCAGGCCTTCAGCTCTCAGACATAATTGGATATTTAAAGGAGCATGTTTCCAGATGAGGGTCTCTGGGTACTATTTTAGGTGTGTAGCCTCAAACATCTACTCTTTTACAACACAAATCTCCAGTAGGTACTGATGGTTAGGTGTGCATTTTACATGTGCTGCATCTCTCCTGTCATGGATGGAAGTGGCTGAATGATTACGTGTTAGCAGAAGGGCAGCAATTGTCCTTACATAAATTTCTTCTTATAGAAATGTTTAAGTCATTTCAAAATTCCCAATATCTCCTCAAGTCTGAAAATGCAACACTTTGAGAACTAAGCTTCTTAGAAATAACTTTATCCCAATTGCAAAGATGTATTTCATTTTGCAACAGGAAAATGCTGCAATGCTTGTTGCAAGAATGACATCACAAAAGCTCAATCTCACTTTGAAAATGATAAGTCATTCTGGTACTTTCATACCCTCAGTCCAGATAATTTTGGACATCTTCCAAGTCACAGTTTGCATATAAGACAATTTTTTTTGCAGTGTTCATAGAAGATATAAAAACATGGTCTCGCTCTTTTATTAAAGCAATATTAACAGAAAAGTAACTTCAGAAAGTTACCTTTGGATAATAAAGAGTAACTTTCTTACATAGAATAGATATTGCATAGGCAGAGTTGGATGAGCTCAAAAGCATATGAGAGTGTCTTCTGGGAACCACATGACTGGCATTTTGCAATTTCTATAGTAGATATACAACAGATTGGTGAAAATTTATTGAATGTTTCACTGTCCTTCCTATTTTTGCCTTTTTCAGCAATGAACATATCCTGAAGATTCCCTCCCTCCACTAGACTGGAATGCCTTTTTTAAACCAAATTATTTAGAATTCTGTGTGGTACACCTTCTTAAGTTTCTTTGAGTTTCTTTCTATTTTTGAGACATAGAACTATTTTGTTGCCTAACACCAGATAACAAGATTTGAGGATTCTTCAGCTTTCCAGGCTTTCACCTAGCTTTCATTTCTTTTTCTGATTTCCAGAAAAAGATTTTCATTTCTCTGATTTCTCTTACCAGAGAAATCTCTGGTTACTTTTTACCAGAGTTTGTACCCTTCTCCTTATAAAAGTTTCTTTTTATTTTTCCCAAAGGACTATAATCTCTTTCAGCATCATCTCAAACAACTTCAACATACTACTCACAAACTTTCCTACTGTGTACCCATTCCTTTAACTTCCATACCTTACTCTAGGCCTCATATCCTCTCTTTACATCTATCCATGTCTTTCATCATTTGAAATCCATACTATCCCTTCAGGCATCCAGCATTGCCCATGGATATAATGGATTTGTCTTTCTCTGCCAGCCTGTTCCCAGACAACAAGGGTCAATTTCCTTTTCTCTTCTTTGCCAAGAGCTCATATTTTCTGCTTCCCCTTTACCAGACTTAGCTTCAGAGTTCTACTTTCTACTGTCAATAATTCTTTTTATTGCCTAATACCTGAATTTCTTAGGAATATGTCTAATTTTCCCTCATCTTTCTTTCTGTCTCTATCTCTCTTTTACTCTCTTTCTAACCATTTGAAGGTTATCACTGTCTGATGTCTAATCTTCCAATTCTTCTGCCAATAGCTTTTTTTGGATCTGTTCCTTAAGACCTCTTGGTTACCACAATTCAAAACACTTCCAGAAGTAGTAAAGAAAATTATTTATTTATTTCTAATCTGTTTTCTCTGGTTCTCTGCAAGGTTTTTTTATGACATATTCTGTCATATGCCTCTTCCACACCAGCCAGTTGCTCAGCTATTTCATTTTCTACAGGAAATGCACATCTTAAGAAGGAAATTATTTAAAAGCTGACAATCTCAATTCAAGTAACTTAATAATGATTACATTAATGAATATGATTGACTTATCTCCTCTCACATGGAGACCCAAAGTGTGTTGAAACTATGTGTGTCATATCACATCTAGCTGCACAAGAAAATTATTGTCTTTATTTTTAACAGACTGAGAATATAAGGTACCCTATTTTCTCTGTGAAGTCACAAAAAAATCCCAAAAACTGCTTCAGTGGAATTTTGGGTCTTGTTCATAATAGAAAACACTTTTGTAGTTACTCATATGAATTGTGACATAGACTTTAATACACACTCCTATTTTTAATATTTTTGTTAACTACCAAATATATTGCATTGTTTATAAACTCACATTCTCATCTCTGCTCTTTCTCCCTGTCTTCTTAGCCACCACTTCAAAACTTGGAAAAGTTTATATCAAATGTTGGAGCAGTAGGGTATTTACAAATAAGCATTCTCAAAGGAGAGATTTGCTAGTCAAACTATAAAAGGAAAATTTCTACATTCTTTCATTAAACAAAACCACACCAAAAGTTATTACTTAATTCAGTCAGGAAGCACAAATAGCCATGTCAATATCTTCCAAAAATGTAATTTTGAGTATCAAGGAAATAAATTGACAGAAAGATTCCAAAGTAATCTGTGAATAGAGTCCAATTTTAACAGGAGAAATAAAAGGATTGGATTTGTTTAATGAAAAATAGATGTCTTCAATATTAATATCTTCCAGTCTTTCTCCTAGACCAATATAACTCAGTTGTACTTTTCCCCTCACCTAAATTTAACTATTCTGAAAAAATTGGCAATTATCTTTTTCTTTCCTGCTTCTCTTTCTTTTTTCCTGTATCTCTGCATGGTTGTCTGGAGTATTTTTTGCCATTACATCCCAATGTAGTTGCAATATTGTTACTCTAGTAATGCCATCTTGAGCATGTCCCTGGAATGCTCTCATTGATGCCTGTTGTTTGGGTTTTTTTATATGATTATGATCTGTCATTTCAAAGCTAAATGTAAATCAACAAAAGTGCTGATAAATTATCAGAATCTTCTTTCATCCTAATCCTTTTTTCAGTTCTACATCTGCTGTCAGCAGTTCTCCTGTTTTACAACTTTTGCTTGTTCTTTGTTACCTTCTTGAATAAGTGCTTCCAGTGGGGAGTTAGAAATCTGTTCTTTTTCGCCTAGGCCTGGTTGAAATATAGTGAGAGTATTTCATTACAGAAGATTCATAATGTTTGACAAGATGTGCAAGTTTTTATAACATATACAAAATTATCTGGTTTAAATATGTAAAATTTAAATTGCATTATGTAAAAATAGCAACCTCGGAGAAGATTAATTGGTAGAGGGAGTTAAATATTTGTTTCACAGAAAATGAAATAAAATACTGTGGGTGTCCAAATCCTAAAGTCTTTTAGCCTTGCAAACATTTGAATCATTTGGGAAAGAATTGCGGGCATATACTTTCTTACCTCTGATTTCTAGAAAGGTGACTAAGAAAGTTTTATCTCTTATATATGAAAGAACTTCCCACCTGTCTTTATTTTTTAACTGGTCTTTAAAATTTTTCAATATTTCTTCTTTTCAGAGTTGTTTTTCTAACCCTGCATCTGTTCCTGTTTTTCCGTTTTACCATTTCAAGACAAAAAAATGTGTAGCATAAAGGACTGTATTTTAGTAATAAATTACTTAAGAAACAGGTATTTGGGGACACTAAGCAGCTCACGGTGATGAGCTCTTATTTTAATATGACGTTTGGATAAGCAGTTGTGATCCTTGTATGCATAAATAAAGAAATATTGAGTAGAAATAGAAAGCTGATCTACAGCACTAGTAAAGTTATTACTAGAATATTATGTGTGATTCTAATGTCCAAATTACAAAAGAATATAGAAAAGGAATTGAAAAGGAAAATTAGGGCTTAGACAAAAAATGTATTGGGTCATAAAAATGTTTTTTAATCTGTTATTAAAGGAGTTTGGTTTGGTTAAATTACCTAAAACAAGACAAAAAAAGAGATTTGATCACTGTCACCAGAACT
Source organism: Calcarius lapponicus (assembly GCA_039654755.1). Lineage (NCBI taxonomy): Eukaryota > Metazoa > Chordata > Aves > Passeriformes > Fringillidae > Calcarius > Calcarius lapponicus. The sequence continues at coordinate 43,609,728 of CM077462.1, read as the reverse complement.
GCGACATTACTGCGTAATGTAATTGCAGACAGTCTATTCAGACACAAACAGATTCTGAAAGACATAGTGCAAATGTTGATAATATGATTCTGTCCATATTAGGATATTTTACAGTATAATGATTTTGGATCATCTCAAAAGAAGGAGCCCACAGCAAACCATTTCACGGCTTTGGTAATGATACTGGTTAAAGTATGATTGATGGCACAGAGATTAGTATCTGCTAGCAACTCTTGTTGTTATGAATAATGTCACAGAATCATGTAGGTTGTAAAACACCCTTTAGCATCATCAAGTCCAACCATTAACCCAGCACTGCCAAATCTTTTACTAAACCATGCTTCCCAGGGCTCCATCCAGTCTTTTAAATAGCTGCAGGGATGGTGACTCAGCCACTTCCCTGAGGAGCCTGCTCCAATGCTTGATAACCCTTTCAATGAAGATTTCTTTCCCCTGGCACTGCTTGAGGTTTCTTCCTCTTGTCCTGCTGCTTGTTAGTTGCATCAAAGATTTCGATCGGTAAAGGTACCATGTAAAAATGTAACAAGATCTCGTGACTGAAAGTGGGATCTACTGTGTATCTACTACAAAGACAAATAGCCACTAAAATAATTTACCTAAAAATAATTTACCGTGTAGAGTAGAAGTCATGGATTTAATGTTGTTTTAAAGAGCAATCTCTAGATCAGCCACGAAATACTTATTTAATGTATCATCACTGAAGAAATTTTATGGTCAGGATATATGTTAGTTAACCATCAATGTGCATAAAGATCACTTGGATTATCTGAATCTGTGAAAAAAGGAAAAAACCCTACTGATACAGACCTGCAGAACTACAGGAAATTATTTTTCATTAAAAGAATATAATTATAATTTCCTGAAAATTCACTGACACTGTACTAGTAGTAAGGTGGCCTCAGAAACTGCTCTGCTTTATCTTTCATCTAATTTTGAGAAGCAACGCACAGAGTAAAGGGATAACAGAAGTTCCCCTGGCCATGCTGAAGGCAATATTTACAGAGCCAGTGGAAACCCCTCCATTCCTGAAGCCTGCTAATATTTCTGCCAGATTCAAGAGGCCTCTCATTGTTTGAGGTTCTGCAGCTCTGAGGCATTGTTTAAATGATTTGCTCAGACTCACTTCTGGCCAGTTTTTGAGCAGTAGTGATCAATCACAATTGAGTTCCTGGTACCGTGTCACAACAAACTGATTAAACTCTCCCTAAAGAAATCACAGCTGTTATTGGGCCTAACGATATCACCAGGACTTTAAATTACAAAGGAGATTATATTTGTGTCTCAGAGAAAACATTTTAATTTGAAAGCTCAGCAAAGAAAAGGATGAAAAAATTGTTCCGACAAAGCCTAGTGATCTTTGTAGGTATTTAAGAATAGTACACTTTCTTTCAGAACTGTAGCGTAAGAAAAAATTCTTCTTGTGATACTGGCTTCTAAGGTGCTCCTGTGCCTTTTACTGTTTAAAAGCCCACAAGCAAATAATCCTTGTTGTGCAGGCAGCAAGCACAAAGATAACATTGGCTGCCTTAGCCAGTCCAGACCCGTGCTGAAGGGCTGCCAGGACCCACTGCAGAGATGATTCAAGTTGATAGGAGACATCTTAGCCTGGAGGAATCCCACTGATTGCTAAGGGAGAGACTCCTAGGAAAGTAATTACCATTACATAACCTATGATCTAAAAGTTCTGGCTTTACCTCATCTGTAAATTCAAAGTACCTTATTATGAGAAGTAATGACTAAATTTAGAAATGTTTTACACAGAAGTACTGAAAGTAACAGCCGATGCATATGCTTAGGGATTACGTGCAGTGTAACTACATCCTTTAAGTGTCTCCTAAAATTAAGTGCATTGACTTATACTGAGTTCAGATTTCATACTACTGCTCTGTCCCTCAAAATAAAACTTGGTGGATCAAGCAAGAAAAGTGTCTATGATCTCCAAGCACAAAAGAAGCAAATTATATTAGCTATATTTATTTAAAAACAAACAAATACCACAAAAAACCAAAACTGAAAAGCAAAATAAAAAAAAATAAAACACTCAAAACCCTCCTAAAACTCAGAAAACCATTTGGATTAACTATTTAGCTGAGTCTGAGATTATATTGAGATGAGCTCCCTTTACAGAAACAATCTCTAGGTCTGCCTGACCTGTGTTAAGATAGTACCTTGGACAAAGAGGCAGAATAGGCCTCCATCAATATCTAACAAATGTGTGTAATTTAGAGCATAATTTAACACGTAATTTGAAGCAGCTTTTCCTCACACTCACAAGATGCTCTCGTTTTGCTCAGGGCAAAGGAGCAATGGCAAGGAGTGTGCTGGTGCCATCTTTGCATCGTACATCACTACTTGCCCGTGAATAGATGTCTTGATTCCCTTTTCCAGAGAGCTTGCCTTACCATTTTTATATTTTAAGCAGTCACAAGCACAAAGGAAAGGGGGACAAGAGCTAAGCAAAACTCAGAGGCATGATGAACAAAATCTGATTGGAATCTGCTTGCCAGCTGAGCAAAGCTGCAATTTCCCAAAACATCTGCCTATAACACCCCCAATTACATAGAGCAAGGTCAGAGAGAAAGATTTGATAGATCAGGCTTGCAAACACAATATTCAGACTCATCAAAACTACTAAAAAAATGAATTCAACTAGCCATGTAGCCATATACAGGGGAAGAACTTTTTCAGTTGAATTTTGCAGAGGTTTGAAAATTCACTGTATTTTAAGCAGATGCAGACGTGGTTGAACTTCAGCCTGATTTCTTCAGAGATGATGATTACGGTTTCTTGACAGCTCAGATCCCAAGTGTGCCTAAAGATAAGAGAGGCTAAGAATGCTGGAAGAGCTCAAGCTCTCATCTCAGATGTCCTTTTCTTTCCCCATGGCTGTTGCACTGCCCTTGCCCACTGCATTCAGGGTGCAGGCCAGTGGCTCCTCACTTAGGCCATTACTCTAAGCCAGGACTTTCAGATGGGACACAACAAAAAATATAGAAACTGTGTGTTCTCTTTGCACATGCTGAGGTCCAAGCCAATTATGCTTCTGTTGTTTATACTCAGAGCTTTGAACCCAAATGTTATTTCTTGTGTATTTGCCACATCTTCAGCTTTGGCTATATTTGATGATGCCTGCTGTGACCCATCTCAGGGTCACTGGTCATCTGGAGCAGGCAGAGTACATGTGCAATATTAAATAAAAACAAGCTGGGGGGTGAACCTGAGACATAAATCCTTGCTCATCTACACCACTGAATTGTTGGATTGCTCATTTTTTTTCCAAATGCCTCTCCAAGACACATCTGCTAACAAAACGTTTCAATAACACGGATACAACAGTCCTGAACTATGTGACGTGGTTTCTAATCCTGTTTTAATCAGTATTGTAGACATGGCCACCATACATCACATTTCCAGTTTCATCCTTTGCAAACTGTTTCTTTATGATGAAACCACAGCAGAAAGGAGTGGCTCATATGCATAAGCACCATCCTACTGTGGATATTCAGGACATGCCCAGCACAGGCAGAAATCTGGGAAGTAGGATGAGCGCTTACGCTCTGCTGTATAGATACCATTTTACTGAATTAAGTTCTTTCAAAGAGAAAGGTGAGTATTGACTTATTTGAAAAGTATGAAAAAGAGAAATAACTCTTTATCCTTTAAACATCTGTAATATTAGGTTGATGTTTGTAAAACTTTTTCTTAAAATTAGGTCAATATAGTGTTTCTTCATAACCAAAAAAAACCAAACCAGAATTATCTTGTTCTTGATTTTCCTTTGAAAAGTTTTTCATTTCTTCTCTTCCCATATGGGAAAAGGATTTATTTTATGTTAATGTTTTATATTCTAATAATGCATTAATATTAATATATTATAATACCTGAAAATGATACAAAGCATCAAGCCTATGCTTTGTCAGAAACAGATTTTAATTCTTTAGTTTAGGGGCAAGGACACAAGAAACAGACAATCCTTAAGTTCCCACATGGCTCTGAGGATGGTTTTAAAGTGTGATGTTTTGAGGTGTGTGGCAGAGAAAAACAAAAAAAACATGAAATTCACAGCAACCACAATGTCCTATGATTCAACTTTACCTTTTTTAACTGGTTGTTTGGGGAATGGTGTGGGGCAATGTGAGTGTGTACTATGCTAGATTTTAATTTCTCAGTAGGCAAATTTACAACTTTCACAGATGAGGAAGATCTTAAAAACATTAATTAACTGTTAGAATCAGTCAAAAAGCCACCCTAAATGTTGAGGTTTTCTCAGGTTGGAGTCAAATTTTCTGAATGTTTCTACTGGAATACAATACAATAAAATGACACAAACTTGGCCATGTTGGTATATTGAGAGCATCATGCTGTAAAAGACTGCAGATTGAAACCCAGTTCCTATGTGCTATAGAAATAATCAGAGAAAGGGGTTATGCTCACTGTGGAGCCTATGCACATATTCCCAAATCAAAAACAACATGCTGTTCACAGTGATTTAGAACTCAGAGCTTGGTAAGCAAAAGTGAAGAATAACAATACAGGAGTAAGATCTGTTTGCAGGCTAAATGTGACTGACATATTTATTACCTACAAAGCTTTATTTCTGCAAGTTGTTCTCCTAAGGCACATTGAAGACACACACTTTTCCCTTTTGTGTGCTATTCAGAAACCTACAAGATATCTACAAGAAACACCAACTTCTGTGTGATAAAAAAAATAAATCCCAGAAACAGTTTTAATTTTTAGATGAGCACCTGGGCTGGTCAGACTGGTCATCTTCACCACCAGTCAGCTACACACCAGTGTCTTTCCTAAAAAACACCTTCCCCTCTGTTTTTCAGACCATTTTGCATTGTGAGCTTTCTTCAGTTTTCGTGTACAAAAGCCTAGCCAAATTCCCTAGTAACAGCAAAAACTCTTCCAGATTTTCACTAACCACACACATGCACACAACTGCAGAAATTAAAATTACTGTGTTTTTATCTTCTTTCCACTCAGCTTTTAAATGCAGACACCCCTGTTATGGACTATAGCAGCTGCTCAACACCAAGAGGAATGCTGCTACAGTGCTACTCCTGTTACAGTGCTTTATCTTTCACGTCCTTAAGAGGAATATAATTGCCCAAGTGAAGAATAAAATAATTTCCAAATAGTAAAGTAGAGAGACCCAAGTAGGTAGAATGTACATTCGGTGAAATATGTAAATGTAGCAAAAATATCTTTAAAATTATTTAGAAAACAGTCATCAACTCTTCAGAGCATGAAAGGTTTACAAGATATTACTGTTAGAGCTGATTCAGATTGTTTTTATCCTACAAAAAGGGTAAATCTACTCTAAATTAATACACAATTAATTGTGCACAAAATTTGTTTGATCTATTTTTTTCTTCTAGGTTTTCTCACAAAGTCTGGCCAAACCAGATAGATTGCAAGAAAATTGTAAATAATTTATTTTGAACAAAGCCAGCATTTGTTGGAGGACTATTTTCTACTAATATAGTTTTTTCAAGAATTCATGCTGAAATATTTTTTAGTGAGATAGAGTTCAGGAAGATTGCAACTTGATATCCATAATTATTAAAACAAAGAAAGAAAGGAGATAAAATATACGTCTACTTATTCTTAATTTCCTCAATGAAAAAATACTTACATCTCTGCACTGCTCTCCTGAAATCCCAACTGGAATGCTGCATCCATCTCTGGGGTCCTCAGCACAAGGACATGGACCTGTTGGAGCAGGTCCAGAGGAGGCCACAAAGATGATGTGAGGGGTAGAGCACCTCTCCTATGAAAACAGGCTGAGGGAACTGGGGTTCTTCAACCCAGAGAAGAAAAGGCTTTGGGAAGACTTTATTGTGTCCTTCCAGTACCCAAAGGGGTCCTATAATAAAGTGCAAGACTGATTCTACAACAGGGTCTGATATTCATAGGTCAAGACAGAAACAATTTTAAAAATAACAGAGGAGATTTAGAATAGATGATAGAGAGAAATTCCTTACTCAGTGGGTGGTGAGGCACTGGAACATGTTGCCCAGAGAAGCTGTGGGTGCTCCATCCCTGGAAATGTTCAAGACCAGGTTAGAGGGTGATCTGAGCAACCTGGTCTAGTGGGTGGCCTCACTGTCCATGTCAGGGGAGTTGGAACTGTATTCAGTTCAATGTTATTTCCAGCCCAAGCCTTTCTATGGCTCTATGTTCCTATAAATCACTACCTTTATTCCCATCTGGATATTTAATAGAGAAATAGCACAACTCAACAGATAAACCCATTGTTATGAGTAAGGAAGGAAAATAATGTTCACAAATGAAACCCAGTTTGTGATGAACCACAATTAGGATTTACAGTAAGTGTTACTTCATTCTTTTTTCACCTTCCTTTTGTAATGTAATGGGTCAAAATGACCTTTAGCGAGAAATTGAAGAATCTTGCACTGCTTATTTCAGACAAACTATCTTTTACTGTTAAATATCAACAGAAAAAATGTATTGCTAGTACTCAGCCTGAAAATTCAAAGGCATGCAAAGGGAATTTCTGAGAGTGTGGTTAATTATTGCTATTAGATGCACTGCCAGGGACTGAGAAAGCCAGGCTCCGTGACTGCTAATGGAGTACTCATGGACACTGATCTCGGTACAAGGCAAGTCATGGTGCTGGTGACCTTCACCAGTGGATTATGACAGTGACACCCTGGAGTGGCTCCATAGTTACAACATGTATCTGTTGGATGATTGGTGCTTTGATAGCCACATCTTTTGAGGGAAACACATGACCTGTTCTGACCTCAAGAAAAGAACATGTACCAGAGGAAAAGAACTCATGGTAGGTTAATAAGAGAAGGTTATGACATTTTCAAAATGAAGGAGAAAGCAAATTAGGTTGAAACTAAGTCAGATAAATCTGTGTCTGCATGAACATGGGTATATGTGTTATAATTTTTTATATTTATTTGTGGACACAAAAGAAATGGACTTTTTTTTTTTTAGCTGCACAGATTTATAGGGTTGGAATTTTAGTAAAGGGGAATAAAAGAGCCAAATCTACTTCTGAACGTCAAACAATTAAAATTGAATAAGGATGAAAAAAAATTCTTGACTGTGACAGTTATCTAAAGTTTTCAGAATGAAATTTAGTTAACAGGCGTAAGATCCCAGTAAAAAATGTGCAGATATGACTGATATTTTACAAACCAGAGAAATACCTTTCATTTCCGAAATCCAAATAGACCACAGAGTTTTTTGTTAGTGTTCTTGTGTTTTCTGTATGCGCAAACATAAGAAGGTCAACAATTTACTATTTTCTTTGAAGAACACATACAGAAAAGATACCAGAAGAGAAATAAACTCTTGAAATTGCAGCTACAACAAATGCATTTGCTAGCTCTATTACAGAGAAAGAAGCATACATAGCGGGGAAAATATACAAAACTATTGAGACAGTGACCTCAAACAGAAGATTTGAATTTAACTATTGCCACTATAGTAGTCTTATTGAGCATGTTGGCATAGCCAAAATGTCAAAAGAAAAAGGTTTTAATATCCAAATTTCAGGTAAAGTTTGGAATCTAATTATAAAACCTGTAGAAGTTTTGATGAAGGAACAGATACTGTTAACTTATTCACACCAGAATCTCAGGGTCTGGCTCTTAAATCCTGGTATTTGAAGATAGATGGTATCTTAACTTGGAAAGAACTGTTTATCTCTCTTCATCATTCTCAGATATAAACCTTACACTTAAATTAGGTAGCTAAGACACAAAATCACTTTTTCCCGAAATAGAAGACACATACTGATACCATTTTCTTCTCTAGTATATCTCACTTTGCTGACTAAACAAATGATGTGAAAATTTAAGTTGAAAATACTTAAAAACCATATTTACATATCTGTATTTCATCTTATGCAGACCAAATCCTAAAATTTTAGTTTCATTAGATACCAAGTTAATCTGAGAGAAGCCGCTCTCAATCTTTTTTGAGCTAAATTTACTCTGTTTTGCTTAGTTATCTACCAGATGGAAATAAGGTTTTATTATGAGGTTCTTCACATGTCAGATTAGTTTCTTGCCATTACTTAGTTTGGAAATTAATAAACATACTTTGTTATATTCTTTAATGTAAAGACTTGTGTGATGGATATGCTCCGGGAATATCAAGGTGTTTCAACATTCCAAAGAGGGTAGGCAGACAGTCACAAAACATAAACACACTCAGCTTACATTCTAAGTGATTTAGATTAAAAAAATAACACCCAAATATTGTAATCAGGGTTCTGAAGTGTTCAAAAGTATAGTTTCACCATAAAGTAGGCAGTCCACCTTTTTTATCCAGCCATCATCCATTTGACCCCAGCATTGGATATTGTTTTCTGGATTTTTTTTGTACAAGTGAATCAGCTAGTTCCCTGGGAAAGTAAAATGGGGAAGTTCTCTGAAGACCTGTAACCAGTAAAAAAGTTAATGGTTCAGCCAACACCTCTTAGCACAGAGATTGAATTAGCTGACTGCTGCGCATTAGAAAGACATTACGGATGAAGCCAAAGTGAACAAACCTCTGTTCATTATTGCCGCACCTACGAAAAAAATAAATTCACTTCATATGTCATTAAAGACATTAGTGAAGGTAGATTATTTTATCAAAATATGCACAATTAAATGTATTTACCTCAAGCAAAGTGGGGGATTCTACTGGAGTAACTGAAAGAAATTTGAATTTAACATGATAAGGAAATCAATCATAACTGAATTGCATTTGTGGACCAACACACACAGTCTTAAAATGTAAGAATAATATATATGGAGTTGAAGGAAGTAAACTCATGGCATCTAAAAGAATGAAAATAAAAACATTACTCATTTTATAGATCATAAAAATTGAACTCAAAAAGCCTTTTACAGGAATTTCCAGAAGTAATCACTTTCATCTAAATGGAGTGATACTGGATTCCATTCATGGATAAAACCTGTGCTCAGAATAATAAATAATTTGGACATGTCTCAGTGGAACACCCCATAGCTATAAGGGTTTTTGTGCTGGTTATGACTGGGATAGAGTAAATTTTCTCAACTGTAGCTGGTACGGGCTGTGTTTTAGATTTGTGCAGGAAACATGGCTGGTATTACTGGGATGTTTTTGTTACTGCTTACCAGTGCTTGCACCAAGCCAAGGCCTTTTCTGCCTCTCAACCCACCCCAACAGAGAATGGTTTGGGGATGCACAAGCTGACGGGAGGGGACACAGCTGACCCCAACTGGCCAAAGGAATATCCTGTACTATACAGCATCATGCCCAGCACATAGAGCTGGGGGGAAGAAGAAGGAAGAGGGGGAATATTTGGAATGATGACATTTGTCTTCCCAAGTCGCTGTTAACACGAGGGAGCCCTGCTATCCTGTGGATGGCTGAACACTTCCCTGCCCATGGGAAGTGGTGAATGAATTCCTTGCTTTACTTTGCTGGCGATTTCTTTACTTTCTAAACTGTCTTTATCTCAACCCATGTGTTTTCTCACTTTTACTCTTTCAATCCTCTCTCTTATCCCGCTCTTGGGAGTCAGTAAGTAATTGTGGTGATGAGCTGCAAATTCAACAAAATGCTGGAAGAAGACATAAGACTGTGATTAAATATTAGTTGACTTGGGACACCTAAGTTCCTCACTGGAGCAAAATGAAGCTAGATACAGCTGGCATGTTAGTTCTGCTGCAGCATCTGAGTATCTGAGCATTTATCAACATATGGTTCACTTCAAACTTGAAAGGCTGTGATTATGGGGAACAGGCTCACAGTTAAACAACTATTTCAGTCATTTTTTCATAAGTACTGGGTTTATCAATAGAACAACCTGTGTGAATTGATTTATCCACTCCTGCATTCTTCTTGAGGTCTTCTACTTCACAGAGAGCTTTTGAAAACACAGTTTTTAGAGCTGTTGGGCATTTACCCCAGACAAACAGTTCTAAAAGAATGTAACAACTTTGGTAGTGTTGGCATGGTGGTGGGGGTATTCTGTGACCTAGAAAAAACACTCCATCAGGTCTTGCTAATACAGGACCAAGAGTACTCTCTCACCTCATTTAATTTCTTGTACAGACAGAAAAAGCATCATTCCACTGTAACAGAAAGATTAAAGAAATCAGATGGCATTTGTCAACATAATAATATGTATCAATGTCGATATTTGAAACTTTGAAACTCTTTTACATGATGAAAAAATTGTAAGCAAGAAAACTAACTTTTCTTAAAGTACTTATACCTTTAATCTTTTGAGCTGTTAGAACAGATTAAATGCAATCCTCCTATCATGATGTAGAGATGATATTCTACAACATACTTGGTAACAGATGTTTACTAATCACTGATAAATTTTGCATATTTAAAATGAGAAATGGCTTTTAGAGACACTGCTGATGTAATTATAAGAGCACATACAAACCATCTGAAGATCTGAAACAAAATCTAACCTGCTAGTGCAGTTTTGAATCAGGGACTCGCCCACACTTAATCTAACTTCTTTAAAAGTCAAATGACATATAAATAAGCCTCAATGTAAATATCAGAAAAAATGTTCTTTGATTGCATTGCACAAACTTGCAGTTCTGTTTTGCATTTTCTATTTTAGTAAATAGATAAATGGGCACTTTAAAAAGTTTCACAAATCCACTCAAATGCACATCTTTCAAACAATGCCTTCTAAAAAGAAATACCAAACTATGAACATGATACTTGCTTTGGAGACAGAAGCATCTAGCCAGAGAATGGCTCCATACAATGCAGGCAACATTTTCACTTAAACCAGACTGGGATTTGCTCATATTTCTCATAACTCTGGATGGACATGAAAGGAGCAACCTGGTTAGGCTTTCTGTATATTTGGGGACTTTTACTATTACACATGGATTAAGGGAGTTAAATGGGCTTTTAGACCTGATGCATTCACTGACTTTGGAGAAGATGACATCTATTGCTTTCATCAGGAAAGTGCTAACTGGTACTTCAGTGTTTTGGAAATATTTACTGACTAAAGCAAGCAACAATGTAGACTAGACATCTATGTGTCTACATAGAAAACTGAGGACATAATTCTATTAATAATCTGTTCCTAGACAGAATTTCCACAGAGTTTGTAAATGGCCAGAACATATAGAGAGCTTCTTATCTGTCAGACATTCATTCAGGGATACCACTATTAAAAAACAACAACAACCCACAAATAAAAATTAAAAAACAACAACAATAACAATAAAAATAAAAAGACACAAACAAAAAAAAAAAAACCTCAAGGCAGAAATGCAGCTCCAGACAACCTAACATAAATATTGTTTGAATGTTTCTCTTCAAGTACCTTGTGCCTGTTAGGTAACAGAAAGATTATCAGATAAACAAAATATGGAATCCTGCTGGTTGTGTGATGCTTCAGTTTTTTTAAAAAAAGTCCTTTGTCCAAGTATCAGAATGTTTTAACAGAATTGTCTTCAGCATGTCAGAACATTAATGCACCTATTGAGAAAATTTGCTTTGTAGTGAATAATATCTGTAATGAAACAAAAGGAAGTTTTTAGTAGGACATACATACAGTAATCTTTACAGCAGTTTGCATGGCAACAACTGAACCCTGCAACTAGCTGCGAGGAGCTGAATCATATGCATATTAAAATATTCATAATGCTGATAAAAGGATTATTTTTATCCTTTAAAGGTATAAAGATATAGCAAAGTCTTGGACATTTTGATGTAGAAACTTCTGCTAGCTTGCGAAGTTCTATAGTAGATTGCTTCTATAAAGACAAAAATGTCAAATGCATTTCATGCCATATCCACAGATAAAATACAGATTTACATGTAAATAAAGATTTATTATTATTTTCTCTTTTAAGACATTTATGTTACTAAACAAATCTGACTCACACACTAGAGAAGTAATATTGTAAAATGAACAAGGAGAATGCATCATGGTTTCCATGAACACACACAAGAAGTTTGTGTTCCATTATTACTCTCTTGGCCAAATTATTTGAAATTTAAATGACTGGAGAGTTCATGCATAGCAGTTTTACAATACCTCCATATTTTATGAACTTATGAGTAAATGGTTATGA